>CAUYUJ010017671.1:785006-873072 GCA_963575745.1 Prorocentrum cordatum | reverse complement strand
CTATTTGCGGCGGTGCAGCCTTTAGATACGAGGGCGGGCAACAAAAAACCCCTCCCCCGGCGCAGTGCGACAGACGCTACAGACGGCGGACAGACGGTGATGATCTCACTTGTCAGACCGCGTAAAGAAAGAGGCCCCAACAAGAAAGGCGACGTGCTGACACGTGGCTAGGCGGCTTGGCAGACCGCCAGTTGGGCGCTTGGCCGCAAAGCGGCGCGCAGTGACGGGGCACCCCCCGCCCCCACGCCCTGACACCGTGGACGCGGAGCCACGCGTACACACGGGCAGGCAGAAGGAGGAGATTAGCGCGGGGCACCAGGTGGAGCGCCGCGGAACGATGACAGCATAGCTTGGATGGTGAGTGACGGCACGGCTCCATCGGGCGAGGGCGTGAGCAGCTCGGCGAAGGCTCGCCCGGCGCTGTGGAGGCGCTGGAGTAGAGGGCCTTGGCGAGCTTGGGCGGCGGCGAGGTCCGCAGCGAGAGCAACGCACCTCTGCTGGAGAGCAGCCATAGCCTGGGACAGCTCGGTTTCGCGGTCGGTGAGGGGTGGCTGCTCAGTGCCAGCGGCCGAGGGCCTCGAGACAGAGGCGAGGTCCTCGGTGCGCCTGTCCAGATGGTGGACTAGCGTAGTGCGGCACCCTGTACGCTGTCGTTCGTCACCCTTGAAAGGTGACTGGAGGGGAACACGCGACCCCAGGGCTGGAGCCGCTAGGGCCACGCCCCGAGAGGTCGGGAGAGCCGCATCCTCTCGCTCAGCAACGATGGAAGCGTGGACGGGGTGCGAGGGCCTGTCTGGTTTAGTGCCCTGCGGGGGGGCTGAAGCCGCCCCCGCGGGCTGCCGCTGGTGGGGGGGCGGGGTGGTTTGCGCGGTGGGACCAATCATGATGCCGTGCGAGGGCTCTGTGGTCAGCCGCGTAGTAGGGTGGCGTCTCGGTAGGGCGGCATGGTCGGCAGCGTGGGGTGTCGGCGGTGCGTCGTCTATGCCACTCAGTCCGCGGGGGTCACCCAGGTCGTCGTCGGCGTCTTGGCGAAGACCGATAACATCATATGGGGGCGATGTCGCTCTCGGAGACGGAGTCGCGGCAGGCGTCGAACGGTTGCCCGACGGGGCAGGGTTGTCGCTGACTGGGTCGTCGTCCAAAGCGTCTGATCCCCCACCGAAGCTGAACGGGTCGTCCTCCTGTTCTTCAGCGTCTTGGAGGTGAGCGGCGTTGTCATGTGGGTGCGATGCCGCTCTCGGTGGCGGAGTCGAGGGCGACGTGCGGATGCCCGACGGGGCAAGGTTGGCGCTGGCTGGCCCGTCGCCTAGGAAGTCAAGTCCCCCGCCGAAGCCGAAAGGGTCGTCCTCCTGTTCGTCGAATATCGCCCGTTGGGCCTCGGCCCAGAGCTCGTCCGGGTTCTGTGGGATGTCTGGTCCAGCCGCGGGTGGTGCCTGGTCAGACAGCAGGGGGTTTGGTTCCATTTTGTTGAGTTCCGCAGCTGTGAACCCAGCCCTGCGGTGTGGGAGGGGGAGTGTACGGTGTCTACGCTCGTAGATGGCGACAGCGACTCATGAAGCACGGTCGCTTGGCGATGTCGTGTTTTGGCAGCTTCGACAATGTCGTCTGGAAGGTTATGAGTACGTGCCGCCGTTGTGGCGAGGGCGTCAGCCTGACGATTGAACTCCTCCGCGATGGGCCCGATGAGCCCGAGGTCGATGCCCATGTCGCCCAGGTGGCTAGCGATTTTCTCGACGCGGAACATGTTGGGCTTGGCCATGACGCATCGGTGGATCTTTTCCCAGAGCTCCACGTGCGTGCCCTGCGGTGGCGAGTGTCCGTCGATGATACTTTGGAACCCATCAACCACCGCCTGGTTGTCCACGAAAACGTGTACGGGCCGTTCAGCACATGCCGTGAGGTGGACAATGGCGAGGGTCTCCGCAAGCTGTGCGTTCTGCGTAATGCCGTGAACACGTGCACTGTAGTTCATGCGGTGGTCGATGCCGTAGTAGACGCCGTAGCCCGCTCGTGCTAGCAATGGGATGGCTTGGTTGGTGCATGCACCGTCCGTGGCAGCGTAGACCCATGTCCAACCAGTGTCGTGGTCAAGGTAGGGGGTGTAGGAGTCCTGGGCTGAAGCCGCAGGATCTCCCTCAGGTGGGGGCCGCGGTATGGGCTGGGGTAGCGGGTCCCTCGCGAGGTCGGCCTGCAGGTCAAGGAGGGCTGGGTCTTCATCGAAGAGCCCGCAGTGTCTTGTGTGCGGCGGAAGGCGGGCCCACTGCTCGTCACTGATGAGGGTGGTGAGAGGGAGTCTTTCTCGGGCCCAGCACTTGCAGTCGCGGACAGTGTGCTCCTGAATTTCCTCTTCCTCGTCGCAGTATCGGCAGATGGGGCTGGGGTCAGCTGACGTGTTTGATCGGGATCGTCGCTGTTGGGTGTGGCCCCCGCCCGACAGGTAGTTCAGGAGGAGCGCCAGCTGCCAGGCAGTGCATTTGGCTGCACCTTTAGTTCGGGCGAGCCACGTGCTGGCGAAGAGGTCGAGGCCCTGTCTGACAGAGGCAAGGTATCCAAGGTCGTGACGCCGTGGCTTGATCCTCCTCAGAAAGGCTCTGCGTTGTGAGGCCCGCAGCATGTGAAGGATGGCGTTTTGGGGTAAGTTCAGCCAACTGATCTGGCAGCCCCAGTCGTCGTACATGATGCCAAATGTGGGCCAGGTCCAACGGAGCTGCTGGAGCGACTGACAAGTCGTCCGACAGGTCCTCCACCAAACAGGGTCTGAACGTGGTGTTGGAGATCCCTGACGAGACCGCAGAGTGTAGCGTCGCGATTAACCTGTCGCCGCAGGCACAGGAAAACTTCACGCTGCGTGATGGCGTCAATCTCCAGGGCGTGTCCTGGGACGCACACGGCCATGAGAGTCCAAAACTCGACCCACTTGGTTCCCTTGGGGCGGATAGCCGCCTTAAGGGCATGGTTGTAGGCAGTTTTGACGGGGCCTGATGGGGCTTGAATGTCGGTGCCCGTGGTACAGACGCTGGCAGAAAGGGAACGGGCGTGCCGCGCCTTAATAAGCATCGGCGATGGGAGCTTGCCAATGCGCGGCAGGCGACTAGTCGCCCTCCGAACACGGGCGTCAGCGGTGGCCGTGAGGTTAAGCGCGGCTGGAGCCGGCGCTGCCTCGGCGTTGAGGTAACTCCCGACGAGCTTGAAGGAGTCGACCACGCGTAAGGGCCGTTCCGCCAGAGTGAGCTGGGTAACGGCGGCGTGAAGCTCGTCGGTGAGCGCCCACCCCGCCACTTTGCCAGGGTGAATGCGTTGACCTGAAAATCGATCAAACTTAGCGGTTTCATCAAGAGATTTCTGCAACTCAGGCGCGGTGTGAGTAGTGGAGTTGCTGTCGTCAACAAAGGTAGTGCTGAGTGATCGCGGAACGTATCGAAGCTGTCTCTTGGTCCACACACACATGAGCAGCTTAATGTCGTCCAGGGACCAAGAGCTTCCCTGGAGGTGACCGTTGGTCCTGGCCAATTCCTTAGAGTACGCTCCGTTCATGCGGATGTAGCGTTTGTGGCGACTGTAGAAGTTTCTGCGGACAGTAACGATGTCTTGGGGCACCCCGCGTGAAGCGCAAGGTTAAGGCAGATGTCCGTGATGAGGTAGTCGAAACACTTCTGTCGGTCCAGGGCAGCCCCAGCTAAGGGGAGGAGTAAGGCCCTGGCGTGTTCGATGCGCAGGGCAAGAGAGGTGCTGACGTCCCCAATGTAGCTTTGGGGACAGCGCCAAAACTCGTGGCGTGGGTCCATCCTTTCCGCCAGTCCGTGAGGCTGCGGTAAGCTGGCGCTTCCCACGCATACATCCAAACGGAAAGCACCGAGAGAAGTCGTTGGTCCGTTGGGAGTTCGCCTCGGCCTTTTCGGAGGCACGGGTTTGGCACATGAAGGAGGGGTTCTGGGATGGTGCCAGTGCGTTGCATAGCGCGTAAGACGCTGGCGAAGAGGCGAAGGATGTCGTCAGGTAACTCCGTAGCCTCCTTAGTAGTCCAGCCGTCCAGTCCCCCCGCACGGCGCGGTGAACGGGTGCGAATAAAGTGGATGAGTTGGTCGTCGGTGAGGTGGAAAGGGATAGCTGGTGATGGCGTAGGCAGCTCTTGTCGGTACTCATCGTAGAAGTCAGACCACGTCGGCATGGCTTCGGCGTCATGTCCTGCACGGGCGCGGTACCTGCCCAAGATGGGCTCCCAGGTGTCGACCATGAGCTTAAGCATGTCTTTGGTATTAGCAACAATGGCGTTGGCAGGGAGCATGTCGGGGACCTGTGCAGGTGGTGGTTCACAAGTGTGGTCTTCGTCGTTGTCCGTGTCGGGCGAACTACCGTCGCTGGGGCTGAAGCCGCCAGCTTCGGTGTCGGCGTCGCTATCGTCCGTGCTAGCTTTGTCAGGTTTGAAGGCGTTGGTGTCGCAGTGGAGTTGCGTATCGTCAGGTGTGGTAGGCGTGCGGAGATACGCCGTGGCGAGCTGTCAGCAGCCCGTGCGTATATGGCCGCCTTTCGCCCGCTTGGCTCGCGGACGCCCTCAGCCCATATCTTGATGCGTTCAGCTTTGGCACGGTTCGCACGTCGCGCCAGCTCTGAGTCGAGGTTTTGGATCAAACAGTCAAGGTGCTCTCCGTGAGGTGCTGGCTCATCGGGGGTCCAGGCCTCGGGGAAGTCTAGGAGAACCGTGGGGCGCAGCTTGTGGCATAGGAGGCGGGCCGCGGTCCACGTGCAGTCGATGCGCTGCGCCAGGTACGGCGGGATGGCACGGCAGTCTAAATGATGGTGCTGTCCGATGAAGCGAAGCTCGCAGAGTTGACGATGGAGCTTGCGCAGTCGGTTCATGTGTATCGTGGAAGCTCCGTAGGTAGGAAAGGCGCGGGGGACAGCTGGTCGCTCCTCGAACATGGGCGTGAGCCCGTGCATGGTGGGGGGCTTCTTTTTTGGGTGGTCGGGCGGTGGAGGTGGCAGGTCGCGCAGACGGGTGAGATGGTACTCATGACTGGCCTCGTTAGCCAGGGCGAACATGCGCTCCACGTCGTCTCGTGTGTCGGCCTGCTCCATGCGGTCCTGATATCGTCCAGCGATGAGGTTCCCTAGAGCCTGCAGCTCGTGACCCTCATGAGCTCCATCGTCGGGCGGGTAGGGCGTGGGGGCAAGAAGACGTCGGGCCGTATGGTCGAGGCGACTGAGGTCAAGCGTGACCTGCAGGCCAACGTGAGACTTCGCAGGCAAGCCGCGAAGGTAGCAGAAGTCGGTGACAAGGGATCGCGCCGCTTGGTTGGCAATGATATAATCGATGCGCGAAGTGCGGGGGCACTTGGTGACGCGGTCCCAGTCAGGGATATTGCCGTAAGTGTGCATGGTGTGGTCTGGTGTGCCCTCAGCGACGTTAAACCATCCGTGCTGCATCATGTGCAGCAGGTGTGGATTGTCGTCGATGTTCGTGTTGGCGTCCATGCAGATGAAATACGGGGCTGAGCCGACCCTTGCGGCGGCGCAGTCAGCGAGCCGAAAAAAGATCTGCGCTGTCTCCTCCAGCAACCCCGTAGAGGCTCGCTATGTAGATCCCAGCGGGCCCGTGGTTGTTTCGTCGCCGCCTGCGGCGGTGCTGAGTGCAGAGCGGGAGAAAGGCCTCGTGCCATCTTTTCTTGGCCTTGAGGGCGACGATACAGGGCGCAGTGTCGTCGACAGTGGAGTCGACAATGGCATCCTTAGAGAGGATGGCGACCCCTCCCGAGGCGCCAGCGTTGCCCACGACGGTGTGGTCTGTGCCGCCGTGGGCAGCTCTGCGCTGGGCTCGCGCCAGATCCAGGTCAGGTCCCAGACTGGCGTGGTATCCCCCGTGGTGTGGATTGGCGGCGCTAGTAGCGATGGCTTGTCTGGTCGGCTTGGCATGTGCGGCGTTGTGGTCGACACCAAGAGCGGTGATGGTTGGCCAGTTCGCTGAGAGACTGGTGATGTTTAGGCTGACGAGGTGTATGGAGCGACCTGGCCCGTCTCCATCGGTGGAGCTGGGGTTTGCACGCCCCGCACGGTGTAGGTCAGCCTGACCATCGCCCAGGTAGAAGGCTTGGCCACAGTAGGAGCTCATGGCGTTCCTATGGATTAGCTTGACCGGGGCTGAACCCGCCGTCAGGCTAGAAGTATAGGCGAGACATGGTCGGCACTGCGCCAGGGGGGGTTCATAAACGTCAGTAAAACTGCCTCGAAAAATCCTCCTCACTCCTGTACCATAGGGGACGAGGGGAGGAGAGGTGAGACGGCAGCAGAGGGAGAGGGAGGCGACTCCTCGATCCGTCCTGCCGAACACAAAAGCAAAAGCGAAACAGCGGCGGCGGCTAGGCGCGGCAGCGGCACAACGCACGCGCATATACTGCGCACGCGACACCGCTGGTCCGTCCTGCGGTGGCGCGCCCGCCCCGTCAGTATCTTGATGAGCAGCATCTGGTGGAACGGCTCGAGCAGCGCGGTCGGTGGCCTGGCGCTGGGCCTCGTCCATGCCCGCTGCCGTGAGGCCCGCGTTGCGGACAGGGCTGTTTCCCCGCGGGGCCGCCGCTGCCGCGGCAGCGGCTGAGGTGGCGGGGGCTCCGCCCCGACTCTGAGGTGAGAGCGGTGAGCCACCGCCGAAACCCGCCGCAAGGTCCTTGACGCGGTACTTGTTCTTGAACGGGTCGAAGGTCGGCGCCTCGTCGATGGGGACGACCACGCGGGTGGGCAGCGGCGGCTCGTGGTCCGTGGACGGCGTCGGAGAGAGGTCGACCTGGCCAGGTTCGATGACGCTGGCACCGAAGCGTGGCACCACTACGGGGGCTCGGCCATCAGCCTGAGTCTCGCGAGGCGGCGAGCTCGTGGAGCTCCCTGGTGCCTTGCGTGAGCTGTGGCGGCTGCAGGACCTGCTGCGCGGGACGCGCCCGCCCGCGTGGCGGTCGCGTGGCGAGGTCGCCTGGGCATTAGCGCGCTCGGAATCCGCCCTGCTCGGGGATCGGATCGGCGCCGCGCAGGGTGATGGGCTGGGCTGGCGGGAGGCGCTAGTGCCGCCCTCCGCCGTGGCTGTGGCCTGGTCAGGGTCGACAGCGTCGGGGCGGGGGCTGACGTGGTGGGCGCTTCCCTCGCTGTGCCGCGGGGAGGCGCTGTGTTGCGCCTGGGTGTACGTGAGGACGAGCGGGACAAGCGGCTGCCTCTCCCGCTCAGGTGGGGCAGGTTTTGCCTGGGCAGGGCGCAGCGCTGCAGCCACGTTTTGCGGGGGCGTGTGCTGGCGCGGTTGCCAAGCACGCACGTTCGCATCACGCCATCCTTCAGGGCGCCCTGTCCTGCCACGGTTTGTTGCAGCCCCCTGGCTGAAGCCGCAGGGGTTATCACTGCGGGCTGGTTGCTGGAGGTGCCATCATGTCGGCCTGAGTAATGGCCCCAGGCGCGCGTGGACCCTGGCACGGGCGAGGTGGCCCGTGGGGGGGCCTGCGCGAGTGCACGCGGGTAGCCGATGGCCGCTGGGTGTACCCTGGCGTGGGGGGCGTGGCCGTAGCTGGAGGCGGCTGCTCCAGCCGCCGCGGGCCTGGCGCCAATGGGGCCACGGTAATAGGCGGCAGCCCCGCCGTAGGCCGTGCTGCCGCCTGTCGGGACTCGCGCGGGAGAGCGGTAGCGTGGCGTGCTCGGCTGTCTTGCGTCGCGTTGGTCGCGCTGCTGAATGCGCTGCTGGTGCTGTTGATATCGCTGCTGGTCGGCTCTCGAGAGGGGGCGGGTGTCGGGGAGGATGGTGGGCACGTCGGGCCGCTGCCAGCCCCGATAGACGTGCTCGAAGGCGTGGTCTGTGTAGGTCTCCCCTACGGGTGAGTATCGCCGCACATGCTCCATGTAGTCGATGTTCTGCGGCTCGGAGATCGCCGTGATGTTTACAGCTCGCTGGTGCGCTGGTCCATAGAGGCAGAAACTACCACGGTTGCTGCGGTCGTGGTTTAGCTCGGCTTCGGTCGTGGCACGGCTCACCATGGCGTCGCAGAGTCGCATGTCGTAGTCGAGAGCTTGAGGCCCAGGACCACCCTCGGCGTCCCAGTGCAGTACCACGTCTCGCCAGCGGGTGCGGGTAGTGTGGATGCGCTCGGCGGTCGACTCGCAGACGGTCCTGACCGTGACACGGTCCCTGTACATGTTGGTGATGGCTAGGGAGTAGGGTCGGCGGACCGTCTTGTTGAAGGTGAATTCCTCCTTGAGGGCCTGGTGGGGGCCGAAGAGCACGTAGCCTTCCCTCCAGAGAGGTTGGTCGGGGGACGGTTCTTCGGGCATCCCCGTTCCTGTGAACCCAGGTGGCCGCATCGTGCCGTCAGGCAGTCCCTGCCTGGGGACGCGCCGCGGCCTCGGTGGGAAGTACCATTGACCCTGGTAACCTGCTTGGCCTGGTTGTGGAGGTTCCCCCCCGGGGCCTGAAGGCGCTCGGGGGGGGTTCCTTGAGGTCGTGGTGGGCTGGCGCGTTGCCGCATTGGCGGGCAAGGATGTGCGGCGGCATCCCTGTGGCACGGACGTCGAGCAGGCTGTGTGGACTGGGGGGATGGGGGCACCTGCTGGACAGGCAGCATGTGTCGGAGTCCCTGTTGTCGGTGCTGTATGCACACGTCCAACTGTTGCAAAGAGTAGTCCGTGGACCAGTCCATAAGTGTACGCAGTCCGCTGCGGGCACAGTCTGGGCACGTTGGTTGGCCCGAGGTGCCGAGCTGCGTGTTGCGGCGAGCCGCGCAGTACTGACAGCATTGGAATCGACACTGTAGGCAAGACCAGCGTCCTGGTAGAGGCGGGAGCGCATGCTCGTTTGTGCCTGGGTCGTCTGGGTGGGTCGAGGGCGATCCCACAAGGGCCAGACGTCAGCAAACCAGGATTGGCCTGTAGTGCGGACAACCTCGGCGGGGAGGCGAGCGTCCTCGGCATGGCACTCGATCCACTGGGGCCCCATGTCCGCTGGTACCATGACCGTGCGCCAGGTGTCGTCCGCTTTGACGTGGACTTGGGTCGGTGCCCAGAGCTGGGTAGTGGTGTCGCCGTGGTCGTGGTGGAGGATGACCCAGCCGTCACGCCCCGCCACCGCAGGGTCGATGACGCGATGGCCCATGACGGTCGTCCCCCACGGTAAGTAGGCGCCGTCGTGGTGATCACCAGGGTCAAGCCAGACCTCGATGCCAGGGGCATTGACACGGGCCCGCACATCACGGACGTGGTAGGCGAGGACGTGGTAGGCAGTCGGCTCCTCTTCCGTCTCAATGTGCTCCCACGTCTCGATGTCACTGTTGTCTGGGGTGGAGTTTCCGCCACTCTGTCGTGACGAACGGGAGGCGGATCGCCGTGGGCGGGCGTGGCCTCGGGCGAGGGCGGCGGCCGCGCTGATGAGGGAAGGCGTACGGCGTTCATCGGCTCCTGATGACGTCGATGAACGGTCTGGACTGTGCGCCAGGGCTGTGCCTGACTTGTGAGTGCGCGGTGGGCCAGACGCGGCCCCAGGGCTGGAGCCGCTGGGGCGCGACTCGCGTGCGTCAGGATGCCCCCGCACGGGGACGGCTTGCAAGCCAGTGTACACCAGGTCAATGAGTGGTTTCGGGTCCAGCTGGAGCTTGCGAAGCGAGACGCGTGGGCGGGGCTGGTTAGGGTCGTCCCTGGTGGCTGCTTCGGTGTCGTAGTGCTGTTTGGCCCATACTCGCGCTGCCTCTGGCGAGTATAGTGCCTGCGGCGGTGGCCACGCTGCCGCGATGACTGGTCTGCGCCTGGTGCTAGCTTCCTGGTCGTGAGCTTCAGCCGCCTCACGGAGATCTGGATGATCGTAGCCAGCGATGTGAAGGGCGTGCGCACAGTCGCCCATGCCATAGGCGTGTGGTAGGGCACGGCACCTGGAAGCAGCTTCTGAGGGGGCGCACCAGTCCATGCGGATGAGGAGGCTCAGGACCCGAGGGTAAATGAGACGCGCTCCGTGGGCCTCCCCTTTCACGACGTTGTGCCTGTTTTCCCCGCGCGGTGGTAGGGTGGCCTCGCACATCCAGAGTGCGATGGGTCCCCACGCGAGGGTGTCGTCTTCGAGACTGTAGGGCGGGTGGGGCGGCATTGCGTACCACGCGGCCAGCGAAGGGTGCACGCTCACGTACGTGCGGCCAACGTTGGTGCCAGTTCGACCCTTCGCTTCACGGCGGGGGCCTGGCAAGAGGCACCCTCCGCTGGCAGCAAGACGGGCCGCGAGGTCGCCGCGGGTCCCATGCCAGAAGACAGTGGGCGCATCGGTGGTGGGTTGGCGGAGGTCCCACGTGAGGTAGGGGAAGATTGTCTCGCCTGAGTTCCCGCCCGAGTCTTCCAGCACCCAAGTGAGGCGGTTCGGGGGCCTCTGCATGATGTCAGTCCACGGCCCCAGCGCTTGGAGTGTTAGATCATGGGTTAATCGAGGATGGTCGTGGAGTCGCAGAGCGTCTTTGATGTCCTCTGTAGACACGCCACTGTTACCAAGCGCAAAGCCGTTTTGGTACAGGGCGTTGAGGTTGCTCGTCGGCGGCACGGGGACCGCTGGGTCGCGCTGAATAGTGTTGCGTAAGTTGCGCGTCGGTGGCTTGAGGGCTAGATGGGGCGTACCAGGGCCTGAAGGCGCCTGGGGCCTGGCGGGTGATGCATAGCGTGCTCGCCGTCGTGGTGGTTGGGTGTCCGCGTCGGGAGAGGAACCACGAGCATCAGCATGTCGGAAGATGGACCACGGGCTAACGTGGGTGCACTCACGTGGTTCCCTTGCCTCGGTGTCGCTGCCGTGTGCTGTGGCATCCTCATTAGTCGGTAGGTTACCGTATGCCGCGCCGCTTTTGGAGCCGTCTCGCGGGGACGGGCTGGTCGATCTTGGTGTGACAGACGAGGCTCGCGATACGGCGGCAGTGACTTCGACGATGGCGGCGGTGGTGGCGGTAGTGACATCGGCGACTGCGGCGGCAACTGCTGCGGCGTAGTGTTCCTGCAGCAGCGGATGTCGGAGTGAGTGCACGTACTGGTCGTCGTGTTCGTCGGCAAGCGTGCACGGCATTGTGTATGTGGCCTCATCGCGCGGCCTCCTGCTCGGTTGGCAACAGCGGAGGCGCCACTGGGCTGTGGATGAGTCCAGGGCCCGCGCACAGATGCGGGCTCCTACGTGTCCGACGGCTCCTTGAGCAAGAAGTTTGGCGCCGACGAGTAGAAGACCGCACACAACTCCACCCGTGGCAATAGCCCCGAGTTTGCCGCTGGCCCATTTCAGGACACCCCCGAGGCCGACCCCGACTGCGCTGGCTCCGCCCGAGACGCTATCTCTGAGTTTGACGCTGGTCCATTTGAGAGTGGCCCACAATGCGGACGTGTCGTTGTGTGTCGTTGTGCGTCGGGATGTGGTGGGCACAGATGGGCCTGGTGCCGTCGCTTTGCGTCGTCGTCGTTGTCGGTAGCTGGGGTCTCGGCTCGGTGTCGGCAAGTACCATCGATCTGGTCCTTGTACGGCATTGCTATCACGATGGCGTACGTGGCCACAAAGAGGCAGATGAGGCAGCCACAGTGTCGTGATGCCGCTGCGCTGTGCTGGGGCTCGTGGGAACCGCTGGCATCTGGGAACTCGTCATCGATGGGGTCGTTGTCGATGTCGGCCTGCCAGTGGTCAATGACACTGGGGTTGGAGTCAGTCACGTTAACACGGCAGACAGAGGTGCGGGGCGTGGTGCTGCCACCTGCGGTCTGGGGATGTCCAGGTCCAGCCAGTGCTGCAGCGGGGCTGAAGCCGCCACTGCGCGAGCTGGCATGAGCTGGCGATGCAGTGGCATGGCTTGTCGCGTCGGCGGCAGTGGCGCCTTCAGCGTCGTTGGGCTGTGCGCAGGGGTCGGCCTGGGCCGAGTTGTTGGGCGGACTGCTGTGCGACGAGGTGTGCCCTAAGTGGGGTTCACTGTCGCGGTCACGCTGGGCCGTGTCGCCTGGTGGTGTCGCGCCGTCGCGATCCTGGGTTTCCATGTCGTCTTGGCTATCGTCCACATGGACCGAGCCCAGGGATATGTTGCTGATATCGTCCGACGCGTGGAACGAGTCCAGGGGTGTGTCGCTGATGTCGCTGGCCGCGATGTGCTGGAGCAGCCATGATACGGGGTCGTCTGCGGCCTGATCACCCGTGGCGTGCTCGGTTGGCAACAGCGGAGGCACCACTGGGCTGTGGATGAGTCCAGGGCCCGCGCACAGATGCGGGCTCCTACGTGTCCGACGGCTCCTTGAGCAAGGAGTTTGGCGCCGACGAGTAGAAGACCGCACACAACTCCGCCCGTGGCAATAGCCCCGAGTTTGCCGCTGGCCCATTTCAGGACACCCCCGAGGCCGACCCCGACTGCGCTGGCTCCGCCCGAGACGCTATCTCTGAGTTTGACGCTGGTCCACTTGAGAGTGGTCCACAATGCGGACGTGACGTTGTATGTCGTTGTGCGTCGGGATGTGGTGGGCGCAGATGGGCCTGGTGCCGCCGCTTCACGTCGTCGTCGTTGTCGGTAGCTGGGGTCTCGGCTCGGTGTCGGCAAGTACCCATCGATCTGGTCCTTGTACGGCATTGCTATCACGATGGCGTACGTGGCCACAAAGAGGCAGATGAGGCAGCCACAATGTCGTGATGCCGCGTCTGGGGCTCGTGGGAACCGCTTGGGTACTCACATCGATGGGGTCGGATGTCAATGACACTGGGGTTGGAGTCAGTCACGTTGCAGGTGGAGGTGCGTGGTGCTGCCACCTGCGGTCTGGGGATGTCCAGGTCCAGCCAGTGCTGCAGCGGGGCTGAAGCCGCCACTGCGCGGGCTGGCATGAGCTGGCGATGCAGTGGCATGGCTTGTCGCGTCGGCGGCAGTGGCGCCTTCAGCGTCGTTGGGCTGTGCGCAGGGGTCGGCCTGGGCCGAGTTGTTGGGCGGACTGCTGTGCGACGAGGTGTGCCCTAAGTGGGGTTCACTGTCGCGGTCGCGCTGGGCCGTGTCGCCTGGTGGTGTCGTGCCGTCGCGATCCTGGGTTTCCATGTCGTCCTGGCTATCGTCCACATGGACCGAGCCCAGGGATATGTTGCTGATATCGTCCGACGCGTGGAACGAGTCCAAGGGTGTGTCGCTGATGTCGCTGGCCGCGATGTGCTGGAGCAGCCATGATACGGGGTCGTCTGCGGCCTGATCACCCGTGGCGTGCTGGGCGAGGCCAGCTGGCGGTGGTGGGTTAAGCGGTTCCATCGGTGCCGCGGCGAGCTCCGCCTCGACAAGCGGCTGCATGTCTGTCGGGTGGTGCAGGATCGCATCAGCGAGGTACGCCAGGGCGTCTTGGTCGGGTGGGGGAAGGCCTCTTGGTAGTAAGGCGTGGGCCCGTGAGAGGTATGGCGGCAAGGGTGCCGTGAAAGCCTCAGGGCCGACAAGCTGGGCACGAGCACCCTGGTATTCCAGAAGGAGGCCAAAGTAGCGGGTGGAATACTCGCGGCTGCCCTGGATACGAGTGAGGTTGCGGTTTGTGCGCTGTCTGTCGGGGCCCGCTCTATACCAGATGTCCTCGCACATGTCGAACGCGGTGAGCTGGCGCAGGGCGTCGGTTGTGTCCTCAGAGTCCTCCTGGAAGAGGTGATCGTACTGTGGCAGATGAAGCGTCGCCAGGATGTACGGGACGCAGTCCTCGAGCCATGCCCAGTACACGTCCTGGTGGTCCTCACCTGGTGCCCACGCCGCAGCGCGCGGTATGAGGCGGGCGCGGATCATCATCAGGTGCCAGAAAGCGGGGTCCCCCTCGGGTTCGCCCCTAGCGCACAGGGGGGTAGTGAGACCCGTGGGGCTATAGCGGGGCACGACAGCGGGGCTGAAGCCGCCACTGCGTGCCTGGCCTTGTATCAACGTCCCCGTCATGGATCTGCTGCACCACGGTCGAGGCCACGCTGGGGTAGGACTACGATGATGAGAGAGAGAGAGAGAGAGAGAGAGAGAGGAGAGAGAGGAGACGAGAGAGAGAGAGAGAGAGAGAGAGAGAGAGAGAGAGAGAGAGAGAGAGAGAGAGAGAGAGAGAGAGAGAGAGAGAGAGAGAGAGAGAGAGAGACGAGAAGAGACAACACAACGAACAAACAAACAAACAAACAAACAAACAAAAACAGAGACAGAGCGCCCAACCCCGCCTTTCTGAGGCGCCCCCGCGCGCCACCAGACCATCCATCCTCCCTCTGTCTGCCCAACGCTCATGGGCTGGCAATCGTGCGGTCGAGGACGCGCTGCAGCATCCGGGGGGGCGGAACCATGCCCTCCTGCCAGAAGGGGGGCGGGGGGGTGGGGGCCGGGGGGGGGGCCAGCGCCGCCAGTGAACCGCCGCCATCGCCATCGCCGCCGTCGACGGCGTTGCCAGCGCCATTGTCGTCGTCGCCGCCATCGCCATCGCCGGCGCGGTCGTCGTCGTCACAGTGCGCCACCATCATCCTCATCCTCTTCATCATAACCCTCACCCTCAGCATCGCAGACATCATCGCCATCGTCATCGTCATCGTGACCATCATCATCGCTATCATCATCATCATCATGATCAGCACCAGCATCATCATCAGCACCCCCACCATCATCCTCATCACCATCATCACCATCGTCATCGTCGTACTCGTCGCCATCACCGTCGCCAACGTAGTCGACACAATCATCGCTTCCCCACGCCTCACCCTCCTTCTCCTGCTCAATCGTCCTCGCCCTTCTCCCATCTCCCGCTCTTCCTCCCCGATGTCCCTCCTCCTCCTCCTCCTCCTCCTCCTCCTCCTCCTCCTCCTCCTCCTCCTCGCATTCATCCTGTCGCCTCTGCCCCCCCTCCCCCGCGGCCCCGACTGGCTCCTTGTCGCCAAACCCTTTCTTGGCGAGGTAGTTGACCAACTCGTGGCCCTTCTGCTTCACACTGAGGCCCTTGGGGTCGGCCTGGTACGCCATCAACTCCTGGGCGCGGCGCCGGCAGACCGCGGGGCAGAGCGGCGACCAGCGACGGGGGGCAGGGGAGGGCGAGGGGCAGCAGGGGGGCGTGGGCGAGGGGGCGGGGAAGGCGAAGCAGGAGCAGCAGCGACGGCAGGAGCGGGGGGCAGAGGCGGAAGGAGGAGGAGGAGGAGGAGGAGGAGGAGGAAGGAGAAGAACAAGGGCCAAGGGGGGGAGGAGAGGGCGAGGAGGGCGAAGGATCGGAAGGGAGGGAGATACGAAGGCTAGGATGGGGAGGAGAAGCGCAAAGGCGACAAACAACGAGCCGACGGGCGAAGAGAAGGGGGAGGGCGGGGTGGGAGGAGGAGGAGTGGGAGGAGGAGGAGGAGGAGGAGGGGGAGGAGGGGGAGGCGGAGGAGGAGGAGGAGGGCAGGAGGAGGGGGAGGAGGAGGGGGGAGGAGAAGAAGGGGGTGGAAGGGCAGGGGGCGAAAAGGCGGGGGAGCGGGCGAGGAGGGTGAGCAGGGTGAGACAGAGGGGGGAAGGGGCCAGGGCAGGGGGGAGTGATTTCTCACGAATCCCCTAATCCCATGATCCATGCCATGCCCTATAGCCCTAGAGCCTATATAGCCTATCCTATCCCCACATCCCCGACCCTGTGCCCCTCATGCTGCTCCTACGCTCGCATGCCCTACTGCCCCCTACCCCCCTATCCCCTTGCATCCGCTCCTCCTCGCCCTCATGCCGCATGCCGCATCGCCGCCCTCGACCCTCGGGCATCCTTGAGGCCCCACTGCATCGCCATGCACATCTTGCCGTGCTTCCGGGCGGCGGCCAAGGAGATCCTGCCTGGGCGGCATGTGGGGCTGGGCGGCAGCAAACGGCCATGGGCCATGGGCCAATGGGCCATGGGCCAATGGGCCATGGGTTAGCGCCCTGGCGGGGCCTCCGGAGGCCCAGGCTCGCGAAAGCCCGCCGTCGCAATCCACGTC
Organism: Prorocentrum cordatum; assembly: GCA_963575745.1. Lineage (NCBI taxonomy): Eukaryota > Dinophyceae > Prorocentrales > Prorocentraceae > Prorocentrum > Prorocentrum cordatum. The sequence goes on along the minus strand of CAUYUJ010017671.1, from coordinate 857,168 downwards.
GCCGGAGGCCCGCCAGTGACAAGGCCGTCAGCTCGCGCTCGGAGCCGCCCAGGCTGGCGGCCCCAGAGGCAAGCACGGAGGGCCCTCACTGCCGAGCCCGCGGCGGCAGGAGGCGGGGCCGGCAGCTCGAGGCCGCTCGCGCGCCGCCCAGCCGAGGCGCGCGAGGGGGGCGGAGTGCCAGCACGCGGGCGATTCCAGAAACCCTGAACCCAACAATCGGGCGAACGGGAGGGCGGGGCGGCGCTGACCAGAGGAGTTGAGCAAGTCCCTCCGCCTGACAGCTTCTTGCCCTTCGGGTACACGGAGTCCACGATCCGCAGGGAGCCGAGCATCGCGCTGGACGCCGCGACCAGCTTCTCCTCGTTGACTTTCTGGTTCATCACCGCAGGGGCGTTGCCCCGAGAAGGCGTGGGCCGAATTGATTCGCCCGGCCATCGACGACGACCAGACAGCCGACAACAGGGGCTGGAGGGCGCCCCCTTGGCGGCTAGCCAGGGCGCAGGGAAGATAGAAGATAGCAAGATCGGCAAACATATTGACATCAGAAGGGCCCTCGGCGAGGGAAGAACGGAGAGCGAGCGGAAGACATAGAAGATAGCAAGATCGGTAAACATAACATCGGCCCGCGGAGAGAACGACGGGCGACGCCCGCGACGAAGCGGGAGCAATCAAACGAAAAGGGCATGCATGGCAAACGTACTTCCGACCACGGCTTCGAGCGCCGCGGGAGCTCAGGTCTGAACACGGGCAACTGACGTGGGAATCTGACGGCTTCGCCTGCTGAGATCCCTGAAGCCTGAAGCCCGATGGCCGCCCGATCGCCCGATCCGACGCCGTCGAGAGCAACTGCCAGCGGCGGCCAAGGGGGCCCGGTGGGAATGCCGACAGGCCAATACTGCAAGAACGACTCCTGGAGCTCGCCGTCGCCGTGGACCCGGGGGTTGTTCAAGAGGCTGCTCGGCGGGGCAAGCTTCATGATCCTGGTGGCGAGCGCCTGGGCTTGCGCCTCGACGTGCTCGCTGAATGACTCCGCGATCTGCGCCAAGGAGGCGCCGGCCGTCGTGCTGGCAGCGTGGATGTCGATGCGGGCGTCCCACCCCTCGGACGCAGCCGCGCTCCCTGTCGCGGTGGAGATCCACGCCAAGTAGTTGTCAAGGTTCTCCTTGAAAGCCAAGTAGGATTTCATCGTGGCATCGTCGATCTTGATCTCCGAGACGCCGCCCATGGGCGACCGACTCAAAATGTCAGCAACCGCCAGCAGGCATTGGTGGTGTCTCCTCAGAAACTGGAGTCGATGATCCTCATGGCCACCCAAGCTGAGGTCCTGCGTCGCCGCGAGAGCGGCGTCGATCGTGTCCTTCTTCGCCAGGTAGCCATCCAGTGCAACGCGAAGGCGATCGCTGCCCTTGGCCTTCGCCTGGTTCACGAAATCGACAACCACGGGCCGCCCCAGGCTGTGCGCCTCGACCAGATCTGTCATCGAATTGCCAAACCGAGAAAGCAAGGAAGCGCAACACTTGCTTGCGATCTTATCCTTCACCCACTTGCGAAAAGTAAGTACGGATCGGGCTCTAGGGCAAACGTTGTCATCATCATCATCACCGTTCGCTGGCAACCTCGTCGGAAGAAGTGCCTCAAAGACCTCATCGTACTTGTCGCACAGAGACCCCAAGGACTGCAACTTAGCCTGTCGATCTTCAGACGCCCCCCCGGCTAACACATAATCAATCGTACCTTCTCTGCACTGGGCGTGCCAGCCCCGTGCCCAGGCGGCGCAATTCTCCAATGCCAGATGCCAGTCCTTCTCGTCCCCGTCATTGCCCACCGCGCCGCGGAGCTTTTGCAGGCTGCCGACGAAGTCCTGAGAAGCGCGGCGCGAGAGGGCAGGGGGGGGCAGGGCAGGGAGGGCGGCGAAAGGAGGGACAGGAGGAGCAGCGAAGGAAGCAAAGAGAGGAAGACAGCGAGGGAAGATCAAGAGAGCAAGAGGAGCACAGCAGGGAGGAATGCAGCAAGAAAAGCAGCGCAGAGAGGAAGGCAGCGAAAGAAGCTAAGGGCGATAAGGAGAGGCGGGATGCGAAAATAACAGGAGTGCCAAGGGAACTGGGAGGAGAGGGCGGGGCGCAGGAGAAATGCGAGAGACGGGGCAACAATGATGCCAGAGTCGAGGGCCCAGGGCCGATGGCCAGCAGTGGAGGCGAGGAGGCGAATGGGTCTGGGGGAAGAGCGGGAAATAAAGAGAATAATAAGAAATTAAATATCTGCTAAGTGGACTGGAGCGGAAGGTAAGTAGACTACTCTTTAAGTAGAAGAGGCGCGAGCTGCGGGGCGAGGGCGGAGACCCCCCCCCCTCTCGACGCCCCAGCTGCGGTCCTCCAACGCACGGGGCAGCTCGGGAGTGAGCAGCTTCGTCGCATCCCAAGCGCCCCCGGAGTCGATGTAGCGGACCATCTCCTGCACGAAGACGTCGGCGATGCACCCGGGCGTGTGCGCGGAGGCAGTGCGCACGGAGTCCACGTACTTCTCGGCGGCGTCCCCCATGAACTCCTTGAGCTGGGGCAGCAGGTCGCTCCCCTTCAGAAACTCATCCACCTCGGCAGTAAATATCTTTACCTGCTCGCTAAACTGCAAGGATTCGTGGGGGAACTGGCTCAAGTTGCAGATGCGGCGCTCTACGTCGTCCATCCATTGCTTGAGATTCTTGAACTCACCGAGGCGCTCGTCTGCCAATGCTAACAGAGGTGTCCCGTACTTGGGGAACTTGGCCAGGAAAGTTGGGAGATGCTTCTGGCTATCAGCCGAATGGTTGACGAGGGCGCGAGCATCGGCCAAATGCTTGTGGGTGCTCTGGTCCAGGGACGCTGCAGGCAAGTCTATGAGGACGTGCAAGTAGGCGATCTCGCTCGCGAGGGTCGCCGAGAACTCCTGCCCCTGGGACGACACCAAGTTGGCGAACTTGCCCAGCGCCGCGCCCATGCCGCTCTTGATAGTGGCGAAGGGCGCATTCGTGCACAACGCGGCCGCGACCCACTGCTGGAACAAACTGCTCTGCTCATCTTCTAGAACAAACCCATCTGGCGCGTCAAGTTCGCCATCGGAATAACCAAACATTGCCTCGGCACTGGAACGGGACACGCACTGCGCGAACTCGGCGGGCTCATGGAACGGGTTGGACGCCTCAGCGGGGCGCGGACAACACAAAGCAGCAAAGAAACGACGGCGGCGCCGCCGAGTGGCCGCCCTTCGCCTACGCACTGGACCCACGACCCCACGATCCTGCGATGCCCGACCCCCCTGCCGTCCACTCAAGGATCAAGCGATCGAGAGATCGCGCGATCCTTGACTTGACCGTTGACTCGATGATCCTCCTCGCGCGGTGAGGGGTCGAGTGATCTAGGCATCGAGGGTCGAGGGTCGGGCGCGCGGCGTTCGTGACCCGACGATTGACTGGGGCCCGGGAGCGGGGAGAACAGGATCCGAGGCCCAGGGATGCGACTGAGCGACGGAGGGTGACAGAGGGCGGGCCAGGGCGAAAAGCAAGGGGAGGGGAGAAACGGGGAAGGGGGGGCGACTAGAGGATTGGCCCCCGCTGCCTTCAACGAGCCTCTGGTGCGCCACAAGTACTGCGACTGCACTCTGTGGGACGGCTCCGCGGCCGCGAAAGACATCATGCGCCCGCACTGGAGTTCGAAATCCGTCGCGTGAGACCCTGGCCCCGAGCGGGCCCGCCACGCTCTCGCCAATTTGATCCCCATCTCCATGATCTGGAACTTCTTCCCGGCGAGCTCGAACACCTTCTTCTTGTTCTCGTCGGCCGAACTCTCGGCCTTATTCTTCGCGACGCCGGCGCGCCTCACGATCAGCTTGAGTTTGGTGTTCCTCTCCTCGCCGAAAAAATGCGAAAGCTCATCTGCACTCATCCACTCCGACCACTGATCCTCGCACACCTGATTGGGGTCTTTAGCTTTCGGCCCCCTCCTCCCAAGGTCTGCCTTGTCTCCCTCGTCGGAATCACCTGCCTCGTCGGCCTTGCCCTCGCCCATCCCCCTGGACTTGTCGGCCTTGCTGCCGCCGTGGACGCGGGGCCCATCCTTCTTCGCCTTCACTGCCTTAGCCTTGATGTTTGAGGCGGCCCTGCTGCTGGCGGCCTTGCCGCCCTGCGTCTGGCCCAGCCCGCCCTCGGACCCGTCGCTGTCCTCGCTCATGGCCTCCCTGGCGAAGAAGCTCCTGGCTTTAGCCTTCTTCTCCGAGCCCTTCTCCTTGAGCTTGCGCCGCTTGCGCGCCGCCGCTTCCTTCTTCGAGCGATCCTCCTCCTTGGCGCGCTCGTCCTCGTCGAGCTCGCACTTCTTCAGAATGTCTAGCATCGCCCCCCGGCACACGCTCCTATATGCCTCATCATCCTTCTTTGCGATGTCCTCGAATACTTTCTGGGCGACGGAGCTGTCCGCATCGCTGCCGATGTCTTGGCTCTCGTCGTGCTCGAGTCGGGAGCCGACTGTGTTCTTGATTCTCCACGGTTCGTCTGTATCCCCGGCAGGCACTGCGACTCCCTTCACTCCCTCCATGATGCATTTCTTGTGGCCCAATTGCTTGTTCTTCGGTGCATTGGGGTCGCCGAACTGGCGCCGGCAAGACAGAATGGGGTAGAATAAGTCGTCGGGCCTCTGCAGCGCTCGCTCCTTGTAACGCTGCTTCCTCACGCGATGCTTCCTCGCGCCTGCGCTAGCGGAGGCTACGTGCAGTTAGGGGGCAGCGCAGTGGTGCGAATGCCAATGCATTATTATCATCGCGCCACTGCGCAGCCTGGGAAGGGGTTAGGCGGCTGCACGGTGGCGCGCATGTCATAACAATTCGCACCACTGCGCAGCCTGGGAGGGGCCTCATGGGCCCTGCATGGCCCATGGACCCTGCCCCCTGCAAAGACCCCCGCAAAGACCCTTGCTGAGACCCTGAGGGGACACCCGAAGGCTTCAAGAAAGCCCGAGGCTTCACTGAGGAACCTGGGGGCCCTCCAGGGTCCCGGCGGCCCTTCCAGGGACCCCCCCGGGCCCCGGGGCTCCTGGGGCGCTTCAGAGGAGCCCCCAGGGGGCCCCAAGAGCGGCCAAAAAGGAATACCCCAGAGATCCACGGGCGCCCCCCCCCCCATCCCACTGGAAGCCCCGAGAGAGCAGGGGCCTCGAGAACGGGCCAGGAAGGCATCTTCGCTGGATGGGCTGGCTGGGACACGCGAAGCATCGAGCTCGGTAGCTCGGTGGGCAGCCGGGGCGAAGCTAGATGCGATGCCCGGCCCCCCAGGCCAACCAACCCCTTTTCAATGGCGCGCCTGCTTGCTTAGTGGAGCGGGGGCCCCGCTTCCTCGCCTTTTCCATCGCGCCGTCCCGCTCGGAATTGAACGCCCCCAGAATTGCAGCATCCTTGCCCATGGCAGCGACGTGCTTGTCCCTTTTCCCGCGGTCAGTTGCGTGGCTAATCTTCGTCCTCCAGGTCTTTGCGCACCAGAAACACGATGAGCCCTCGGGCGAAGTGGGGACGGTAATATCGTCTGTATCATATTCCCATTTGATAGAGGGGCGGGCGGCATTGACGGGATCCGGCGACGCGCCCCGCACCGACCCGCAGAGGAACATGCACGTCTTGTCTTCTCCTGCACGAGCCACCTCGGGCGGAAAGAGGGGCGGCGGCGACGGGCGGGCGGAGATGGGCGGGGGGTCAGGGGTCCAGGAAATGGCCGCATCACCGTTCGTAGACTCTCGGGCCGGGCGAAAGGGGGGGATTGGGAAAGGGGGGGTTGCGAAATTTGCTGCATGCAGTTGGTTTCGGCATCACCGAGGGGCTCATTCCGCGACACATAGCCGCCTCCGGCGCCGGGGGGCGCCGGGAAAATCAGCTACGCGAGCTGATTCTCAACCCCCCCTTTGCTATCCCCCCCTTTCGCCCGACCCGAGACTCGCCCTGGGTCGGGCGCCGCGCCTGCGTTTGACATCGTTCCCGGGCGCCCCGTAGCGTTGGGTCCTCGTTTTTTTTGAATGCGCAGCGCCCGCGCCCCCCCCCCCCCCCCCCACCATCTCCCCATGATGCAGAAGAGAAAAAAAAACCTAACCGAAACCTCGGGCTGCGCCATTGGCCATGGGCCATGGGCCATTGGCGCGCCCCCGCTGCGCCATGTTACGTATGCTACAGATGGCGCAGGCTGCCCCGTGCCATGCTGCTGCGCTATCCACGGCCCCCCCGCCCCCAGACAGCTCAACTCGCGGGCGTCGTCTCTGGGCGAGCTGGCGGGGGGGGGGGGGCGCCGAGCGTCGAGAACATCAACAGACAAACAGCCTTCTGCGCAATCCCAGGCGGGCCTTCGGCTTCCGCTCCTCGGATGGCACCCCCTGGTCACATGGGAACTCTTCTTTCCCTGGGGCGTCATCGTCACGACCGCACTTTCTCTCTTTCTGTTGTGCTGTGCTCCTCTCCTCTCCTCCAGCGCCGCCTTTGCCTCTGCGGCCTCCCTCCTCGCCCTGGTCGCCTGAATCTCTTCTCTGCTTCCTGTGGGCTCGTGTCTCCTCTGCATCTGCGCTCTCCACGCTGCGGCCCTCCTCTCTCTGGCTCTTCTCAGGGCGCTCTTTGCAAACTGTATCCTTGCCTTCTTTGCCGGCCTTCTCCTCCTTCCTCTGTTTGCCTCTCTTCTCCTTGTCCTTCTCCTTCTTCTCCTTATCTCTATCCTTGTCTTTCTTTTTGAGCTTGACCTTGGCGGGCTTCTTGGAGGCCATCGCTGGGCCCGCCCTCCTAGCTGCGAACAAAATCAAAAGGGCACGACGCCCGAGTCACCGCTTGACTCTGTCGTGGCTGCGTTAGGGGGAGCACCCATCAAACTTGGCGAGAAGGCAGTGGGAGCCAGGGGTCCAGGCGCCCGCGGGCTCGCGGCGAGGTGACAGGACGACGCGGGGGCAGGGGGCGGGGGGCCTCGTAGGAGCGATCGGGGAGCCACGCTCGAGGGCAAGAGGACTGGGGGAGCAGGACCAAGGAGACTAAGGGGCGGAGCAGGAGTGGAGCAGGAGGTAGAGGAGTAGCATAAGGAGCAGGAGTAAGCGGGCGAGGGAATGGGGGAGCACGAGTAAGAAGGAGGACGCAGGCGAAGGAGCGGAAGAACAGGATCTAGGAGGCAGGGTTGCAGACACTCCTGTTCGCAATCTGCGGACTCTCGCTGCTTGTTCAATGGATCTCCGACCCGCGCGTCTCGCACTGCCTGCTGCTTGCAGTGTCTGCTGGGCAATCCCTCTGCGACCGCTTGAGCTGCTGCAATCTCCCCCTCCTTGTGTTATCCTTGCCTCCTCCTCCTCCTCCTCCTCCCCCTCTCCTTCTCCTGAGATGCATTCCGTCTTGCCTGTTCCTTCTCCTCGTCCTCCTCCTCCTCCGCTTGCCCCCCCGATCCCCCTGCAGCTTCAAATTAGCGGTCGCTAGACATCAAAACAACTGATCTGAATCAGGTGCCATCACATAAGCTTATCGGACTCAGGAACCAACACCCCCTTGATGCCATTGAATTCTGTCTTAACGTGGTCAGCCGACTCCATCGACTCCTCACCATTGCCAAAAGTCTCCCTGTAAATCTTGAGAGGGTAGAATAACTGGCCACCTGTCGGGGCGACCTCTTCTGGGTCGCCGTCATCGTCGGGATCATCCTCGCCATCGCCGCTGGAGACTACTTCTTCCAAGCTATCGCTCTCATCGGTCGAGGCGCCCTCGCTCGACGAACTGACGCTAATCTCCCCGGGCGCCTCGATTCGCGCCTGGGCGACAAGGATAATGGCGCTGGCGAGGGGAACGGCGGCGACCATCGAAAGAAGCAAAGGAAGGAGCACCGCGGCGCAAAAAGCATTCCCTGCTAGATTGACCTTGTCCTCCTGAGAGAACTCCTTGGGCGGCTGCAGCGGGCGCCTGGCCTGGGCCTCGTGCGAGAAGCCCTGCAAGGCCAAGCGCTCGTCGCCAGAGCCGCTGGCCACCGACGGCCCCGGGCGCGCTGGGGCCATTACAGCCGACCGCCGATCACGTGGCCGAGGAGAAAGTGCAGGGGGGAGTCAAAGGGCAAGTTAAGATAGACGTAGAGGGAAGAGAAAGACAGGGAGGGAGAGAGAAAGAGGGAGAGAGAGGGAGAGAGAGAGAGAGAGAGAGAGAGAGAGAGAGAGAGAGAGAGAGAGAGAGAGAGAGAGAGAGAGCGGGCGGAAAGAGAGTGCGAGAGAGACAGAGAGACATATACGTATGGCATGTCACAGCGGTATGTGGTAATGTGCGGATGTATGTGTATACATATATATATATAGATATACCAATATAAATACACACAAATACTTACACCTATCTAGATAAATGCATGCCAAACTTATCAAGGCCGACGAACACTTGATATGTCATGGCATTACGGTCTCGGATTCGGCGATGCAGCTGCCCAATGCTCTCACTCCCATGCCTTATCCCATGCCGATGCCATATGCCCCTCACTCCACATGCCTCTCCTGCGGCAATGTCTACCACGCCCCTTTTCCCCTCCTAAACTCACGCGCCCTTCCTCCTTGTTTTGCCCCTCCCTCCATGTCCCTCTCCTCTGCCCAGTCGACCCCTTCCCCCTCCTCCACTGCCTCCGCCGCCGCCTCCTCCCCCCACTCCCCCATCCATCCGGGGGTCCATCCGGCTTCTGGGCGAGGCGGCTGAGCTGCGAAGCCTGCATCGTAGCAATCTGTCGTACACGACTCCGTCCACCTGGCGCGGCCGCGACCCGCCCCCCCGATCTTTAAACTCCTCGATCTACCACTCCCTCCGCCAGCCTCCTCTGCCACTGCCCACCCCCCTCCTCTCTGCCCCCCCTCCTCCCGCCGAGCCCCCACTGCCCCCTCCCCTCCTGCCTCCAACCTTGCGTCTGGATCGTTGCGATGGCTCACTGCGTAGCGACTAATGCTACTCACGCTGCTCGAGCGACCCCGCGGCTGCCTACATCTATCCAAGGCCCCTCCCCCAGAAACCCCGACGCATCTCCATCCGCTGCCCGGATCATGCCATTGACTCATTGCCCCGCTCACCCTCGAAGCGCGCTCTGAGAGGTCAGCAGACAAAGAACAGAGCACCTTGCCGCGAATCCACATGCGCGAGGTGCTGACGACGGTGGGGGTCTTGTTCTCGCGGATGCGGGTCCACTCTGCGCTCATGTTCAAATCCGCGATCTCCACGCCGCCAAGCTGGTTGGCCGGGCCCTCGGTCGACTCCCAGAACCATAAGAGCTGCGCCCCCCGCTCGGAGAGGCACAACGTCTTCGCCCGAAACGCCTCGTCAAACTCCGGGGGGAACGGAACCTTGCGGCTGTTGTAGAGCTCCATGTGGTCGACGAGATAGTTCGGCTCCTTGACTGCTTTCTGCTCGCCGTCGGCCTTCGACTTGGCCTTGGCCTTCGGCTTCTCCTTCGTGGGCTTGCTCTTGTTAGCCTGCATGACGGCCTCGTGATCGCTGGGCAGGAGGAACATCGACAAGGGCACGCCTTCCACCGGCAAGGGCGGGATGCCGAGGAGAAGGGGGGGCGGGGCGAGGGCGGGCAAGGAGGGCGGCGAGGGGGGGGGGGAGAGCGAGAGAAGACGAGAGGGCGCGGAGATGGGGGCGCGGGCGAGGGGGCAGAAGTTGAGCACAATGAATCCATGATCGCCGACCTCTGGCAGGCGTTGAGAGGCTGGCGGCAACGGGGACAGGAAGGACGACCAGTGCTATGGCCATAGCCTTCCCATGGCTGAATGACTACAACAGGAGCTCAGCAACGCGCCTGATGGACGAGGGGGGGAGGGCGAGGGCGACGGCGAAGACGAGGGGGGCAACGGGCGCTGGCAAGTAGGGGCAGCAATGGAGAGCGGAGATGGAGGGAGGAGAGGAGGACGAGGATGACAACGAGAGGGGGGAGAAGGAGGATGCAGGGGCGTCAACGCCTTCGACGCCCTTGAGGCTCTCCAACACGGCCATGAACTCCCCCTCCCACGCGGGATCCACGTACCCCTCGTCGTACTGGTCGAACGGCACGTCGGAAACACGAAGTCCTACTACATAATAGCGCTCGCGGCGCGAAGGAAGCCCGAAGTCGAGCGATTCCATGGCGATGCAGACGCAATGGTACCCCTCCTCATTGGCGAGGCCAACTATCGTTTCAAGATTAGACTTGGAACCATCTGAGGGCTTCGCATTCAGGCCCTTGGTGCACTCCAACAGGAACAACGCCGGGAGGATCTGGCCCACCGTCCTCATGCAATCGCGAGCCGTCCCACCTGGCAATGCCGCAATGGCAATGCCCCACCCTCACCCTCTGTCTCGTCCCTCCTGGCTCTTCATCGGCCCTCGTCCTCGCCTCCCTCCACGAAACCTCCTCCCTCCTCGAACCCTCCTCCACCATCCACCGCCCTCGTTCCCTCCCGCCTGTCCTCGCTCGCCCGCCCCCCCCGCCCGACGCCCCCCCGAAATCCTGCCGGGCGCGCCCCAGGAGCGCCCGGGGCCCAAGTGGGCGCCGCCGCGCAACGAAACATGGAGCGCCCCAGATACCCCGAGAAACCCCGACGGAAAACCCGCCCGAAAGCGGCCCAGGGAACATCCACCAAGCTTACCCCGTGCCTCCATGGCCCATGCTCTTCTCTCGCCTCTCACGCGCCCAACCCCCCTGTCTCCTCCTCCTGCTCCTGCTGCCACTGATGCCGCTCATCCCGCCCCCCCCGCCCCCCCGCGCAATGCCTGTCTTGGTGTCCGTCGAGTCGTCGGCGACGCACTGCTTATTCTCCGAGCGATGGCTATTGCAGGCGCTGATGCTGTCGCACTCGATGCCAGTCGCCTGGATCAGCACTCTCTCAACTGGGACTGTGACCCCCTTCCAATCGGTGACGGGCGGGGACCGCAACTTGTGGATGTCAGGATGCACCGTCGCCTCCGGAAAATGACAATGGATCCACAGCTGCTTCAATTCAGAAATCTCGCAACTCCACATGTGGGCCAACGGCGTCGCGGAACCGCGCTCCTCCTTGAGCTTGTCAAGCAGCAGCGACAACGTGGGCACAATGAGGTCGGTGCCGCTGCAGGCCGTGCCCAGCGTCAACCTGCCGCCGCACGAGGCCCCCAGCGCGATGCTGCCTTCGCACGCCCTGATCTTGTCGCTTGGGCTGAGGCGCCCCCAATACCTGTCGAGGAGCACCTTCGTGGGATCCGTGTGGTCCTGGGCCGGGGCTGCGCAATGAATGAGAGAGGATGCGAGATAGAGAGAGACATAAGAAAAGAGAAACGAGAGAAAGAAAGAGATAGAGAGAGAGAGAGAGAGAGAGAGAGAGAGAGAGAGAGAGAGAGAGAGAGAGAGCGAAGAAGGGGGAGGGACATCATGTATATATATATATATATATATATATACATTTGTATATTTATGATGTATATGCATCAAGGGAGAGAGATAGATAACAACAAGGAAAACTGATAGAGAGAGAAAGAGGGATATGTAATGCCTATATAGAGATATATTGCTATATACCTACACATGTGTAACCAACTATGAGTTATCTATGTATATACCATAGTCACAATCATGAATGTACACACACAATGCACAACTTATAATTCTACGCATATGCATATAGCAACCGAAGCACATATTGCACACCACATGTACGCACATCAGGCACGGCCGCGGCGATTTACTAGCACGGCCACAGCAAACAAAAACTGTGCCGTGAGAAAGCCCAGGGCCCAGCCCAGAAACACAAAAAAATAATCCTGCCCACTAAGACTTTTCGGGGTCAGAAACCTGGTAGTGAGCAAGAAGGCTTCAAGGTGCCCGTCGTGCAAATTCGGCCCGGAACGCCCCCGTCGGCGAGAAACTCGCGGCCTTATGCCGCATTTATGCCCAGGCGCTCTTCGCAGCCAGCCCACGCAGCCCGAGCGGGCCCCAACGTCGCTTCCTGGACGGCCCCGCAAAGCCTCGAGACGGCCCAAGGTCGCCCGAGATCGGATCGCGAACGCTCGCGCAGCCCAAGATGACTTCAACGCCCCCCACGAAGCGAATAATATAGCCACAGGTGCCCTCAAGAGCCCCCTAAGACATTCCCATAAGTGAACATGTACGTTTACTAGTTTCGCCCGACTGGCCTTCGCAGCTTCCGAGACGGTCCAAGAGGCCCCCAAGGGCGCCCCGGGACGGCTCAAAAAGCGCCCGAGAGAGCCCCAAACCGAACCAGATGACCTCCAAGACCGCCCTTGTAACCCCTCTGAGCCCTCTGAGCCACGTGACCCCTTATGAGCCCGACGAACCGCGTGAGCCGCGCGAGCCCTATGGGCCCTCTAGCCGATGAACCCTATGCACCCTGTGGACCCTATAAACCCTATGATCACCATGGGCCCGACGAGCCCCATGACATTTGCGAGCCGCGTGAGCCCTATGGGCCCTCTCGGCCCCATGATCTCTCATGGGCCCTATGAGCCCTATGAACCCTATCAGATCAGCTCTATGCGCCTTATGAGCCCAATGAACCCCACGATCCCCATGAGCCCTATGAGCCCCATGAACCCTATGAACCCTATGGGCCATATAAACCCTATGAGCCCTATGAGCCCCACGCGCTATGTGCCCCATGGACCCCATGAGCCCTACGAGTCTATGAGCCCATGAGCCCATATGAGCCCAATGAGCCCCACGAGCCATATGAGCCCTGCGTGCCCTATGAGCCCATGACCTGCGCTATGAGCCCGATGTACTCTATGGACCCCTGAGCCCCATGAGCCCCTTGAGCCCCATGAGCACCGTGAAACACATGAGCCCTGTGAGCCCTATGGGTCCTATCTATAAGCCCTACGAACTCTGCGAGCCCTATGGGCCCTATGAGACCTATGAGGCCTATGAGACCTACGAGCTATAAGCTATAAGCTATGAGCTATGAGCCCTACGAGCCCTGCGTGCCCCATGAGACCATGAGCCCTAGCCTATGGCCCACGGCCCCATGAGCCCTGCGAGCCTTATGAGCCCATAAGCTCTATGAGTCTATGAGCCCATGAGCTCACGACCCCTCCCCCGAAGGGCTCCTCAGGAGGGCCCCTAGAGCCCCTGCAATCGCATCCAAATTTGGCCACGCCCCCCTGGATGGGCACCTGGGAACCCTGCTACTGTGACCAAATTGTGCTACGGCCCCCCTGGATGGGCACCTTGAACCCCTGCCACCGCAACCGAATTTGGGTCACGGTGGCAGAGGCTCAAGGTGCCCTGGAAGGGCGCTTGGAGCCCCTGCCACCGTAACCAAATCTGGTTACGACCCCCCAGGGGGCCCTGCCACCATAGCCAAATTTGATCACGCCCCCTCCCCCCCCTCCTCGGAAGGGCGCCTGGGCCCGCTGCCATCGTAACAAACCCTATGTAGCCTGTAGCCTATGAGCCTTATGAGTCATTTGATAGATATGATAATATATGATCTTTGAGTCTATGAGCTCTACGTGAGGGAATGCAACGCCCACGAGGTCGGGAGGGGGGGCAGGGGGGGCAAGGGCGAGTGAGGAGATGGTGAGGATGGGGGGAGAATGATTCAGAATAATCAATGAGGAGGAGAACGAGGACAAGGCAGACGAGGGGGGGGAGGAGGGTGAGTCGGAGTAGAAAGGCGTCCGTTGGAGGCGGCAAGAGAAAGAGGAAGAGGAGGGCAAAGGGGGGGTGGAGGGAAGGAGGGCGAACTCTCTCTCGCGAGGGCCACTCTTCCCCAGCGCCCCAGGAGCGCGGGGTGCCCAGAAACCCTGGACGGCGACCCGGGAACTCTGGACCGCAAACTTCCGGGCAACTTCCGGGTGGCGTCCCGGTAATTCCCGCGTCGCCGTCCGGAGTTTTCCAATCGATAAATATCGAGGAAATAATTATGGGACGGCGACGCGGGAATTATTGTCCCGCCAAACTTCCGGGCACCTTCCGGGCACCTTCCGGGCGCCTCCCGGGCGCTTCCGGGCACGTCTGGACGACGGGGGCGCTGCTGATGGCGCGCCAGGGGCGCTGGGCGCGCTGGGGGCGCTGGGGGGGGACGGCCAAGGCAAAGTGAAAGAGGGAGGAGGGGGCAGGGATGCTCAAGGGGGGCAACGAGGATAAGGAGGTGGAGCAACGGCAACGAGGAAGTGGAGGGCGAAGAGGACGAGGAGATGCGAGGGGGAGGAGGACGCGGAGGACGACGATGAGAAGGAGGAGGCGGCGTGCCCTCTTCTCCTTCACCTCCTTTACCTCTTCGTCTCTCATAGGCGGGCTCCTCGATCCGATCCTGAACCTTATCAATTTTCAATGATCCGACTCCTCGCTGTCCTCCTGACCGCGCTCGCGCCCTGCCTCCGCTCTCCCCCCCCATTCGCTCCTCCCGCCTGGTGCCCGCCCGACGCGCCCCGAAAGGGGAGCGGGAAGGATCGGCGGGGGAATTGGACAATGGCCCGAGAAACACGATAAACTGAAGAGGAGGATGAGGATGAGGATGAGGAGGAGGAGGAGGAGGAAGAGGAGGAGAAGGAGGAGGAGGAGGAAGGGGGGGGGGGGATGAGGAGGAGGGTGAGGAGGGGAGGACGAGGACGAGGAGGACGAGGGGGATGCGAATGATGATGAGGGGCAGGGGCAGGGGAGGGGCATGAGCGGCATGAGTCATGAGATTAGCGGAAGAGAGATAATTTAACGAGTCGCCGATGAGCCGACGAAAAGGCGTGGCGCGTCGCAGTCCTCCTGCGGCCGTAAGTGCGCCTCGTCGACCTTGCTCCCGTCTGGGTAGACCCTGCAGGTGGCGCACCAGGCGGCCTCGGCAGGGATGGGCTTCGCGCAGTTGTTGCACACGAGGTCCTGGCGACGCAAGTGACTGGCAGCGACGTCATGCATGGGCGGCGAGGAAGGGCCAAGACAGGAGATAGATGGGGGATGGGGAAGGGGATGGCGAGGACGAGAAAGAACGAAGTACGAGGAAGATGAGGATGACAATCTGAGCCAAGGCCAAGTCATAACAGCAACGGGAGCATGAGCGGGCTACCTAAGGGTTGTAGAAGAGTAAGGCCCCGTGCGATGTCTTAGTTTACGCGCAAGAGCGTGGAATGCAAGCTTACGTGCAAGAGCAGGGTCAGGGGGGGCAGAAAGAACTGTCCTCGCACAGCACCGTCTCCACGTCGCTCAGGTCGCCCATCATGCGGTCGATGTCTGCGGACTTCTGCGACGTAGCCGAAGCGTTCCTTCGCAGGCAACGCGATGTCACGCCCTCCTGAATCAAAATGTCCTCCATGGAGCTGCGGCGCCCATCCTGGCGAGCGGTATCCTCTGAGTCGCCCACCAATCTGGCCTCGTCCTCATCCTGCAACGCCGCGGCCGCGTCCTTCTTGGCCGCAGCCTCGCACCGGAGAGCCGCATCCTCATCTTCGCCTTTATCCTCCTCTGCCGCATCCTCATCTTCGCCTTTGTCCTCCTCTGCGGCATCCGCATCTTTCTCCTCATTTGCGGTATCCTTCTTTGCGGCGTCCTCATCCTTTTTATCATTATCTATCCGGGCCTCATGCAGCTGCGTCTCCGCCTCCTTCGGGGCCTCATCTCCCGCTGGCTCAGGTGGCTCTTCAGCCTCATCATGCTTGCCCTCGTCTTCCTGAGTCCGCGAGTCCGCGGCGTTCTTATCATGATTATCTTCATCCTTCTTATCATGCTTATCCTCATCCTTCTTATCCTGCTTATCCTCATCCTTCTTATCCTGCTTATCCTCAGACTCATTGTCACCTTCCCGCGCCTCCGCTGGCGTCACAGCCCTGCTCTTCCTGCCCCCATCTTCCGGAGCCGCCGGCGTTGCCACCTTCCTCTTCTTATCCTGGCCCGATGAACCTTTTAGTCTGTCCTCGCCATTCGCAGCTGCAGCCGCTGGGCTGCCAGGCTGGCCCTGCGTCGCAGCTGCAGCCGCTGGGCTGCCAGGCTGGCCCCGCCTCGCGGCGAGAGCCTCGGCGGGCGCGAGCGGGGCCGTCTCGGCGCGCGCAGCTGCCGCGACGGGCTCCGCCGATGCCGCGGGGGTGCCCGCGACCCGCGCGATCTTCTCCTTGGGGCCCGGGCACCCTGCCTCGCCCTGTCGGGGGCCCGGCCGCTGCCTGACCCGCTTCGCCCCCTTCTTGGCTGCCTCCTCTGCTTCCTGAGCCTCTACCTGCGGCGTCTTGTCTGCTGCCCGCGCCTCTGTCTGCGCGGGGGCCCCGGGCTGCTGCTGCGGGGGGGCGCTGGGCAGCGCCTCAGGCTGCGCCGCCGCGGCGGCCGCCTGGCCGCGGGCCTGCGGGCCGCGGGCGGACTCGAAAAAAACGAATCCTGAGGGCCAGGGCCAGGCGACGCAGGAAGACGCCCCATGGACCCATGGAAGCTGAACAAACCGACCAAGTAACCGCAGCCAACCAGTCAGTCGGCCAACCAGCCTCGACTACCAACCAGGCCCGACAAACAACTCAACCAACACACCAGTCCAACCGACCAGATCCACCCCCCAAATCCAAACGCCAAGCCCCCTTTTGGGCCCGCGCTGCAGGCCTCCGGCCCAGCCGATCTGCCGAACGCGGCTACGATCGAGGCCTTCTCGGGGACGGGGGGGGCGCCTCTGACCATCGCCCAGGTCCCCGACTGCCACGCGCGAGCGCGTGCTGCGAGTGCCCAGTCGACCCGACGCAGCGCCTGAATCCTTGAGCAGAAGGCGACGCCGTCTCCAACGTGGGGCGAGGACAACCCTGGCTGGTGAGGGTGGCGGCATATAGACTTTATTACAGATGTACGCCGTCACCCTGTCTGTATGATGAACTCTGGGAGGGAAGGGGGGCATCGTCGTCGATCGTCGGTCGGCGACCATCGGTCGGCGTCGATCGCGTGATAGACGAAAGACGACCGAGGACAATCGCTGATCGTCCTCGGTCATCCTTCGTCTTTCGGTCGTGCGCCGTTCGTCTTTGTCGGTGTCCCTGGGCGGAGGCCGCCCTGCGCTCTCGGCGCCGTTCCCGCGCGCCGACGAGACGATCCCTCCGACCTTTCCCCGCTCAATCGTGATATGTGAGCAGGTATGTGAGCCTGTTCTTGAAGGCGGGGTTGTAGCTCTTCATGTAACTAGCGAGGGAAGGATACACATATATATATATATATATATATATATATATATATATAGGGGGGAGAAAAGGAGGGGGGAAGAGGAGGAGAGGGCACTTCATCAGGTTTCCGGCGAGGGCCATCAAGAACAGGATCTTCTTGGCCTTTTTCCATAGCCTACGGCGGAAAGACGAGGTGGAGGGAGGGGGTGGGAAGGGGGGAGGGGGGGGGAGACGACGCCTCCGCCAACGTAACTCTGCCTTGCTGGGGACGTGAATCACGTCAAACACGTCGTCATCGTCGCCCATTCCTTCGATGGAATCGGACGGAGGGCCAGGTGGGGCGACGCGGCGCGTCCTGGGGCTCGAGCCTTCTCACCAATCGAAAGGGCGACCCATCGCCGCGCATATGAAATGAGCACGACAGAGGTGGCACGCAGATCGAAGATCCTTCACGAGGGCATTCCTCACGATGTATCCGATGCCCCATGTAACAGTAACGCTGCAGAATCGTACATCATATATACTAATTCAGCAGCATGAGAGCATGACGTTGTCAAATTTATCATTACATGCGGCATGCAATCTGATATGATATATGTATTGGGGCCGCGTGATAGAACAGTACGTGTGCAGCATGCGGCATAGCGCAGCGGTATGTCTATCATGTTTGCATATACTTCTCGGCTGCAACTGCAAAGGGGGCCCTCCACCCGTGCGTGTATCCGGCCCAGGGCACCCCATTCGACGAGAAATGCTCGTTTTCAATTCTGGGCGCCCTTCCCGACAAGCCTACACCGCTCGGGCGGGCCCAACAATCGCTTCCTGGACTGCCCCGCAAAGCTTCGAGACGGCCCCAGAGCACTCGAGAACGGCTTAGCGACGCTATGAGCCCCATGTGCCCTACAAGCCCCACGAGCCCCATGACCCCCACAAGCCCTACGAGCCCGATGAAGCCCATGCGCCCAAAGAGCCCTGCGAGCCCTTTGGGCCCCATAACCCCTGTGAGCCCCATGCGCACTATGAGGCCGATGGGCCCCCTGAGCCCCATGGGCCCAAATGAAACCTATGAGCCCTAGAGGCCCCATGGGCCTCATGAGCCTAGTGAACCCCATGAGCCCCAAAAGATGCGTGAGCCCCATGAGCCCTATAAGCCCTGCGAGCCCCGCGGGCCCCATGAGCCCTGCGAGCCCTATGGCCCCTCTCCGCACTGTGGGCCCCATCAGACCGTGGGCCCTGCGTGCGCCATGAGCCCGATGAGCCCTACCAGCCTAATGGTCCAGATGAGACCCAGGGTCCTGCGAGCCCCGTGGCCCCCACGAGCCCAATTACCCCATGAGCCCTCTCGGCCCGATGGGCCACGTGAGCCCCGTGAGCCACGTGAGCCCCACGAGCCCCATGAGCACATGAAGCACATGAGCCCTGGGGGCCCCAGGAGCCCCGTGAGCCCCGGGCCCCATGGGCCCATGAGCCCCGTGGGCCCCATGGGCCCCGCGAGCCCCGTGAGCCCCATGAACACTCTCGCAAGCCTCGCGGGCCCCGCGAGCCCCATGGGCCCTGGAGCCCCCATGAGGTTCAAAGCCCCTATAAGCCCTGGAGCCCTTATAAGCCCCATGAGCCCCATGGGCCCCATGAGCCCTGGAGCCCCTATGAGAGCCCCGTGAGCCCCGTGAGCCCTGCGAGCCCCGTGAGCTCTGCGAGCCCCATGGCCCATGGCCCATGGGCCCATGGGCCCCGTGAGCTCTGCGAGCTCCATGGGCCCTCTGAGCCCTATGAGAGCCTTCAAAGCGAAGCGCATCGAGCTTCAAGTCTTTGCTGTCGGACATCATCTGTCGAAGCCTTTTACCACGACGCACTCCAGGGGAAAATCTCCCTGCTCGAGCTGCGAGGGGCTCGGGCCAATCGCCCTCCCCGTGAAAGAAAGCGCAGAACGCGGCGTCGACTCGCGAAGCTCCGGCCCCCACCCCCCTCCATTCTGGCACCGCTGAACCCCTCGACGCCGTCGAGATCGAGCCGCGCAGCTCTGCTCCCCAAGCAAGTCTTAGAGACTCGTCAATGCGCGGTGCGCAATGCTGCATTGCGCCGCGCAAATGCAGCATATAAAAAAGCCCGAGCCTGGGCGCAAGATCCCGAGACAAAATGCCTTCTATGGGAATCTCTCCAGAGCCCGAGCCTCCAACTCTTCCTCTGAGAGCAGCGGCGCAGACCGAGGATCAATGCCTCTGATGTGCGCATCCCGCCCCGCTCCGCGAGGAATCGCAAGCCCTTTTACCAGCCGGTGAAGCAGCCGGAGGCGACCCTCGGGAGTCGGCATGTCGAGCCGCTTCTTACAAACAAGATCCCCGTCGTGGCAGGCACAGGTGACTCCCCGCCCTGTAAACTTGCCTTTGGGGCAAACCTGGGCCACCCTGAACGGGGTCGATTTCGAAGCGGCTGGCCAACGCGCCCCTTTGCCCCTCTGATTCCCACGGGGGGCGTCGGGCGACGGGGAAGACGTGGAGGAGGAAGAGGACGAGGACGAGGACGAGGGCGAGGAAGCTGGCGAAGAAGGGCGGCGGGAGCTGCTGCTGTCGCATGCGCTGCCCTCACGGCCGCGGCTGCTGCTGCCGCCCTCGCCGCCTGACCCCGGGCCGCCTGGCCCCGGGGCGCCTGGCCCTGCGCCGCCTGGCCCAGCGCCTCGGCGACGCCGCGTCGGCACCGGGCCTCCAAGCGGGCTCAGCACCTTGCCGGGCGGCAATGGCGCTCTCTCTCTCTCTCTCTCTCTCTCTCTCTCTCTCTCTCTCTCTCTCTCTCTCTCCCTCTCTCTCTCTCCCGCCCTCTCTCTCCCGCCCCCCCCCCCCCCACCCATCCCACGCTCCCTTCTTGCCCCTGTCCCTGTCCCACTCCCTCTGCCTCTCCCTCTCCCTGTCTGCCTGTCTCTGTCTGTCTCTGACTCTGTCCGTCTGTCTGTCTGTCTGTCTGTGTGTCAGTCACTCCGTCTGTGTGTCTGCCTGTCTGTGTGTCTGTGTGTCTCTGTCTCTGTCTCTGTCTCTCTCTCTCTCTCTCTCTCTCTCTCTGCGCCTCTGTGTCTGTCTGTCGGTCCGTCTGTCTCTGCGTAACATAGAGAGAGAGAGAGAGAGACAGACTGACAGACATAGAGACACACGCACAGACAGACAGACTGACAGACAGACATATGATATGTCTGTCTGTCTGTCTGTCTGCCTGCCTGCCTGTCTGTCTGTCTGTCTGTCTGTCTGTCTGTCTGTCTGTCTGTCTCTCCCTCTCTCCCTCTCTTGTTCTTTGTGTGTTTTGTGTTGCTATATCTCTCTCCATCATTTTACCTCTCTCTCTCTCTTTCTCTATTTATGTTTTTATGTATGTATGTGTTTGTGTGTTCTCTCTCTCTCTCATCTCCTTCCTTTCTCTTCTGTTGTTTTTTGTTGTTGCTTGTTGTTGTTTGTTTTGTCTCTCTCTCTCTCTATATATATAATATATATCTGCCAGACTCTGCCTCGTTGACCCTTTTCCCCTCTCCCGCCCCACCTGGACGCCAGCAGTGCGTCTCTTGGGCTTCCGGGGGCGCTGGTCCAACAGGTCATCGGGGATCTCGTTCTCCCTGCGCGGCCTCCGAAGTGGGCGGAACTCGTCTGGCCAGACTGCCCACGACGGGTTGCCCGGTTCAAGCAAAGGAATGATCGATGATTCGTGGCCGTCCACGTTCAAGTAGTCGAATGTACCAAGACGGAATGACTTTGCGCCAGCTCTGAGCACCTCCGCCGCAAGAGTCCACAAGGTAATGAATGCCCACTTCTGCGGAAGCACCTGGCCCAAGTCCAACGTCATGCGCTGGCCCTCCCAGCCCTCCACGCACCGAACGAGAACATGGGTAACCTGCTTATGGAGCCGCCGAGCACGAACCGATGCCACGTAGAAATAGCGCCTCTTGAAACACTCGCCGTCTGCGTCGTTCTCGTTCTCCCAAACGCAAATGTAAGAGTGCTGCAGACCAGGATGCAAGCATTTTTCAAGGCTGCGGGCTAGATCCAGAGCCTCTGGATAAATTGATTTGTCTCTGTGGGCGCACAAACCAGGATGGAGTTGTTGACACGATAGCCGGTACTGAAATCTCCTGTCCGCCGGTATGTCCTGGCAATTCCTGATAAGCAACTTGGCGGCGCAATGCGCTCTCGACCTCATCGCCATGTTGCGAGCGCCATAACCGCAGGAGGTCACCGCCCCTGGGCATGAGTCGAAGAACGCCTGGAGCGCCTCTGACGTGACGGGCCAGTCGTCGTCGCCGCAATCCCACATGTCGTCAGCCAGCCCACGGCGCGTGCGAGTAGGCATCGGCCCCTCGCAATCATTATGTTGTGAGCTGTTCGGCCTTCTCTCCTTCGTAAGCGGCGCGCCCTTGGCAAGCATCTGCCCCCTCGTGTCGCGTCTCCGGGAGTCGCGCCTCTCCAGCGCCAAGTGTCTTTGCATGAGCTGCCCCAAGTGGCCGCTGTAAGCCGCGCGCTCTCCCATCGGGGCCCTCTTGCGGTTCTTGCAGGCAATCTTGAATTCCGAGAGCAACGACTCCAACTCCATGTCGGTCGCCTCTCGCGGCGGCCGCGGGGGGGGGGCGGCAGGAGGGGGCGGGCCCTCCTGGGGCCCTCTTTGGACAATCCAGAACATGTGCACTGCATACGAGGGCTTCAAGAGGGACCAAGTAAGGCGCCAGGAAGGGCCCCTGGAAGGGGCCTTTCAAGGCGTCGCCTTCAACGACCCTGAAAATCCAGCCCTGGAAAATTGCGCCCCCTCGGCGCCCTCCTGAGACCCCGTGGCCATGGCCCATGGGCCCATGGGCCATGGGGCCCATGGCTCCTTGCAGAGGCCCCCTTCTGAGCATTTGGAAGGGCCCGAGGAGGGCACCTCCTAGGTCGTCCAGGACAGCCTCCGGAAACGCCACCTGGAAGATCAAAGCAGGGTCGCCTTGGGCCCCAGAGGGCCCCACGTGGACATTTGGTCCGAGCGCCGAGTGGTCCAAGTGTCCACATGGCGAGGTCCAATTGACGCGCCTCCCCAGGCCCTCTCGGGGCCCTCTGGGAAGTCATTTTGGGCCCCTCGTGGCTCTTGGACGCTTCCCGCAGCCCTCAGGGCCCTCTCCCAGCTTTTCTCGGGGGGCCCCGACGGGCCCCCTAGAAGCCCCCGGCAGACCCTGCCGCGGCGCCTCTCGGGGCCCCGCGACGGCGATGGCACCGAGGGGGCGCCGAGACCGTGGACCATGGGCGACCTAAGAGCGCAAGAGCAGCCGTTTCCCACTCCGGATCAAGGCATGTCGACTGCACCCCGAAGACGCTTGGAGCCGCCACTGGCCTTGGCGACCTTGCGGCGAAGCTGCTGAAGGAGCGCCTTGAAGTGAGGCGTGTCAAGGTCTTCCGGGCAAGACACCGACTTTCGCAGGCGCTCAGAGAACCGCGAATCCAGGCACCTGGTGCATCCCAGAATTCCCAGAATTCTCGAACACACTCTGGCACCTGGTGCAGCAGCGGGGGGTGGGCAGCCTCGCTCTCGCACTTAGTGAGCAAGCGGTGCGGCCACGCTCGAAACCTGGGCGCGGCACAGCACAGAAATCCCCACGAAACAACGTCGCCCGTCGCCCGAACCCGTCTGGCCGCACGCACGAGCGCATTCCCGCCATGTCCCCACAAGCGAAACAAACCGTCGACAATTGCGCGCCTGGCATCGCGGCAATCCCCTTTCCTTCGACTGATCCGTCCTCTCTCCGAGAGAGGACGGGTTTGTCGAGGGAAAGTCGAATGCCGCACGATCTCGAGGGGGGGGGGGGCCGCCCCCTCCCCCCTTCCCTGCTTTCCCGCGCCCTCTCTGCCCCCCTTTTCCGCCGCCCCGCCCCCCCTCGCCCGCGCTCTCCCGTTTTAGGGTCGCCCTGGGAACTTCAGAACAATGCGAGACCACGCGGCAGATGCCATGGACACACACTTATCCCTGAGACCATTTAAGGCATTCCTGCGAGAAACACCGAAAGCATCCATGAATCCAAGTATGCTATTGGCTTGTTCGGCTTCTGGAGAATCATACCACACGTTATGAAGCAGCCAATACTTGCGAAGAGCTACCGGCAACAGCCCGCCAGGCGCCCTGCTCGTGAGCTCATCCATGGCACCGCCTGCGCGGTCCAAGGCCTGAAGCCTCAAGCTGAGATGGTCAACCGGATGCGTCGCTAGGACGGCTAAGCCAAGGGTGAGGGCGCATTCTTCTGAGTTCTCCAAGAAAGTCAATGACGTTGTCAGCTTTCGATTGGCACTGGCGTGGAAATCGGCCTCGTCTTCGTTGCCGTGGTCCCTGGGCCCTTGTGGTTCGAAAGATCTCTGGAGCACTCGGCGAAGCAACCCATGAGTAAACCAAGCCCCGGCCTGCAAAGCCAAGCGCGGGGAAAAAGTACACCACCGCGTCGCCGACGGAAGATCCGTTCCAAGGTGATCAAAGAAGCAATCGCACAACATCTCAACAATGTCCTGCGCGCACTGCTCTATGTTCCTGCCTCCGCAGCAGCCGTCCTTGGAGGGGCGGCGTCGTCGTCGCCGTCGTCGTCGCCAATGTCACATGTCCAATGTCACATCGGCGACGACGACAGCGACGGTGGAGGCGAGTGTGACATAGCTGCGACGCAGGGGGGCGGGCCAAACGACGACGACCACGACGACTAGACTACAACCGCCGCCGGGGCAAGGGCGTTTGAACGCCCAAAGCCCAAAGCCCAAAGAGAGTCCTGGTGACAATAATGCTGGATCCTGGGCGCCCGGAGGTCCCCGTTCAAGGGCGCCAGGTACCGCTCGCAGAGCTGCATGAGCATCTCGTTGTCGTAGCCCGCAGTCTCGTCCTCCTCCGATCTCGATGAAGCCAAACGGGAACGAAGCAAGGTCACGCTCAAGAACCCCGAGGCGGGCGCCCGGAACTCCAGCGGGGGCTGCTGGTTCGGAAAGAAGCCAATCTCCAGGTCCTGCGGATGAACGGGTAAGCGGGCGGGGCGCCGCGGGGCAGGGCGGGCCAGGCTGGGCGGGGGGGGGGCTCGGAGAGAAACTGGCGCCCAACGACCCGACGTAACCCCGATAATCAAACCGAGCTGCCTGCCGGCAAAAAGCCGCGAAACACGCGCGCGCCGATGCTCCGATGCTGTGCTGCGATGCGCTGATGTCTGATGTGCTCTCTGCTGCGCCATGCCGCCATGCTGACGCGCGCGATCCTCTCTCACGATCTTGATGAGCGATGCCTTCACGGACGCGTGCATTTTGGGGAGGTTGCAAGAGAACGCCGTCGCGTACAATTTGGGAATGAGGAGGTTTGAAGCAAACGTCAGCTCGATCTCCCTGTGGATCAGATGCGATATGCAAATGCCGTCCAAAAACACTATGAAACCCAGGCCCGACTGAGGATTGCTCGCCTGTAGGTTATGTTCGCCAGCCCTCCTTGCGAATTCCTGCTTCAAGCGGCCGTTGGCTTCGCAGAGGTCTGAGCCAACAAACAAAACTAACAACTTGACGTCGGCCATGAGACCGATAATATCTGTCCAACTTAGTTCTGGCTCGGCTTGGTCTGGACACGCAAACAAGGTAGATGACGACGTGTCCTCCACAAAACGCAGAGGGTACAAGAGATCGGCACTGCTCACGCTGATGAATCCACCCGTCCCCTGCTGCACTGGCCATAATAATGAACCTCTGGGCAAGCGCAATCCAAGGGTGCCCGAGAAGGGCGCCAGCCTACATCTGCCTGGGCCCGCTACCAATCAACCGAAACATACCCCCCCCCCTAAAGTAACCAACATGCATGCGGGCCACTGAAAGAAGGAACGCTCGATAACGAATGAAACCCCGCTTCGGCACCGAGGGCGCCTGCGCGCGCGAGGAGGGCTAAAGGAACAGACGTGGAGGGACCTCGGAAACCTCGAGCACGCCCGAACCCAAAGTGTTCCTTATTTCAGCGACTTGACTGCGTGGTCGCGAGGGCTTTGGTCTTTGGCCCCCCGCCCGATCCCGCCTTTCATCCCATTGCGCTCTACGATGCCCGTGCCTGGCAACGCCCTCTTCGCGAGTTCCATGTATTCCTCGGCGCTCAGCAACCCGGGCCTCCTCTTGTCACCGCGACCGACTGTGTGCCAGTATTTCGCCACGACTCCCAACTCCTTCAAAGGGCCAAATGTGATCTTCACGGGCGTGGCATCGTGCTGGCGCGAAAAAACCAGCCACGGAATTGGAGAAGACCTGCCTTGGAAAGAATTCACGAGAACCCTATTCGCACACTCCTGGTGGTGGCTCGCAGCCAACGACACGGCTGAGATCTGATAGAGGTCATGATGGACCCCGTGCGATTGTGCAAACGACACACCTCCGACGCCCCCCATCAAGGAGCACACTAAGGCAAATCAACCAACAAGAACCGCTGTCACTGATCACCCTCCCAGGAAAACATATCAATATCAATGGACTCCTCCCACCCGCCGCCCTCTGCCCCCTCCAGTCCTCATATCACATCCGCCTCCTTCCTCGCCCCCCGCCCGCGCGCTGACCCCCGAGGGCCGACTGTGCAGCGCGGGCAGGCCAAGCCTGCCTGACAGGGCCCGGCGGAGATCCCAGAGGAGACGAATGAGAACGCCATCCGGATGCAACCATCGAGCGTCCAAATGGCAGACTTGGCAGTGGCCCCTCTCCCCGCTTCCTCACGGGGCTCATATTCCTGACCGCTGTGATGCTGCCTCGCAAGGGCATGCTCTCTCCGGTTGGCAAACGGATAGTCTGCGGAGGCCATTGATATTTTATCGTTTCGACGCACCTTCCAACGATTCCAATCCTGAATCACAGCCTTCATTGATGATCGCATATGGTTCTCTCGTTTGGCAGCCATTGTCTCCGCCCGGCGCTTGCCCCGCTGCGCGTTGTATATCTTCTGGCGGCCCTTCCGGTCCGCTGAACCCCGCGGGGGGCCCGATCGAGCGCGCGGAAGTCGGCGATGAAGCAAGGGCCAGGGACCAAGGATGCGGGGTTTGCATGGCGGCCCCGCCCCATTTCGGCGCACCCCTCCCGCCCGTCGCGGCCGCGCAGGGGCCCCGCCGAAGCCCCCAAACGCGCGGCGCCCATGGCGGCCCATGGCCCATCCCATGGCCCATGTCACATCGGCACGCGCGGCGCGCGCTTCGCTGTTAGGGAGCTCCGTCGCCCACCGAAGGCCCCAATGCCAGTGGCAGGGTTCGCAGGTTGCCCCCGCCCCGCGCCGGCGCACCCCCCGCGCGCTTCGCGGCCCCATAGGCCCAGGGGCCCATAGGCCCAAAAGAAGGGCCCAGCGGCAGGGTTCGCAGGGCGCTCCCGCCCCATGTCGGCACAACCCTCACGCGACGACCGCGACGTCGGCGCTGGGCGTCAGCCGAGGCTATCGAGACCCATGCCCCGGCATCCGGACGGGGCCTTGAACGCGGACACGGAGGTGGAGCTGGAGCTGTCGGACTGGTCGTCGGACTGGTCGTCGGCGTCGGCGTCGGCGTCGGCGTCGACGACGCCCTGGCCCTGCGGGTGGAAGGGCAGGGGGGCGGCGTGGAGGGCGGGGAAGGACGAAGATGAGACCGAGGAGGGCGCCGGGACGAGGATGCAAGATTGTTGAGAGGGTCAGGGTCGGGGCGCGCGCGCGAGGTCAAGGGTAACTGCATCCCCCGAAAACCCGAGCCGCAATCCCACGATGCCGAATCGTGGGATTGCGTATCGGGTTTTAGGGGGCAGCTAAAGTCTAAAGTGCGCGCGTACATGCGTCTGACGTCGGCGCCTCGCCCAGTCCCCACCGCTCTCCCTCGCCTCGGACTCTTCCTCGGTTTCTCTCACCCCCCATTGCCGCCGCCCCGAAATCCCCCCCCTCCTCGTGGCCCCCGCGCTCCTCGCGCGCCCTCCACCTCCCCCCCCCCCCGCCACCCCCGCGCGGGCGGTGCGGTCCAGCGCGCTGAGGCTGCTGACGCTGACGCCGCTGACGCTGCTCAAGCTGTCGTCCTGCGGGCCCGCGCGCGCCGGGCCCGGAACGACGGGCGAGCGGGCGGGGCGGGTGGGGGGGCGATAGCGAGGGGGAGGAGAAGGAGGAGAGGGTCGAGGATAAAGGAATTTGACTTAGTGACTTGGTGGATCAGCGAAGAGACGGCAGGGGGGGAGGGGGAGCGACGGAGGCGACGAAAGTAAGGATGATGATGACGATGATAATGATCAGAACGATGATGTTGATGATGCTGATGGTGATGATGCGGATGATATTGGTGATGATGACGCCGACGGCTGCTGATGATGATGTTGATGATGATGCCGCCCCGGGCTCCTCCACCACCATGCCGCTGCCGGCAGCTGCAGCATGGGGGCCGGCGCTGCGGCGCCTGCCCAGGAGGAGGGCTACTCCGACAACAACAACATCAACAACAACAACTACTACTACTACGACTACTACGACTACTACGACTACTACGACTACTACTACTACTACTTTTACTACTGCTACTACTACTGCTACTACTACTACTACTACGACTACGACTACGACTACTGCTACTACTACTGCTACTACTACTACTACAACTACTACTACTACTACTACTACTACTAATACTACGACTACTACGACTACTACTACGACTACTACGACTACGACTACGACTACGACTACGCCTACTACTACTACTACGACTACTACTACTACTACTACTACTACTACTACTACTACTACTACTTCTACTACTCTAACTATTACTACTGCTACAACTACTACTAATACTACTACTACTAGTACTACTACTACTACTACTACTACGACTACTACTACTACTACTACTACTACCACTACTATTACTATTACGACTACCACGACTACGACAACAACATTGACTACTACTACGACTTCTACTATTACCACGACTACTATTACTACTACTACTACTACTACGACAATTGCTACTACTACTACTACTACTACTATTGTTACCCCCTGCTACCCGTATTGGTACTACTGCTACTACTATGTGTACTACTACTACTACTACTACTACTGCTACTACTACTGTTACTACTACTACCATTAAAACTACCACTACCGCTGCTAGTAATGCTATGGCTACTACTACTGCGACTACTACTGCCTACTGCTGCCGCTACTACTACTACTACTTCTACTACTACTACTCCTGCTACTACTACTACTACTACTACTACTACTACTACGACTACTACCACTAGTATTGTAATGTTGACTGCGAATGCGACGAGTTCAACTATTACCCTTAATACCGCTACTACGACCACTACTACTACTACTACTACTACTACTGCTACTACTACTACTACTACTGCTGCTACAACTACTACTACTATTACTACTACTACTACTACTACTGTCTACTACTACTACTACTATTACTACTACTACTACTACTACTACTACGCCTACTACTGCTATTCTGAGTGTTTCCACTACTATTGCCAGTGCTGCTACTACTACTACTACTACTGCTACTACTACTTCTGCTGCTACGACTACAACTACTACCAGTACGACGACGACTACTAGCACTATTGCTACTACTGCTATCAGTGCAACTGCGATTACTACTACGACGACTACTACGACTACTCCTACTGCTACAACAAAAAGTACTACGACTCATATCACGACTACTACTACGATGTCTACTACGACAACCCCCACTAGTACGACTACTTGTGCTAGTACTACAACGTCCTCTACTCATTACGACTGCTACTGTTACGACGGCGACTACCATTATTTTGAACATGATCGTGAGAAATTCGTCAAGTACCAGCCCCTAGTTGTCCTACTAGTCCAAGTAAACCAGCAACAGCAATTTCTACTAGTAGGGGTACTAACGCTACTACTACCAGTACTCCTACTACTGCTTATATTACTACTACTGTGACTCCCGGTGCAAGAACTAACGTTACTACTACTAGTAGTACTGCTTATACAACTTCTAGTAACACTGCTACTAGTGCTACCTCTACCACTGCTACTAATACCACTACTACTACTGCTACTACTACGACTACTACTACTACTACTACCACTACTACCACTACTACTACTACTACTACTACTATTACTACTACTACTACTACTACTACTACTACGACTACTACTACTACTCGCACTACTACTAGGACTACTACCATGTCAATGGCTACTGCGACTACTACTGCTATGACGACGACTACGAGTGCTACTTGTACATTACAGCTACTACTACCTCAATTACTAGTACTACTACTACTAGTTCCACTACCTCTACTTGCTAGCTAACTGCAGCACCATGCAGGGACGAGGACACGGAGGAGGAGGAGAAGAGGAGGACACGACCAAGAAGGAATAGCAACAAAGGCACTCAGAAGGAAAATGCCAAATGGGACAGATGAGGCGGGACGCATAGAGAGAGAACGGGAGATAAACGACGATAGCGGATGGAGACTGGCAGTCGAGAGATGGACACAACAAAAAAAGAGAGAAAAGAGAAAGGGATACAAAGATAGAGAAACAAAACAAAAATCAAGACGAGGTGGCGCCTCCGGCACCGCCGGCGGCGCCAGGCGCGGTGGCGGGCCGCCCCGCCCGCGGCCGAAGTGGCGGCGGGCGTCGGCGCTCCTCTTCCTCTTCCTCGTCCCCCACCTCCTCTTCCTCTTCCCCCTGCGGTCCACGACGCATGCCAGTCCCAAGCGAATCAGCAGGCCCCGGGCCTACCCCCGCCTCTCCCGCCACGGCCAACAACCCATAACATAAGAAACAATGCCAGCACATGTCGTGACCAAACCGCAAGAAGAGCGCCGAGATAGAGAGATATATAAAGAAAACAAACAAAACCAAACACAGAGAGAACAACAACAAAGAGAGAGAGAGAGAGATAGAGACAGAGAGAGAAAGAAAACGAGAGAGAAAGAGAGCTGAAAAGAGGGATAATAAAGGATAATGGAATCTATTATTTGCGAAATATTCGACAATTTATCGAGGGAGGGACGAAGGACTGGAAATATATAGGGGGCAAGCAAGAGGAAAGGCGGGGCAGGGGAAGCAGAGAAAGGGGGAAAGGGGAGAAAAGGGGAAAGGGGAGAAAGAGGCAAACATAACATTGCAAAACAAACGCAACGTCGCTGAACCGCGGCAGGTGGTCAAGCACATCACGCGCAGAAACCATTGAATTTCGCAAAGAAAAACTGCAATCAGTGCCAGCAGCGCTGCGCGTATGCTGAAAAAGGAGCGTGCGTTCCGCGCGGACATCGCAATTACGGCAAAAAGCGAACATGTAACAGCGCTGTTCATCGTTTGGTCTTCACAACAACACTGGCGGGCTTGAAATTTACAAAAATAAGGTATGGGAAAATACATGCTAAAAAAACAATTCTGGAATTAAAAGAATTGCCGGACAGGTTTCCCTACAACCAACCGAGCGGGAGCAACCAGAGAATGATGCAACGATACCAGAAACAGCAAAAACTCCCGGGAGGCGAAGTATCGAACAAAAACTAGTACGTTCCGTATTTATGAAAATACTGTTAGGGCGCAGACCCCCACGGCAACCCCAAGAGCCGGAGGAGCCCAGGAGGGGCCCATGAAGGGGGCCCAGGAAGGGGACCTAGCAGGGGGCGTGGGCGCGGAAACCTGGTGACCAAAAGCGCAGATAATATTGATATGTGTGAGCGCTTGGGCGAGGAAACCTTTTGCGAACACACAGGTAATCGTGGTAAAGTTGAATGCTTTGGTAAGGAAGCCCTGTGAATACACAGGTATTCCAAATATGTTTGAAGGTTTTGGTAAGGAAACCATGTGAAAACACAGGTGTTCCAGATATGCTTGAAGGTTTTGGTGAGGAAGCCTTGTGAAAACATATGTATTCCATATATTTTCTGGTTTTCTGGAGACGGGCGCCCTTCCTGCTGCGCTCCCCCCTCTTCCCCCCGCGCCCGTCTCCAGAAAACAAGAAAATATATGGAATACCTGTGTTTTCACATGGTTTCCTCACCAAAACCTTCAAACATATCTGGAACAACTGTGTTTTCACAAGGTTTCCTTAACAAAACCTTCAAACATATATGGAATACCTATGTTTTCACAGGGTTTCCTTACCAAAGCCTTCAAACATGTCTGGAGTACTTGTGTTTTCACATGGATTCCTGCCTGGCGCGTCGCCCTTGGGGGTGTGGAGTAGGTGAAGGAGCAGGGGGAGGGACGCCTGTCTCCAGAAAGCCACAAATTATTTGGAGTAACTGTGTTTTCGCAAGGTTTCCTTACCAAAGCCTTCAAACATATCTGGGAAACCTGTGGTTTCACATGGTTTCCTTACCAAAACCTTCAAACATATCTGGGATTCCTGTGTTTTCACAGCGTTTCCTGCCTGGCGCGTTGCCCTTGGGGGGCGTGGGGTTGGCGCAGGAGCAACGTGGGGGTCACGGTATGGCAGTACTCGCAAGGAGTCGGAGGATGGGGAGGGGGAGGTTGGCGTTGTTTTTGGTTTTGGGTGGTTTGGGGGTGTTGGGGGCGGGGGCGACCATACATATATATATATATATATATATATATATATATAGGCCTGTATATATGCACTCATATATACGTATACATGTATATATGAGTACACACATATCTGTATATATACACTTACCTCGATCCACATATATATATATATATATATATATATGTAAACCGCCCGGGTACGGTCTTCTCTGACCACATGATGGTCTGTTTACCGTGAAGCGAGCGCGAAAACACAACATAGGGGCCGCCGCTGTAGAGATTCAGGCCGCAGTAGCAAGAGGACGGGACCGCGAACGACGCTGAACACCTGGACGCAAACACCCGTCGAAAGCGGGAGATGAACAAAAAGGGCTGATGGGAACCTTGGAAATTAAGGAACGTGCGTGCCCGTGCGGCCAACTGCGGCACCATTGGGCTTAAAGTGGTGAACGCATCCAGCCGGGGCGCTCTATTCACTGACCAGATGATGCGTTGTTCCGTGATGCGAGCGAGAAGGCACCACATCGGGGCCGCCGCTGTCAATATTAAAATTGCATTGGGAAGAGGGCTGGAGAGCGAATGGCGCTGACCACCTGGACGCAAGCACCCGATCCCGCGCAGGAGGTTTGGCCAGCTATGGCCACATTACAGGCTCAACGACATACTTTTCAGCCTATGAGTTGTCAAACTCTCAGCGGTCAGGACCACTGGCAATCAAACAAAATAAGGCGTGGTAATCGTCGTTCACCTGCGCCCTCCAGGCGCGCGAGCAGAGAGTTCGACGTGACGTGTTTCACTCATACTACAAAACCAGAGTTTGTCAGAACATCGTTTGCAAATTGGTGACGGGCTGCAACCGTGGCAGACAGCAGCTCTGGTTGCATTTGTTTTGCCAGGGGACATGCTGTTGCCAAAAATCGCAACAGACATCGCAACAGACAGGGCTAACTCATGATATATTTCAGTTAGCCGGTCTACCACATCACGGACGTTTGAAGGCTTGCAAGGAAGACTGTATGTTATACGCAATGCACATTCTGATGAGCACGGTGATGAATAGAAGCGTGGCATGCCCGATCCGCAATCGCTCAAGCTAAGCTTCAGATAAGCCTGAGGCGCCGAATAAAGACGAACGGAAGCGAAGCGGACGCCGTAATGCACGAGTCCAAGCGGTACAGGGTGTGCCCAACCAGAGTGCAGCGATGCATCCAGACGTCAGCCAACTTATGACAAGTTTTTGGCATGTGGGATCGAGGTGGTCCTCGCGAGCAATATTGACCAGATCAAATGCTACGGCACGGTAACCAAGGTCCACGACCTCTCCTGCAAGTCCGCCGCTGCCTGCAAAGAGCTCCAAAAACATAAGGTGTCTCATGGACCTGGAACGCGGTGCCTTGCTGGCGCGGAAAGCCCGCTGCAGGTACCAGCGCACCTCGCGCTTTTGGAACTCTCCGGCAGCCCGCGCGGCACCCCGCGACATGGGCCCCAGGCGGCCGCCATGCGCGGGGGAAGCCTCGCGCGCGACAGCCGGCTCGAAAAAACCTCGGCCAACGCGTCCGCGAAATTCGCCTCCGCGCGCGCGGCCCAGCGCGAACGCGTCCTTGGGGGCCTTCGCCATCTCGAAGAGCATGCGGGTGGTCTTCCCGTGCTTCTTGAGACTCGTGATCGTCGCCCACCGCCCTCGCGCCTTCGCCTCCCCCCGGGCCCAAGCAGCCGCGACGAGGTCGTCGCGTGCCCCGCCGCGAGGCCGCGAGACAGGCGCGGGGGCAAGGTCTCGGGAGGCCGAGGTGCTTCGCCGGCATCGCGAGGCGCCTCTGCAACTCGACCGCCGCGATGTCCCAGGGGCGGCCGTCCGCGAGCGACTGGGCCAGTCCAGGCACGGCGGCTGCTGCTCGCGGCGAGCCAGCAGCACCGCGGCATCGATTGTCACCGTCTTGCCAAGGTCGCCCAGAGCCGCGTCGCGAAGCAGGAGGCCCCGCGAGCTGCGCTGGCGGCCCGCCGCGACTTTCGGCGCGACCAGATGCTTCCCGCGCAACAAGAACGTCTCGTTGGCCGAAGGCACGCGACGAACGCGACCACGCGCCACAGGCACATGCGCGGGAAGCCCAGGTGGCGGAGGCACGCAGCTGCGGCCATCACCGCCGCGCGGGGCAACGGCAATCTCGTGCGAGGCGGGGCTCTCCTGCGCCAGGCCACGAGGCAGCGGCTGGCGCGCGGCAACTTCTCCGTCGCCTTATAGAGCTCCGGGATGAAGTGCGACAGGCTCGCCGCGATCTTCGACCCGCCCTCGACTCTCGCCCCCCCGGGAACTGCGGGTTGAAGAGCGCGACCAGAATGGGATCCAGCTCGCCGACGGTCTGCCAGTCGGCCCCCCCCCGAGCCTTGACAATGCAGGGTAATGCTTGTCGTCGCGCCTGCGCGCAGCTGCCCCGCGCCCGGCGCCGCGGCCAAGCTTTCCGGGAGACTAGGGCAGCCCGCGGGCGCGCGGGCCCCCGAGACGCGCGAGACAGAAGCCGCCCTCTGCGTCTTCAGCGCGCCCGCCTCGGAGCCCGGCTGCGCCCGCTGACGCGATCGCCGGCGAGGCTTGGCCTGGGGTGCCATCGCAGCCCGGCGGCGGAGGCGGCCGCGTCGGCTCGTCAGAGACGCCTGGTTTGTCTCAACCGTGATCGACAAGGCGAGGAAGCAAATGAGGGCCCGCAAACGGGCCGAGCTCGCCCCTCGAAGATACGTCCGCGGGGTTTACCTCGGACGGAATATATCGCGCATGAAGCCGCGCACCGGACGCGAGCGACAGACAAGCCAGCTTCCTGCGGGGCCGGAGTAGGCGCTGAGACGCCCCGCGGCCCTTGCAGGCCGCCGGCGCCAACGGGAAGTCGTTCGTCAGCAGGGCCGCGCGACGATTGAAGGCCCCAGACGTCCTCGAGATGTGCTTGGCGGCCGCCATAAGGGCCCCCCCTCGAGCTTCAGTAGGGCGCCGGCGTCCGCGAGAACCCCCGAGGCAAGCGCAGTGGCCCGCGGGCCCTGGCGCGCGTCTTCTGGCAACTCCTTGAACAAGGCCCCGAGGCCTCTAGGAACTTCTTGAGGTCCTCGATGCCCTCGACCAGCTTGATGCCGCGCGGCGGAGCCCCGGCGCCGATCTGGGATCTCGTTGGAGGTTGGGCCCAAGCGCAGGAGGCCCAGGGCAAGGGTGCCCGTCGACAGGATGACGTTCGCCCTCGAGACGCCCCAGGGCGCGTTTTCTGGCGCGCCCTGCGCCGGCGACGCGCCACCTCCAGCGCCCCGCATATCTGCCTACCTCGCCAGACTTGTCCGGCGACGCAACGCGAGCGCGCGCCCCCATGCTGGGGAGAGAGGCGTCCGATGCTGCCACTGCGTCGTGCCATGGGACGTTGATCGTCGTGAGGAGGAGAGGCTAGATAAGGCGGAATGTCCGCAACTCCTGCCGCGCACGCGGCCAGAGCTTCCGCGTGCGACTGCCGGCGGCTCGCGCGAACGGATGCGACGCGCTGAACAGCGACAGAACCTCGCGGCGTAACAGGGCAGCCCAGGTCGCGTGATCCATTGCGATCTGAAGCACCGATCCGCTGCGCGCCCCGCGTCTGAGCAACGGTTCCATCCCATGCCTGAGACGCCGCATTTTGGGATGCTCGATGGAGACCATGGAACCCTCGGTGAAGCTGAAGCCCACGAGCGAGATATCGCGACTCGCCGCGCTCAGCCCGTGCACATATAGACCGAGAGACTCTGGCCGCCTGCGAACTCCGCCCAGACCCGACTGCGCTGCTTTGCGGTCTGAACCCAGCGCCATGGAATTCTCCGCATATCCAGCGCTGGCCGTGCCCGAGCGCTGGGCCAGGGAGACAGCCGGCAAGCCGTCCTCGATGACGCTCGACGAATCGAAACCTTCGAGAATTGGGGCATGCTGGGAAGCGCGAGCACGCGCGGCGCGCTCACGTCACCAGGGGCGACCCGGGGCGATGCCCAGCTACCTCTGCGGAAAGCCATGGCAAGCCCATTAAACGCACGCCCAACGTCCCCGATTACGAAAAAAGCGCCCTGCCCCACATTCTCGAAGCGTCCAAAAAAAGCCCCGGGGGGGGGCGCCAGCGCACCTGGCATTCGCCGGCCTGTATCAAAAATAGACCCGACGCCGCATGACTTCTTGGCGATTGGAAAAAACTTACAGTGGCGCCCCGACCGGCAGCCTTCCGATGCCTCGTCATCCCTCGCTGCTTCAGCTCGGACACGAAATCAGCGTCGGCTAGAGGGCTGTTTTTCAAAATCAGACCGGCGAAGGGGCCATTCGGGCAAAGTTCCGCCCGCGAAAAATCGGCGGCAGCAGGCGATCCTAGCATATGATCGCGCCAGTGACCGAGCCAATCCGAGGTCGGCCTGCGCGAGGCAGTCAGCAGGCCTGTCGCGGGCGTTGCCACGCGCAGGCCAAGAGACCTTTCTCTTGACATACAGCCTGTGGGTGGAAGACTGATCAGAGTGGAGACCTGGCCCGGCAAAGAGCGCGTCGAGGGCTCCCTCGCGAAAGTCTGGATCGCCAGGAGGCAGGGGCACACCGAGGTAAGTCGACTCAATGTTGCGAAGTGCCGCTTCCTGACCGGCATTCCGCGCCGTGGACGACGGGGAACTGCAGCCAGAAAGATTGTTGAGGCCAGAAGTCCCGTCCGCGGCCCAATCTATCGCATGCGAGCTCTAGCCAACCTGCGGGTTGTGGCACCGGAAAGCTGACGGCCCCCTGACCGAAGAAGACTGCGACAACTAGGAAGACGCAGCGGAAAAATGTCTCTGCGCCGTCCTGGGCACTGCAAGCCTGCCCCTGTGCAACTAATCCCACCAGCCCTTTGGGCGTGAGTGGTTTAGAGAGCCCGCTCTGTCCTCAACCCCCCTTCTCCCCCTTCGGGGAGGGGTTTACCCCTCCCCCTACCCCCTCCCCCTGGACCTGGAGAGGGAGTCCTGAGTGGTGGCAAGGGGGTCTTTTTCGACTCCTGGGAGTGCTAAAAAACGACGACCCTCACGAGGAATCTGGCCCCGACGGGGGGACCGAGTTTGGCCCCTCTGCTCTTCTTTGAAGCCAAAATCATTGATTTTACCAAGGTTTTGGCCCCATTTTGGCCTTCTGAAGGGGGCAGCGCCCATCGTCCTTCATCGCAAAATCATTGATTTTACGTAGGTTTTGGGCTCATCTTGTCCTTCTCAGGGGACAGCTCTCATTTGCGCTTCTGAGGAGGTCGCAAGAGGCCCCAAGATGGCCCCAAGAGGCCCCAAGGAGGCTCCCAAGAGGCCTCCAAGAGGCCCCCAAGAGGCCCCCAAGAGGCCCCCAAGAGGCCCCCAAGAGGCCCCCAAGAGGCCCCCAAGAGGCCCCAAGAGGCCCCAAGAGGCCCCCAAGAGGCCCCCAAGAGGCCCCCAAGAGGCCCCCAAGAGGCTCCAAGAGGCCCCAAGAGGCCCCACGAGGAGCCCGAACGACTCACACCAGGACGAGGGGCCCGAACGACTCACACCACGAAGAGCCCGAACGACTCACACCACAAGGAGGGGCCCGAACGACTCACACCAGGACGAGGCGCCCGAACGACTCACACCACGAGGAGCCCGAACGACTCACACCAGGACGAGGGCCCCGAACGACTCACACCACGAGGAGCCCGAACGACTCACACCAGGAGGAGGAGCCCGAACGACTCACACCAGGACGAAGGGCCCGAACAACTCACACCACGAGAAGCCCGAACGACTCACGCCAGGACGAAGAGCCCGAACGACTCAAACCACGACGAAGAGCCCGAACGACTCACACCAGGAAGAAGGGCCCGAACGACTCACACCAGGACGAGAGGCCCGGAGATATGCGGGGGCAGGCGGAAACACGCCTGAAAACACACGACTGTCGGCATGCTTCGCAAGAATTGCTGTTTTGAGATGGGCTGGTGGGGATACGCGAAGCGTGAAGAATTTCTGCTCGAGCAGGCGCGCCAGCCGAGGACGGGGCTGGACAGGGTGACATCACCCTTGCTCCTTGTCCCGCCCCCTTCTTCGGGCGTGCAAGGGTACGTTCCTCACGCGCATTTCTGCGCCCTTTCACTACAGCCAATTATTTGGCCAACTCTCACGCAGTGCACTGGGTGAGATATGGCATGACACAGAAGCTTCCGCGCACCAGTGCCACGGGCAAGAATTGAATCGAGACGATCATCGCTGCCTCCAACAACCTTGTCACGATAGCGTTCCTCGGCAACCTGAATCTCCCGCGCCGATGAGCTCCCCTCTTGCGGGCTAGTGGCCTGCGACCAGGCCGGCAAGGAATGTGGCGAGGATCAGGGCAGTCTGCTCGACGGGGTTCGCACGCTCGTGAAAGACCTCGCGCAGCTGTGCTGGCTCCACCGCCCGGCAGTCACAATGAAACACAGGCTGGCAGTCTGGGCAATGCGGCGGAGCTTGCGCCCAGAGGAGACTGTTGGAGATCCCCCGGGCGAGCTCCGGAACCGCGAGCCTCACAACCTGCACAGGCTGTGCCTGCTCGAGCCCTGAAAAGCACGGAACGTGCGTAACCGTGCGGCCAACTGCGACACTACTTGGCGGAATGTGGTGAACGCATCCATATGTATGTGTGTTTTCCGCCTTCCGATATGTATCTATATCGGGGCTTTCTCCGTCTCTCTCCGTCTCTCACCGTCTCTCTCTCTCTCTCTCTCTCTCTATATATATATATGCATTTCTCTTCCTATGTGTGCCCCTCGTGTTCTCCTACCTGGTATATGTAAGCGATCTCTTTCCACATTCTGCATATATGCATCTATGTGTAAACGTTGGCATATTTTCTGTGTTGATTACGTTCTGCAGCATATCCGCTCGACGTACGAGGCGTTCTGTCAAATACTTTGTAATGTATCGTTGCTGTGTGTTTCTCTCTATATATGGCGATCTCTCGTTCTCTCCCTCTCTCTCCCTCTTCCCTCCTCCGTCGCTCTAAATACACACGTTGTATCTGCGTGTGCAGCACAGGTGTATGTATGTGCGCCGACATATGTATATGAAGTCGTTGGTCTCTTCCTGTCCCTCTCTCTCTCTTCCCCTCTGTGTCGGTCTACATGCGTAACGCTGCTATGCCTCAAACGTAAACCCTCGACTTTTAATTCTATACGCGCTCATCCTGACCATGGTCGCAAGTACCCCGTCCCTTTCTTGCCCATAGGGTTTTACGAACCTTTACATTGGGCTAAACATCGCGACCCCAAAAACAATGTGTTTCTAGCCATGTGCGTTGTGCATTTGAGCCATCGACGTGGTGCCATATACATTGTGAACTCTAGATGGTGCAATATATGTGGTGCAACTGATGTTGACCCAGATCTGTGGCGCGACCCACATGGTACAACGTATATTGTGCAATCTGTGTTGTCCAACCTACGTCGTGCAATCCACGTGGTGCAATCTACGTGGTTCAATTAATTTTGAAAAACTGGGGAATCCCAGTTCCACTGCTCGCGGAATTATCCCACCCACCCACCCACAACTGGTTTTCAAAACCCACGAGGCGGCGACTGCGATGAGTGCTTGGCGCTGACTGGCACATCGCTGCGGCCGCGCTAGCTTGCTCAGGCTCGCGCGCACAGCGGCCAGCCAGTCTGGCGTGACAGACGCGGCCGAGGTGGCGCTGACCCTTGGGGAGTTCCAGGCGCATCTCGCAGGCCGGTGACGACGCTGGTGACGATGAGGACGCTGACGACGGCAGGGCCGATGACGGCGCCGATGCTGATCAGGCCGATGGCGATGATGGTGTCCAGGGGTCGGTGGTGAACATACGCGTGTTTTCTTTTTCATCGGCGTTTCGACACTGGGCAGCAAAAAGGAGGGGGAGGGGGGTCTGGCTCTGGACCTCCGCTTAGTGCGACTGTTTGAAGCCGTGCGTGGGCTGCGGGGGCCCGGGCCGATCGACAAAACAACGAAGTACAAAAAAACGACCGCCATGTGCACGGTTTCGACGTGCGCGCGCGGCCGACGCGCGCGCGAGGCCCGCATGGTGTCAATTGACACGGAGCGTGCCCCACCCCAGAACGCGCGCAACAGCGAAATACTGATTTCGACACGCGCGTGCGAAAAGGCACGCTTGGTCAAACTTGATGAACATGTGAGGAAACAGCGGATGGCTTTCGTGAAAGTTCGAAAAGGCGCGCGGGCAGACCCTTTGCTGGAGAGCTCACGCTGTAAAACCAAATGTTTCAAATCTGTTTTCGGGACACTCGCTGTTGAATTCCTTGCGGGACATTGAGTTTTTGAAGGATACCTGCATGCTCGCACGACGACGCGCGCGTGTGCGTATCGTCCTGTTGTTTTTGTTTTCGACTTGTTCGATATGGATGATTTGTGATGAACGGGTGCGTGCGCATTTTTTCCACGGGGCGAGAGGGGGTTCGGCACCCGATGGGCTGGGACGCTATGGGTTCAAAGATAGAATGACCAATGGAGCAGGATCATACGACAATTGCGCATCCCCACGGTTCACTGTTCACTCCAACCTCGGGAAGGTTGGCTGATCCAGCTTCTCATGTAAATAAGAGCACATACGAGATGCAATATGTGGTTTGACATTGATTTTAACAAACGGGTTGACACATCCCACGCTCTTGCAAACATCCCTCCCACCCACCCGCAGCTTGGCTGGCAAAACCCATGTGGTGACGATTGCAATCAGTGTTTGGAGTTAGCTGGCCCATCTCTGCGGCCGCGCCAACCCAAGTTCGCGCGCGCAGCGGCCAGCTAGTTTGGCGCGACCGACGCGGCCGCGGTGGCGCTGACTGCTGGGCACATCCCAGCTGGGCGACGACACCGACGACGTCTCCAACGACTTCGACGCCGACAACGACGACGACGACGACGATACCGACGACGACGACGCCGACGCCGACGACGACGACGACGATGACAACGACGACGACGATGGCGACGCCGACGCCGACGCCGACGCCGACGACGACAACGACGACGACGATGGCGACGCCGAATACGATGACGACACCGACGACGACGACGACGTCAACGACGCCGACGACGACGACGACGACGGCGGCGACAACGACGACGCCGACGTCGACGACGACGAAGACGACGACGACGCCGACGTCGGACGACGACGACGAAAAAAACGACGACGTCGCCAACGAAGACGACGACGAGCGAGGAGGGAGGACGACGACGGCGACACCGACGACAACGACGGCAACGACGAGGGAGGAGGGAGGACGGCGACGACGCGAACGACGAAGAAGGAGGAAGGACGGCGTCGCCGACGACGACAACGACGAGGGAGGAGGGAAGACGACGACGACAACGACAACGACGACGACGACGACGACGACGACGGCGACGAAATAGGAGGGACGACGACAAGACGCCGACGACGGACGACGACGAGGGAGGAGGAGGAAGGACGACCACGGCGACAACGACGACGCAAACGGCCACGACGCCAAAGAGGACGACGACGACGAACACGAGGAAAGACAGAGGCCGACGTAGGCGACGACGACGACGACGACGCGGGAGGAGGGAGGACGGCGACGACGACGACGACGCAAGAGCGGGCGCGCAAGTTTTTGTTGAAAATCCGTGTTGCGAAACGTTGTGTGTTTTGTAGGTTTTTTGGGCGCGCGATTTTGAAACCCTTCCGAAACCGATGGGTTTTGAAGGATTTCGGCATACGCGCGCGACGACGCGCGCGTCTGCACTTCGTCCCGTTTTTTGCAGAGGATTCTCGCGACGGCACACGCGCAAGGGCGTTCGACAGATTTCGACATGCGCGCGCGCGCGAAGCCCGTTTGCTAGAATTTTGTGAAAATCTTGAAAACCCTACGGTCTTCTTAAGATTCCGCAAGAGCTCGCGTAAGCTTTTTTAGCATATCAGTCTTGCGAAACCCTTTTTTTTGGAAACTCGATTGCGAAATCCTTCCGACACCGAAGGTGTTTGAAGGAATTCGGCATGCGCTCGCGACGACGCGCGCGTGCGCACTTCGTCCCTTTTTTTGCAAGGGATTTGCGAACAACTTCTATGCTAGAACAAGATATGTCCTCGCGCGTCGTTCTTTTACCAGGGAACCTCAGGGGGACCGATGCCGGTTCCCCAGGGATAGTGCAAATTCACATTTAGGATGGACATGTGGTCATAATCATATAAGATTTACATACCCGAAAAGGGGGGCGGCGAACGCCGGGGGGGAGGTAGAGTCTATGCTGTTTTTAGAGAGGAGAATCTACGTGGTGCAAAATTTGTGGTGCAACCTACGCGTTGCAACATATGTAGTTCGATGTACGAGGTGCAATCTATACTGTCTCATATCTGCTGTGTTATCTATATCGTGCGATTTACGTCGTGCTGTCTACGTCGTGCAGTATATGCCGTGCGATCTACGCTGTGCCACCCAAGCCCAGAAAGCGGGCGGCGACGAGGCGGCGACGGGGCGGCGACGGCGAAAACATAGCCGCCAGACCGAAACGCAGGCCCACACAACGGGCGGCGACGAGCCGGTGACTGGGCGGCCACCGCGGCTACATCCTCGACGGACCGACGGCCACGCCAAGACGACGGCACCGACGAGGCGGCGACGGGGCGGTTATGGCGTCTTCATAGCCGCCGGACCGACAGCTGGGCCCTGTTCCTTAGACGAGAAGCGAAGGCCCCTAAATGCAAGCAGTGTCTGCGTAATACGTACTTACATATAGTTTAGTGATCTAGGAGAGAGCGCGTTTCACGGGCGCTTGCCTTGGGAACGTTCGGCGGCGCGTTTCGAACCGAAACCAGTGGGATTCCCATCCCGGATTCCCCTCCCCCCCAGTCCCCCCCCCTCCCGAACCACCCCCCCCTTCCCAATTGGGGGGGGAATTAATTCCCCCCTCCCCCCCTCCGGCGCCGGCGCCGTCGCCGGCACTGGCGGCCGCCAGCAGCGCCGACGGCGGGGACGCAGCGATGATGGCCAGAGGCAGCCAAAGAGGGGGCGGAGGTTCAACCCCCCCCCCACACCTGGCGCCAGCGCCGGCGCCGGGGAAGGTGGCGGCCAGCAGCGCCGGCGCTGGCGCCGGCGACGGCGGGAACGCAGCGACGATTACCACCACTACCACCACCGCCACCACTACCACCACCACCCCGCCTCAACCCACCAACGCCACCACCAACCCACCACACCACCACCACCACCCACCACCACCACACCACACCACCACCACCACCACCACCACAACCACCACCACAACTCACCGTCACACCACCACCACCACAAAACCCACCACCACTACCACCCACCACCAAAACTACGAGAGAGCGTGATCCACCGCCGCTTTACTGTGGAAAATTGCCGCCCTTTTCCTCCGGAGCCCGGCCCCCCCCCCCATCCGAAAATCCCCCCCCCCCGCTGTAACCCCTCCCCCCCCACCCCCCCCCCCCCTTCCTCGGCAAAAACCCCTCCCCCTCCCCTGACCCCCCCCCCCTTGAACTCGAAAACCGGGGGGGGGTCACTACCGGTTCGAACCCCCCCCCCCTCGAAAACCGGAGGGGGGGGTCACTACCGGTTCGAACTACTGAGCTGTCCCACTGTTCCCACCACTGTCCCCACTGTCCCAACCATGTCCCCACTGTACCTCTGTCCCATTGTCCCACCGCCGTCCTCGCCACCGCCTTCACCACTGTCTGTCCCCACCACCACTCTACCCTCCACTGTCCTACTGTTTCCACCACATTCCCAGTGTCCCCACACCACTGTCCCCACCACCACCGTCCCCACCACTGTCCCACTGTCCCCACTGTTCCCACCATTGTCCTCACCATTGTCCCCACCACTACCGTCCCCACCACTGTCCCACTGTCCCCACCACTGTCCCGCTGTCCCCTCACCACTGTCCCCACCACCACCGTCCCCACCACTGTCCGCACCCCCCTTCGGTTCGGGGGGGGGGGGGGGGGTTCGAACCGGTAGTGACCCCCCCCCTTTTTTCATGATGAACTGGGGGGGGGGGTTCGAACCGGTAGTGACCCCCCCCGGTTTTCCGCCAGCCGCCAGCAGCGGTAGAACACGCTCTTTCCAAACTACCATACCACCGCTACCACCGC
Organism: Prorocentrum cordatum; assembly: GCA_963575745.1. Lineage (NCBI taxonomy): Eukaryota > Dinophyceae > Prorocentrales > Prorocentraceae > Prorocentrum > Prorocentrum cordatum. The sequence continues at coordinate 813,481 of CAUYUJ010017671.1, read as the reverse complement.
CACCACTACCACCACTACCAGCAGCACAACCCACCACCACCACCACAAACCACCACACCACTACCACCACCATCGCCGCCACCACCACCACCACTAGCACCACCTCCACAACCACCGCCACCACCACAAACCACCACCACCACCACGACCACCACCACTACCACAAACCACCACCACACCACCACCAAACCACCAACACTACCACCACCACCACCACCACCACCACAAACCACCACCACATCACCACCAAACCACCATTACCACCACCCATCATCACAACCACCACCACCACCACAACAAACCACCACACCACCACCACAACCACCAGCACCGCCACCACCACCACCAAAACCCCCCCACCACCACCGTCGTCCTCGTCGACGCTCCCCGCCGCCGCCCGCCGCCACAGGCGCTGGCGCAGGCCCAGAGAAGGAAATCGTCGTCCCCGCCGCGGCCGCCAGCCGCCGCCGACGCAGGCGCCGGCCAGAGGAGAGGGAGAGAGGAGAAGTAGGGGAGGAAGGGGGGGTCCGCTTCCACCCCCCCCTCCCTTCCAAACGACCACAGAACGCGCTCTTTCCGATCTAGACACCTGGCTTGTCTAGTCCATGCCCTCTGATCTGTACTCTCTACTCTCTATTCTGTCACGTTGACAGCCCTCGCAAGTACAACCTCTCAGACATGTACACTTAAACTTGCATTTGCGCAACTCTACTGAATCCCTCTCTACCTCTCGCTCTGCCTCTTTTTTTTTTCTTTCTTTATTTCTCTCTCTCTCTCTATCTCTTTCTGCTACTTTTCCTGTCCACTCGATCGTCCCTCTCATTTCGACCTGCTCTCTGCTCTCCTACAGAGACTCTTCACTCTCTCTCTCTCTCTCTCTCTTTCTGCTCAACTCTGCCCACTACTCACTAAAATTCATTCCCTTCTCCCCACCATCGCGTCTCTCATTATGCCAGTTGCGGCAAAGAACACAAGCAAAGTCTCAATAAACAAGGCTGGGGAACCCCGACCCCAGAAAAACCCGAAACCGAGAACCCCGCCGCCCGCCAAACTCGGCCCTTACCCGAAGCTGGGAACCCAGAAACCCGACCGCCTACCGAAATCGGCCCGAACCCAGAGCTGGGAACCTGGAAAGCGGCCGCCCACCGAAATCGGCCCGCAACGTGCACCTAGTCGTTCAGCCCCATACCAGGAACTCTTCAATGCAAGCGCTGATTAAGGACCATCCACCCGTGCTTTCGGCAAGCCCGCACCGGCGAGGACAGACAGGCCAAGTGCATGTCGCGGCTCAAGGTGCAGTGAGGCCTCGCGGCCATGATGCTCCGCAGCAGCCGCCCCCCTGAATCCTGACACAGACGTGGCACTGAGGCCCACCAGTCCAACCGAGATGAGAAGGTAATGAATTTGGGTGGCGGACGGGTTTCATGCGTGGTTCGAACGCTCCCACTGCTGTGCAGTGCTTGGCAGCTCATGTTGCTCAACATGAATATCCGTCACCGTGCCTCGGGCGCGAAGTGGAGCGCCCTCAGATCCCTAGAGTTCCCCGCCCTTTGTACTGAGGGGGCCCGATCCGAAATTTTGAGACTTCCCGCGTGCCTCCTGGGGCTTCCCGAGTGTTGCCGCGTGCAAACCATAAGAGGCCCCCCAGAGGTCTCCGGGAGGCCCCACAGACACTCCACAGCCACCTCTGGGAGGCTCCCGAGAGGCCTCGCACGAGATCGCCATGTGCATCCCAGGCACGGTGGCGGAGTGGACCGAAAGCACTCGATACTCTGCCACACCACCTCCTGGTCACTTCTACTTCTGCCTGGACCTCCCCCCCCTCCGCCCTCCCCGTGATAGTCCGTTGCACTCTCGTCTGCCTCCTCCTGATCCTGTATACCCACCTCTGCCTATACCCCCTTCCCAGCGTCACTCTCATACGTCTTGCCTTCCTTCATACCGCTCCAGTCTGCGGTATCTTTCCCGCACTGACTGCCTACCAGACCACCCCAACCCAACCCGAAGGCCCGAATTTCGGGTGGGGGGGGGGTAAGGGCTCCACATGTGTTTTCCCGATGCTTCTCGACCCCCCCCTCACTGGAAATCGAGGGTAAATCTGAGCCTTCGAGTTGGGTTGGGGTGGCTTGGTGGGTGGTGACGCACAGGCCCCGAGGCGGCACGCGACGCTCTATCCGCGGGCGCCCCGGCAGCCTCAGTCTCCCGGGGGGGGCGGGGTGGAGGCAGCGGCCGCTCGGCTGTTGAGCAGGGCAATGTTGGCAAACGCGATGAACAAGATGTACACAATCTCTCCAAAAGGGCCTGCCTCCCTCAGAAGCATCTGGAATTTGGCCCAGTCGTCTCCACCGAACAGCGTCTGGAACAGCGTCAGGATGCTGTCCTCCACCGAGCCGAAGGCGTGCTTGAGGCCCGCGGCCGTCAACTCGTTCTGCTGGTCCGGGTCCTGTGCGAAATCCTCGGTCCCTCGCGATGGAGGGCAAACGCCATGAGCCCTAGGCCACCGCGCCCTCGGGTGACAAGAAGCAATGGAGGCAGCCCCGAAGCAAGAGGTGGAAAGAGAGAGAGAGGGGGGTCTAGCGCTGTGGTGAGTCAACTTGCCACGGCTGCGCCTTGGCCTGCTGACGTACCACGCTGACATACCACGCTGACGCCTGAAGACAGGCACGCGGACATACCCTCTTGCCCGTACATTGTCCAGCACGCGCCGAAGGAGGGGAAGCCCATCCACAGAGTCAACACGGGCACAGCCTGATTCCCGCCCATGCTGCCAAGCCGCACCGAGTCACACGAAGCGCGCAGGCTCCTCCGCACTCCCTCCATCCGGCGGCCGTGCCAATGCTGGTTGGCAGCGGGGGTTCCCCCTACGCGGTGGTAGATCTCTGCCTCCGCCAGCCGAAGAAGATTGGGCGTCGCTGAATGTCTTAAAGCGGTTTTTAAACACCAATCTGGGGGAACTGTTAAAAAATTCGCCAGCCCAACGGGCCAGGGCGTGCTAAGATCTCCGGTACCTGGTTAACAGTATTTCTAGTTCGCGCGCGCGGGGCGGCCCCTGGGGGTCCCCGGACGAAAAGTACCCCGGCAAGGTCCCGGCAAGTCCCCGGCAAGTCCCCAGCAAGGTCCCGGCAAGGTCGGGCCAGAGATGCCGGAGCCCTGTTACAGGGCCCCAGGACGGGCCAAGAGGTCCCCAAGAAGCCTCCAAGACGGTCCAAGAGGGCCCCGAGACGGCCAAAGATCGCCCGAAGACGCCCAACAGGGCCCCAAGACAGCCCAAGAGGCCTCCAAGACGCCCCAAGGGCCTTCCAAGAGGCCTCCGAAGAGGGCCCCAAGAGGCCAAAATCGTTGATTTTCATTGTTTTTTCTATGTTTTTTGCGTTCTGGCTTTTTCGGCTTCCGGACGCTCCAAGACGGCCCAACAGGCCCCCAAGACCGCTCCAAGACGGCCCACGAGGCTCCCAAGACGGCCCTGGAACGGCCCAGGAGGGCCCCCAAGACGGCCCAAGTGCCGCCCAAGACGGACCAAGAGGCCCCAAGACGGGCCCAAGAGGGGCTCAAGAGGGGAACCGAGAACTGAAAAATCGAGCTCTCCGCCCCAGAAGGCGCCCAGGAGGCCCCAAAAAGGCCCCAAGAGGCCCCCAAGAGGCCCCCCAGACGCCCTAAGAGGCGCCCAAGAGGCCCAAAAGAGGCCCCAAGAGGCCCCAAAACGGCCCCCAAGAGGCCCCCAAACTCGGCTAGCCCACAACGGTGCGACAATATGGGCCGGCGGAATGAGCGAAGCGATTAAATAATCATTCCCAGCGCTGTAGTGCGCATATACAAAACAAAAGGAAGGCGGGGCAAACCAACTCGTCGATCGAAGTAGCCTGCACATCTGCACGCATACAATTCATGCGCATATACCAATGCATGCGCGTGCTTGCGTGTGTCTACACAACTACGCATAGAACCATACATGCGTGCATTTATCAATCGCATCGTTCGGTCCCCGTGTAATGTTCTCCAGGGAGACAATGAAACGGACATATTCGGAGGCGGACGAATGGCAATCGGTATCCGGGGGAGGGGAGGGGGGGGGCCATCATTTTTTACACAGGTTTTGGACCTTAATGGGGGGGGGCGACCAATCGGGGAGGGGCAGAAAGGTGCCCTTGTCGGCCCTAATAGGCTCCCTTTGGGGGCCCCGAAGGGCCCCGCTCGGAGCCCGGAAGGGCGCCCTCTCTGCAGCCCTCGCTGCCCCTCCCCTTCCCGCCCCCCCTTTCCACCTGCGCCACACCCAGGAGGAGGAGGAGGAGGAGGAGGAGGAGGAGGAGGAGGAGGAGGTGCAACCGCCGGCGGGGGACCTCCCCTCGCCACGGCGGCAGAAGCCCCGCCGAGTCCCTGGAGGCGGCCCGCCCCAGCCGCCCGGTGCGTGCGCCGCGGTGGGCCCCGCTGCGTGCCCCGGGTCGGCGCGGCTCCCTGCGGGCTGGCGGCCCCCAGGATGGCCACGATGGAAACCGACGCCTCCGCAAGCTCACATCAAAAATTTCCAGGACGGGCGGAATTCCGCATCTGTGGGGCAGCGTGTCCCAGCTGCGCTCATGGCCCATTCGGCACTGCGCGCGGCTCAAGCAATTACGCGCGCCCCGTACTTCAAAACTTCCCCTAGCAAAGCATCCGGATAGCAGCACAGGCGGCATGAGAGACCTGCGGAAACTGCAGGACATGTGGGACCATCGAGGCCTGCTAGACCAGTTGGAGCTGTGAAAATTGTGGGACCTGTGGGACCTGCGGGACCTGCGGGACATGTGGGACCTGCGGGACATGCGGGACTTACGAGATCCGCGAGCCCTCCGGGGCCTGTGGGACCTCTGGGACTTGTCGGACCACTGGGACCAACGAACCCTGTTGGAGCTGTGGGACCTGTGGGACCTCGGCATGTGGGACCTGCTGGACCAAAGAGACCTGCGAGACCTGTTGGGTTTGTGGGGTCTGTGGGAAATGCGGGACTTGTGGGGCCTGTGGGACATGAGAAACCTGTGAGACCTGTGGGGCCTGTGGGACCTGTGGGACCTGTGCGACCCGCAGGACTTGCCAGACCCGTGGGACTTGTGGGACTGGTGGGACCCGTCGGAGCTGTGGGACCCGTGGGACCTCTGTGCCCCGTGAGACCTGTGGGACCTGTGAGACCTGTGGGACCTGTGGGACCTGCAGGACCTGTGGGACCCGCTGGGCCTGTGGGACCTGTGGGACCCAGGGGGCGTGTAGGACATGTGTGTTCTGTGGAATCGGTGGGGCCTGTGGGAATTGCGGGGCCTGCGGGGCTGCTTGGAACTGTGGGACCTATGGGGCATGTGGATCCCGTGGGACCTGAGGGCCTGCAGGATCAACGAGACCTGCGAGACCTGCGGGGCATGTGGGACCTGTGGGCGTTGTGGGAGCGGTGGGACATGTGTGGAACCTGTGGAACCTTTAGGATTCATGGGACATGAAAGAAATATTGGATGTGTGGGACCCATGGGACGTGTGGGGCCTCCGAGACCTGCCAGACTTGCGAAGCCTGCGGCGCCTGCAAGATTTGTTGGACCTGCGGGACCTGTGGGATATGTTGGATATGTGGGACATGCGGAACTTGTGAGACTTGCGGCAACTGTTGGACTTGGGGGACTTGTGGGACCCGTGGGACCCGTGGGACCCGTGGGAACTGTGGGACCAGTGGGAATTGCGAGACCTGAAAGACCTGCGAGACCTGTGGGACCTGTGGCACCTGCGGGGACTGTTAGACCTGGCCCGGCACAGAAACGGAAAGAGCGCCTCAGAAACAGAAACCGAAATTACTCACACCACCGTTCGTACTGGGAGCCTTGGCGTTGAGAGCTTGTTACGTCACCCCTCGCTCTTGGGAGCCTTGGTGTTCAGAGATTGTTGCGTTGCCGCCCGTTCCTGAGCCTTGGCTGGGCCTTGGTGTCCGGAACTTGTTACGTCACCGCTCTTTGCTGGGAGCCTTGGTCTTATCAGCTTGTTTGCGTCACCGTTCGCTCTTGGGAGCCTTGGTGTGAAGAGCTTTTTGCGTTACCGATCGCTCTCTATTTGGCGTCTCTGGGCCTTCTTGGGAGTCCTATTGGGGCTCTTGTCGGGCCCTTTTGGAGGCCTCTTGGGAACCTCTTGGGGGCCTCTTGGGGCTTCTTGGAAGGCTCTGGGGGCCTCCTGGGAGCTTCTCGGGGCGAAAGGCTAGACTTTTCGGTTCGTGGTCCCCCTCTTGGGGCCGTCTTGGGGCCCTCTTGGGCCGCCTTGGGCGCCTCTTGGGCCGTCTTGGCGCCCTCTTGGGCCGTTTTGGGGGCCTCTTGGGAGCCTCTTGGGCCGTCTTGGGGCGGTCTTGGGGGCCTCTTGGAGCGTCTTCGACGCAGTGAAAACCGAAAAGCCTTGTATGTTAAAAATGTTCATTTCCCCATCGGAAATCAATGATGTTCGCCTCCCGGTGGCCTCTTGGGACGCCTCTTTGGGGCCTCTTGGGGCTTCTTGGGGGGCTCTGGGGGCCTCCTGGGAGCTTCTTGGGGCGAAAGGCTAGACTTTTCGGTTCGTGGTCCCCCTCTTGGGGCCGTCTTGGCGCCCTCTTGGGGCCGTCTTGGCGCCCTCTTGGGCCGTCTTGGCGCCCTCTTGGGCCGTTTTGGGGGCCTCTTGGGAGCCTCTTGGGCCGTCTTGGGGGCCTCATGTTTTCTTGGAGCGGGGGGACCCAAAATTCAAACGTCCCAGCGTGGCCTCTGGAGGCCCTCAACTAGCCACCCCGATTGGGAACGCGACGCAACTGTTCTGCCGAAGCCTGAAGGCAACTCTGATGCCGTCACCGCCGTACCTGCAGTGCATCCGCCAATCCGCAGGCAAACCCAAGAAACCGCCACGGAGGCGGGCACGACCCCAGACGGCACCAGCAGACTACCCGGGAAAATCACGACGGCCCACGATGGCCCCGAAATGTCCCACAGAGCCCCGCAACGGCCCAAGAAGGCCCCAAGAGGCCCCCAAGACAACCCAACAGGACCCTGTGACAAGGCCAATGCGGCCTGAGAGTAACCCGTGGGAGGAGGGACGGAGGAGGGGGGATGGAGGAGGGAACGGAGAAGGGGACGGGACCCCGTGACAACCCGGTGCGGGGGGACGGAGGAGGGGGGGACGACAACGGAAACGAAGGAGCACGCCCCGAAACGACGCGGACAAGCGTGTCACATGTTGCGGCCGTTGCACGGGCATGGGCGACGATCTGTCGCGCGGCACGGTTTTGTTAGCGGAGCTCTACAACTCGCCGCGCCGAAACATGCGCAATCGCAGTGCGCGGGACATGCCGCGAACAAATCGGCATAACGCAAGCGCCCGATTCTCTACACGCAGCCCGAGCGAACATGATTTGTCAACGAAATCGCGCCCTCCACGAGCCGACCGGGCCCTAAATTTTGAGATGTGCGCAATGAGAAAAAACAGTAAGGCATGCAAAAAGAAGAGGGGTGTGGCCAAGGGAAGAGGCCGGGCGAGAGACGAACCACAAATGATCACCGCCCCAAAAACGTGGCAAGCGCAAGCGCTGAACAGAACAATTGGAACGACATTCCGATTTTTTGGCGCGCCGCCAAGAAGGGAAGGGGGGCGGGGGGCCCGCGAGCCCAGGAGGAACAAACTTGGCGGCGTGCTAGACGCTACACGAGGCCTCGCCACGCGGAGGCGCTCTGCCCGCATGAACGAGCGCATCGTCGCCCAAAATCGGCGCAATCACGCCGCGCGAAGCATCGCTGCGCGGGAGCAATCCGCCCATGCAAGACACGTGCAACTAACAAGCGAAACGGGCGTTACGCGCCGCCTTAAACATAGCGCTGCAATGCCGCAACGACTACGTTTTTACTACTGCGACCTCCCCTGATCAGCGCGCGCGTGGGTTGTGGCACACGGACGACTCCGCGCGCGATCGCCACTCGGCCTCGCGAAAGTACATTGAAGGGAACCTCCACGGAAAAAGCGCTGCAAGTGGCCAGGCTGCAACCTTTCGACAAAAACACTACGTCAAACCAGAAGCACTCGCCAACGACAGCCGCTAACGCAGAAACCACCGACACAAAACAGAATTTTAAAAAACGTCCAGAGCTTCCGGTTGCGGCGGCTTCTGGTGCGGTCACAGGCCGAGGGAGGCGGCCTGCCGAGGAAGCGCGCAGCGGGGAGGCTTCTGAGAGGGGCCCCGCCCCCTTCCGCAGTGTCCGGGGAGGGGGCGGGAGGGCTGCGGAGGGCGGCGCCGCCCTCGTAGAGGGCCCGCCCGCCTCGTCCTGCCTCCCTCCCGCGCGCCGGCCGGGGAGGGCTTCGGGGCTGGGCGGCTGGGGGGTGGGCTCGAGAGGCTCGAGGCGTGACTGTGGAAGCAGGGTTGGGCCCGCAGCTGTCCTGCTCGTGCGCAGCGTTTGCCGGGCCGGTGCCGCAGCGGAGCTGCAGCCGTCGCGCTGCCGCTGGGAAGGCAGCAGAATGTGAGGTGCTATTCCTGGCCACGGCGAGCCTCGGCCACGACCAGGCGCCCCGGCCACGGCGAGCCTCGGCCACGGCGAGCCTCGGCCACGGCGAGCCTCGGCCACGACCTAGATCTAAGGAGCGGCCAGTAAATCAGGACTCCTCCTGTAATTTACCCAGCGTGGTCCTTCTTCGAGCGTCCTGACTGCAACGCACGCCCGAAAACCGGCTCGTCCGTGCCAGGAGGCCTGCTCTGCAGGCGCAATGCCTGGCACAGGGTGGGGGGGGGGGGCGAAGCAGAACCTTACCTGGCCCCCCGAAAGATGTGGGGGAGGGCCAGTTGCACCCATCGCACGGCACTGACGCGCAAACGTCTCAGCGCGTCGTCGTCGTCCCAAGGCCTTGCGAAACAAGAGGTGCCGCTGACATGCTATGGTCCTTGCGTTGCAATGTGTTGTGTGGCCGCCCCGCCAATTTCGGCGCACCCCTCGCACGGATCGTGCCCCACAGAAGGAAGCTCAACCTTCGTATGGCCTCGTCGAGTGGCGCGGCATGCTGGAAAAAGGGGCCTTGCTGCACTACGCGCAGACTCTCAAGGTTGGGCCCCTCGCCTGGCTAGTTTGTCTCGCCGCCCCCCCCCCCGCACTCCCTCTCTGGGTAAGCGAAAAGGGTACGTACTGATACCGCTACTCTCCGGACCTCTCCCAGGGTGCGTCCTGACCAGAATGTCGAGGCGAATCCAGCGTGACGAGGGCCTCCGAGGAGGCCCAAAAAGGCGACAACGAGGGAAAACTAGAGGTATGGGTACAATGGGGGCCCGACCACAAGAAACCCAACTCTGAGACCCCAGGACCTCCATTGATTTCTGGCGTGGGAGCGTCACGCCTTCCACAGCAAAACCATCGGAACCCAAGAAACCCAGGGCACCCTGGAGGCGAGAAGGGCGCTTCTCGGCATGGGCCTCCGCCTGATGGACACCTCTTCCCCCCTTCTCTGAAGGGCCCTGGGACACACAAACAAATACACACAAATAACCAGATTCCCCATGTTCTCCTACATTTTCTGGCTTTCTGTCTTCCCCCCCCACTTCCCATATTTTCCCAGACTTTCTGGGGAATCGACGATGACTTGTGTCTGTGTGTTGTTTTCCCTCCTGAGCATGGGCCTCCACCTGATGGACACCTCTTCCCCCCTTCTCCTCAAGGGCTTCCAACCTCGCGCTGCGCGAAGCGCGAACAACTTCGCGCTCTCGCGCCGCCTCCCAGGGGAGAACACGAGGACGAGGAGGAATCGGAGCCGAACCGCGAAGCGCGAATTCCTTCGCGCCCTCGAGGGCGCCCTGGCTTTCTGCCCTGCGCCCCGTGCTGGGGGTGGGCCAGCTTGGCACCGGCGCTGCCCCGCCGGGGCCCTGACGGCCGAACCGCCCCCCGCCGTGCCGCGCCCCCGCGCCGGCGCCGGCACGGGAGGTCCATCGAGCGGCGAGGCTGCGGCCCTCGCGCAGGGAGCACGTCCTCCTGCAGGAGTATTCTGGTTAAGTGAGATACGCGTGCACTCAACGGAGGAGGAGGAGGAGAGGAGGGGACGAGAGAGGGACCAGGACAGGGCGATGGTATTTTCATGGCAGCGTGGCGACGCGCATCTCCGCCGAGCGTGGGCCCTGGTGGCCCCACGCTCAACGCGAGCGCGTGGGCCCTGACGGCCCGCGCGCTCGCGCTCTGGCACGCCTGCGGCCGCTCGGCCGACGCAGGCGTCTGGGAGCAAAGCGGGGTGGGTGGGCACCCGCGCGTCGGCCAGAGCCGAACGCTACGGACCCAAAATGGCTACCTGAGCCCACACCCCCTCCCACTTAACCTGCAGTCTACAACCAATCAGACTATACAAGTTAAGTGAGATACGCGTGCACTCAACGGAGGAGGAGGAGGAGAGGAGGGGACGAGAGAGGGACCAGGACAGGGCGATGGTATTTTCATGGCAGCGTGGCGACGCGCATCTCCGCCGAGCGTGGGCCCTGGTGGCCCCACGCTCAACGCGAGCGCGTGGGCCCTGACGGCCCGCGCGCTCGCGCTCTGGCACGCCTGCGGCCGCTCGGCCATGAGAAAAGAAAGACGCAGCCGCGCGCGCGGGGGGCGCCCCGCCCGAGTGCGAGGGCGGGATCAGAGGCTGCAAGAGCCTCGCGCGCGCGGCCACTTGCCTGCAACCTTGAGGCCTTCCGCGCCCGCGCACCCAGAGCGCGGGCGCGGCGCGTGCGCGATGCGCGCAAAAGAACCGAAAAGGGTGGCGGCGCACGAGGCGCCGGGCGCAGAGCGCAAGTGTGGCCCCGACCGCACGGCGCGCAAGACGCGCAGCACGGCCGGGTCCAGGAAGCACGCGACGTGCGCGCAGCGTTAAACTCCTCCAAGAGGGAGGATCGCAGGCGCCACCTGCGTACCGTAGGCTAAAAGAAAGAGATCGCAGGCGCCACCTGCGTACCGTAGGCTAAAAGAAACAAGCTCGCAGGCGCCACCTGCGCACCGTAGGCTCAAGGATCGCAGGCGCCACCTGCGCACGGTAGGCTGAGAGGAGGGCCGACTCACTCACAGGCCGCCGCCGTCAGCCCGCGCCCGCGATGCCGCGGGCGCTGGCGTCGGGGTACGGGGGGGAGCTCCACGCCTAGATGGAGGGCGTGTTCCCCCGGCGGTCGCGGCTCTCGCCTCCGCTGCGGTCTCCGCCGCGCTCACTGGGGTCCCGGGGGCTGCTGCCATCGCCGCCCCTCGACGCGCGACCGTCCGCGCTGGGCCAGTCGCGCTCACTCCGGCCGCGGCTGCCCTGGTCGCCCTTGGAGTGGCCGCCCTTGCCGCTCTTGTCGCCCTTGCCGCCGCTCTTGGAGCCCTTGGCGGCCTTGCCGGAGTACTTGCCCTTGACCTTGCCGCCCTTGCCGCCCTTGTCGCCCGCGCCCTTGCCACGCCAGGCTGGGATCCCACCCCCGCCCGCGGCAGCCTCCGCGGCGGCAGCACGCGCCGCTTTTTCCCCTGCTCGTACCAGCCGCCGCGAGGAGCGCGAAGCTGCCCAGCGTGCTTCCCGGTCTTACGCCGCGTGCGGCCGGGCGGGGTGTCGCCGCGCCGCGCCCACGCTGGGTCCCGCGCCAGACTGTGGCTGGGCGACCTCTCGCGCTTGGGCCGGTGGCGGCTGGGCGACCTCTCACGCTTGGGCCAGCTGAGGTCGCCCGGCGGGCGGTCCCCCTCAGCCCCCGCACCCGTGGCACCCGTGCTGGGGCGCTCGCCATGGCCGACACTGGGGCCCGGCGCCTCCCGCACGGTGTGGCCGCTCCGCCGGGCCTTCTCCACCACCGTCTTGGGTTTGCCGAAGGCGACGCGGCAAGCCTCGCAGTAGCTCACGTCGCACCCCTTACAGTGCCACCGCAGGGCTCCGCTGTTAGCTCCGCCCGCGGGGCACATCTCGCAACCCCAACCGTCTCCCGGGTCAAAGGAGCTCCAGCGCATCTTGAGTGCGCATGTCGGGCAGGCAGGCGGCTGGATGGTCGGGCCATCCTCCCCGTCGCTGCCTGGGTCAGGGCCGCGAGGCCGGCTCGCCCACTCCGTGACCACCGTGCACGGGTCCGTCTTGTAGAACCGATAGTTCGACCTCATGCACTCCCTCGCGCGCTTTGCGTCAGCGCGGCGCTGGAACTCCACCAGCACGCACGGCTCCCGCTTGTGGCGGTGGTCGTACAGGAAGGCGATGTGTTTGACGACCCCGAAGGGCACGACCACCTGCCTGACCACCTCGGCATCGACGTGGTGCGGTACCCGCTCGATGCGGATGATGGACTCGCCCTCGTCGTGCTGGTCACTGGGCTGCTGCTGGGCGCCCTGGCGCTGCTCCTCCTTGCGCCTACGGCGGCTCCTCGAGCGCGGCTGGCGCTGGGGCGGCCCGTCCCCCGCGCCTGGCGCCTCCTCCACCTCGGTCTTCACCTCGAAGGACCGCGGCGGCGCCCCCCCGCTCTTGGGCTTCAGGACGGCCTCACGCTTCACGATGTCGGCCTTCGGGGGGGCGCCGCCCGTCTTGGGTTTCAAGACGGCCTCCTCCTCCTGTCCCCTGCGCCCGCGATCGCGAGGCGCATCGCGCTCGCGATCGCGGCGCCTCGCGCGCGAAGGCGAGCGCAAGGGCGCAGGGCGCCTCTCGCGCTTGCGGACCTCTTCGGCGAGGCGCTCCTGGCCCGGCGACCGCGCGGGCCGCGGGCGCGCCTTTGGAGCGCCTTTGCTCTGGCGCCGCGCGGCAGCCTGGATGGCCGCACGCGCCAGCGCCGCGGTGACCGCGTCCTCTCCCGCCTCGAGGACCGGGGCTGGGGTCGACTTCCCCTCGCCCCTGCTCGAGGCGTCGTCGTCGGTGAGCTCCACGACCGCCTCCGCGTCCACTGTGCGCATCATGTCGAGCAGCCCCTTGTTGTGCTTGCAGAGCTCGCGGAGCTCCGGCATGGGCTGCCCCTGGAACTGGGCCAAGGCGAGCGCCAGCTTGGCCGCCTGGCGCTGGACCTTGATATTCGGCCCCGCGCCCACCCCCCACGCACCCCGCTTGCCGTCGACGATCACCAGCTGGCCGTGGTCCTCGCTCGCCCCCGCGGCCAAGCAAGCCGCCGCGATGCACGGGGCTGCTTCGTGGTCGTGGTTGACCATCTCGACGAGGTCCTCGCTGTCCAGCTCGTTCACCACCGTGTACAGGATGTTGTGGGCGGCACTCCGGAGCTCGTCCGACAGCGCGGCCCCCGAGACGACGACGCCGAGGGGGTTCACCGCCATGATGCTGTAGTCATGGCCACGCGCCTTGCTCTGGTCCGGGGCCACCAGGCCCACCAGGAATCCCATGATGCACGCTGCCGGAGCGCGGGGCGACGGCGCGGCTGGCGCGCGGGGCTGGGGTGCGCGCGCTGCTCGCGCGCCTCGCTCTGGAGTGGGAGATGGCTGCGGATGAGAGGACCAAGAGGAGGTGGGCGTGCCTGGGGCGATCGGGAGCGGTAGCGAAAGGGGGGTCGAGGGCGAGAGGTCCACCGGGATACCCCCACAACGCGAAGCCCCCGCCCTGACCTGAATACCCGTGGGACCCGCCTGCTGCTTTCCCACACGCCCATTAACTCCTCGCCCTGGCTCGTATCTCACCAATTCCTCCTCTCCTTCCTCCTCCGTAGTTGACCCTGCTCGCGCCGAAGGGCGCGCCCAGGGGGGGCGCCCGGGCGCCCAGGCCGGGCGTTCCGAGGGCCTCAGATCGCTCCCAAACTGGGGCGGATCGCTCCCGGCCAACTGGTCGGGGCGGGCGCCGGCCACGGCGCCGTCGTCACCGCGGGCGTCCGGGGCCAATAAGGCGTGGCCCTCCGCCATGCCTCGGGCGAACGGAGCCTGACGCCGATGGTCCTCCCAGAGGTATCCGTGGAAGGCGTCCGTGGACCACCTCCCGAACCTCTTGACCGCTTCCAGGTCGCGACAGGCGTGGTACAACGCCGTCGCGCCCCCGATGCGCAGGGAGTGGGATCCCATCTGGCCTGCGTCCACGCCGCAGGCGGCAGCCGCGAGTTGGAGGAGCCCCTGCACCTCCTCCCGCATAATCGGGTGGCCATCGGGCCGGCGGAACAGGGGGAGCCCCGCCTCGGTTCCTCGTCCAAACCGGTCCGGCAGCTCCCTCTGGAGGTCGGCGAGTGCGTCCACGACACACAACTCCACCCCCGAACGGTAATGGTTGCGTACGCAACCTGCGTTAAACTGGTCCGTCTTGGACGACGTGATCGTCAGTACTACCTCATCGCAGTCGCTGAGCCTTGCGCTGGGTGTACCTCCGCGCATCCCCTGTACGTCCTGCCCACGCACCACCCGTCCCATACTCCAGGAGCGGTCCTCTTGGACCAAATACTCCGACGCGCGGAGCATGAAAAAGTACCCCGTCATAAGCGCCGCCCATAGGATGGTCGCCTCCCGGCGCGTGGCCGTCCCGTGGGCGAACAAGTACTCTCGGAGCCAGCGCAACATCCGGGGCGTGGCCGGCAGCTTCCGTTTCGCCTTTCCGTCCCAGCGGCGGAGTCCCTCGATCGTGGTCCAGAGCCGGCGCCGATCGGAGGTCACATCCCCAAACCCGGCCAGGGTGTGGGCATATCGAATGGCGAACAGGCGCTGGCGGATGGTCGTGGCTCGCCTCTTCATCACCTTGTACAGGTACACGACATACCGGATGAGGTCATCCTCATCCGTAAGGCGGGCGTCCCGAGTCTCCCCCTGCAGGTATGGGCTCCGGCCTCGGAGCCTCCGCCAGAGTACCCAGTTACGCCACCCGGCGCTGTAATTGGCCCGCGTCCCTTCGGCAAGCTTGGCCAACATCGCCTCGGTGGCGGTCGCATCCAGCTCGCGGGGGTCGGTGAGTTCACCTTGAATCCCTTTCGGGGCGCCCCCGCCGGCGTACCGCCAGGCGGCGGGCTTCACCAGCGCGGGAGCAGGGGCGCTGCGGGTACGCCGACGGGCCTTGCGCGGGGGTGGGGCCGCGCCGCCCACGCCGTCCACGGCGCTTGGCCTGGGCATGCCCGCGCCTTCCGGAACAGCGAAGGTCACCGCCCCGACCCGCTCCCCGCCTGCCCCGTCCACCCCTGCTGCGGTGGACCGCGCGGTAGCAGGGGGGTCGAGCTGGTCCGCCAACCGAGCGGCGTCGTCCGTCGTCTTCCCCGCCTCCAGCGCAGCCTCGAATGGCCCGCTTGGGCGATCGGGGGCCTGAAGCCAGGCCTTTAGCCACAGCTTAACCATCTCGTCATTAGCGAGTCGGTCGTGATCGGGCCCGACGCCCGCGCGCGCCCCGGGTGCCTCGCTTGCGCTCGCTGCCTCTACGGCCTGCCTCAGCAGGCGCTCCGCCCACTGGAGCACCCAGCGGGCCGTGCGACGCGGGAGTGCACGAGCGGCCTGCCGCATGCGCTCGGCGATCGGCATACCTCCAAGGCCCAAGGCATCCCACAGCTCCGCCGCGCCCCCCTGGGCGCACCAGATTTCTTTCGGGTGCAGGGCTCGCGCGGTCCAGCCGCCCTCGGACCCTTCCAGGATCAGGGTGTTCGCATAGCCCTTCAACGGGTCGGGCTTCGCCCGTGCCGTATGGCAGGGCCCGCGCGGATCATGAATCACCACGCGCTGGGCCCGCCCGCCTCCCGCGGGCTGCCATGTGCCCCGCGGCCAAGGCATCATGCGATCCCCCGTCGTCGAGATCCGAGGGTCCACGAGCAAGGTGCCGTTGTCGAGGTCCAGGCGGAGCTCATCCAGCGGTGGCCGCCCTGCCTCCTTCCAGAGCTGGCAGAGGCCGCGTGGCTCCACGCAGGGCTGTCCCAGGGGGGGTGCGGGGCCCGATGCCCGAACCCGTTCCCCGCAACCCCAAACCTGGACCGCCCGCGCGCGTGCCGTGACGTCGCCGAAGTGCGTGCACAGTAGGCGCGTCTCTGGGGAGAGTGCCACATAGCCAAGGCGCCGTAAGCGCGCCCCTAGTCGCACTGCAGCGTAGTTGACGGGGGCGTCGAGCAGCACGGCCAGTGGCCGAGTGGTGATCAGTAGCCGCTCCAGGCCCGTCGCTTCACGTCCACCGGGGTCCTCCGATAGTGACGCGCACAGCCAGCGGGTCCGCGGGGCCCCAGCGGGGTCCTCGGGGTGGTCCCCGTCGTCCGGGTCCCATCGGTCACCGACATCCCACGGCGCTAGCAGCGCCGACCCACCGAGGCTCTCCCATGCCTCCCCAAAGGGGGGCCACGCGGTTCCCACCTCCAGCAGCCGCGCCCCCTCGACCTGCAGAGGGGCGTAGCGTGGTAGGGCCTCCCGGGCTCCTTTGACTTGGAGTGCAGCCGCGCGCCAGGGCCCGTCGTCTCCTGGCATCCGCAGCTCGCGCTGGGCGGCCTCCTCCACCAGTTCGCCCCACGGAGCTGCCGGCGACAGCTCGGTCCATCCGGCCTCCGCCATCCGCTGGCGTACCTCCTCCACCGTGGCACGAGTAATGAAGTCGGCCAGCTCGTTGTGGTAAGTCCGTAAGTAAAGCCCGTCCAGGACCCGGAACTTGTACCGTAGCTCCAGCATGGCCAGGACTCGAAGCAGGTGGCGCGCCACCGCGTTCCGCGCCCGGCGGCGTCGCAGCCAGCGGCTGACATTGCTGTTGTCAGTGACGTACGGCAATAGCAGCTGGAACCAGTCCGGGCCCTTCTCGGCCGCCAAGGCTATCAGACAGAGGAGTTCGACCACCGCGATGATCTCCCCCTCCCCCTGCCAAGTGACCCCAGGGGCGGAGCGGAGCGTCTCCAGATAGGGAGCCGCCTCCGCCACGATGTACTCGCGCGAGGACCAGTCCAGCGCACCGATCCGATCCAGGGTGGCATCGCCTCCCAGCCAGCGCAGCTTGCCGAGCGCCCCCGGGAGTGCGAGGGCCTCGCGAAGGCCTAGCAGGCCCTCGAAGGAGGTCTCGAAGTTACCCTCGACCGGCATCTCAAAGCAGACGCGCAGCCAATCCAAGGTCTGGTGCCAATCGTCCCACGCAGCCTCTACCATCTCGGGGTCGCCCGGCGGATGGACGTAGGCCTGACCTGGGTCACCCGACAGCATTCGGTGGACCGCTGGGAGCTCCAGGCTCAGGGCTGGAGCTGCGCAGGCGCAGAACTGGCCGAGCCCACTTAGCTCCCTCGCGGTTCGCAGCCGGACCATGCGGCAGCCGAAGCTCAGCTCCGGCTCCGCCAATAGGAAGCGCATCTTCATGGCCTTGGGCTCCGGGAGTCCAACTCGCTCGCGCTCGAAGTCCATACTGAGCCCCCAGATAATCTGCGTGGTGGAAGGCTCCCCCTCGGCGTCCCTCTTGCTGACGTTCACTGCTTCGGACCCAAACACCTCACGTATGGAGGCATCCAACGCGTCGCAGGCCATCCACGGTCGGACCCCAATGTCGGGCTCCACCACCACAGGGTCATCCATGAGCCACTCCGAGTGGAAGTGGGTGGTGTCGTGCCAGTGCGGCTCCCCAGGCCGATAGCTCTCGTGGAGCTCCCTCGCCGCCAGGGCGAGCATCATGTAATTGCCTGGGGCTCCCGTCCACCCAAACACCATGGCTAGGTAAACGACCCTGACGTCCCCCTCGATGCCAGCGTGGGCCCCCGGTAACGAGGTGCCAAAGTCCCCGACGTCCGCCGGGGCGATGTCCAACCACTTGAAGGCCCGCGAGACGTCCCGCTTGGCGCAGAGGAGGCGCGCTCCGGGGTGGCGCGCGCGATGCCATACCGCCGTCCTCGCCACTTGCCGATGGCGTGGCTGGACGGCAGGCGGGTGGTCGCGCTTGTGTGTGGCGGCGTTGGCCGAGAGCATCGCATGGATCATACGCCCTTCGGACGATAAGGTTCTGTCCGGTAGCTGCTTCGGTGCCCTCCCCAGCGGGGCTTCCACCAGCTCCGTCAGAAAACCCTCTGCCGCCTGGGGCGCCACCAAGACGATCCCCCAGGTCACATCCGCCCATGCCTTCTGGTAGGCCTCGTCGATGTGGGCTCGCACGCTGGGGTACGGTTGGGCTCGCTCGCGCCTCCGCGGCGCGCCCCGCCGCGCGGAGGCTCCCCCTTCCGCTAGCTCCCGGACGTACTCGAAGTGCTCTCGGCTTAAACACCGTCGCACCTTGTCCCCCAGGACGCCCCGAAGGGGGTTGCCTAGGCGCTCGTGGCGCGCGCGCCTAAGCAGCGCGGCCGCTTCCTTCAGGGACCCCGTCCGCTGGAGGAGCTGATCCCCCAGCCCTACCAGGGTCCGCATGGCTTCGGGGTCATACTCAGGGTGCTCCGTGCAGAAGGTCAGGTAGACCGTGGCCAGCTCCGCCGGGCTGCACCCGTCGAGGTCCTCCGCGATATCTCTGGCCGGATCCTCGCAAGGGGGTCGAGTCTTGCCCGCACTCACCTCCCCCTGTGCCTTGCCCAATGGGGGCTTAGGAAGCCCCGCCAATGCTCGGTGCATGGCTGGGCTAAGCCTACCGCATTTTGAGCCGTCCCCTGAGGCCTGCAGGCGCTCGATTCCAGTGAAGTCGACGCCCTGCAGGCGCCCGGGCGCCTCCGCCCGGGCGATTTTGGGGGACGCCCCCGGGCCATCCTCCCATATAGGCGCCAACTGCCGACGCAGTTGGCTCACCGACCAGCGGTGATAGGCCCCTTTCAACACCTTTGCCCACGCGGCGCAAAGGCGGGGGGCCCAAACCTGCGCCTCCTTGGTGCGCTTAATGCCCGAGCCCGGCACGTGATCCTTCAGCTCGACGTGGTGGTGGTCACGGGGGCAACGTCGCGCCAACAACAGAGCGTGCAGATACAGCCGGGGGCTGACGAGCCACCAGCTGCCCTTGCGATAGCGGCTCTCTGGCGCGTCGGACGGGGCCTTACCCCAGGCGCACATGTGGATCGGGACGATCATGGCCCCCGTCGCTCGACGCAGCTCGTGCATCGGGGCCTGGTCCCAAATCTTGGGGTAGCGGCCCGAGGGGCAGGAGGACTCGATGAGAAACTCCTTGCCAGCGTCGTGTAGGATGCGGCAGGTGTCGCACGTGAACTGTGTGTGGCTGTTACCCACGCGCTCGAACTCTTTGGAGCCATCCCCCTCGGGGTGCTCCCACGTGCGGGCGCCCTGCGGGGTCCCGCCCGGCTGGGCCATGAGCCCGAGGTCGGTGTACGAGCCACACGGGGTACCCCAGCACCAAACGTTGGCCACGTCGGGGCCCATGGGGGTCCGTGCGGCCTCCTGTAGGCGCGCGCGGACCGCTGGGTCGAGGGTATCATGATCCGGCCGTGGGCCGGATTCTCGGAGGGGGTCGTCGTAATATTCGATCGGTTCCAGCACCCGGATGCCCTCGGCGCGAAGCGCGGCCGACCAATTTCCCGAACCGGCGTACACCTCCTGGGCGATCAAACCGTACGCGAACGCGGGGTCGTGTCGAAGTGGCATCGCGTTCGCCTCCAGGAGGCGTGCCTGGACGTCGGCTGGATGTTCCCCGAACGAGGCCGGCGCGCGTCCCACTGCGCGGCCCGCCCGACCTTCCGCTGCCTTGCAGTGGGTGCAGGGCGCGCTCTTGCCCGGGACGGTGGGTTCAACGTCCGGGCCTTCATCGAGCATCTCGCGCCAGCCGACACTTACGATCTCGCGGGACAGGCGTCCTGCGTGCCCCCAGCGCTGGCCTAGGGCCGCCGCCTCCGCGTGGGAGCGTGGGCGCAAGGCGCGCATATGGCCGCGCCAGATCAGGAGCGGAATTACGTGATCCTCCGCGCCGACGCCCGTTCCCATTAGGTGGTCCACGCATAGGCGCCCACTGCCGTTGACACGGTGCACCTGGAGCGTGACGGCGTCGAGGTCGGCGACAGGGCATGCTGCCAGGCAGCGATAGTCCTTGTCGTGGTGCGGGTGCACCGCATCGTGGACGTAGGAGCGGACATCGGCCTCCAGGGCCGTGATCCACGGCGGGGAGTCGCCCAGGGCACGCAGGGCCTCGTGGGCCTCCTCCCATAGTGCATGGCGATACGTCGCGGCCAACTGCTGCACCGCGTCCGGGCTGGGCTCACCTGTGCCCCCGCCCGCGCGTAGCAGGAGCACCCCCGCAGCTACGTGCAGTAGCAGGCACTGCCGCTCCTCGGTGTCGCCCACCTCCAGGCCCATCGCCTGGCCCATCTCCTCTGTAGGGCCGAGGCGGTCCCGATAGTCGATGAAGTCCCACTGGATGCGGGTGTCCCCGTCCCAGAAGGTATATGACCCGCGGCCTATCAGCCCGCCGGGGTCCCACGCAACCGGGCCAACCTCGGCCCCGCCCTCGGTGACATATCCTGCGGCGCAGCTAAGCGCCTCATGCAGGTCGGCTGCCTCGCTGCTGAGACCCCGATGGCCTCGGTCCACGGCTTCCTCGAGGGCTCGCTCCAGAGTAAGCCGCTCCCCGCGCAGGCGCGCCCCCAAGACGCGCCCGCGCACGTGGCTCTGCAAGTACTCGCTGGCCCCCTTCAGAGGTGCGAAGATGCCCTCGGCTTCGAGCTCCTGCATGAGTTTGAGGCGAAGCTCCGGCCCATCACCCGCGGGCTGGGCGTCCCAAGTGGCCGCCGCGCGCGGGTGGTCGTGGTCTTCGAGCCATCCGAAGTCGGGGCCCTTAACCGCTTCCCGGAGGTCGGATTCCATCGCGGTAAGCTGGAGCGCGGTGTAGTCGTCCGGGGCCTGCCCCGGGCCCGGGTCGCCCGCTGCTCGCGAGCCGCCGCCACGGCCCCGGCCCTTTTCCTTCTGGGAGTCAGGGGGAGCAGGTGGGGAAGTGTCCTCGCCAACCTTCTCGGCCTCGGCTGCCTTGGCTTGCGAGCGCAGCTGCGCAATCATCCCATCCACCTGCTTGGGATCGATCCGGGGCGTCCCAAGGAGCCCCCCGCGCCTCGTGAGCTGCATGACTACCGAGTAGTCCAATCCGCGCGTTGACTTGATGGGGTCATGGGAGTTAGGGCAATCGCAAGCCTTCCGCGAGCAGCCCATGTGCGTGGTGGCCCCCCAGCAGATAGGGACGTTGTCTTTATTGCGGGGCGCATGCGCCACGGATCGCGTCCGCTCCGGGCGTGTTAGTTCCTTGCCCGCTGGGTACGCCCTCTTGGGGGCTGTCCCCGCTGGGGCCCCGGTGCCCGCCTTGGGCCCCGCCTTCGGCTGGGGCCCAGCTCCCGCCTTGGGCCTGTCATCCCCCTGCGCCGTGGGCCGGAGATCGCCCATTTCCTCGCTCCCTCCCGCTTTGGGCGGTCGCCTCGTGAGGTGGGCGTTCAGCTGCCCATTGAGAAGGCGCGTGAGTGCGGCCTTGCGCCGGGGCACGACCACCTGCTGGTAGTAGGCGTTCGGGTCCCCGAGGTCGAACGTTCGGGGCAAATCGTAGCCGTTCTCCGGCATGAGTAGGATATACTTGATGTCCTCCCTCCTCGGGTTCTCGGTGTCGAGCTCTCGACAGAGTCGGCGCCTCAGCTCCCGCAATTCCTCGACCCAGGTGCTTCGGAGCTCTTCCCACAGATCCTTGACCCAATGGTCTGGGAACTCCGATGGGTCCCTCTCGAAGGCCGCCTCCAAGAACCCCAACGACCGCCGACGCTCCGCCCCGTGTGCGACCCCTATGATGGACTCGAACATCTGGATCTCGCACCGGGCCCTCTTGAACCAGGTCGCCATGTGGGTGGCGGGCCGTTGGCGGGGCTCCAGCTTGTCGTCCACAGGGAAGCCGATAGCCATCGAAGTCCTCGTCACGCGCGGGGACGCAGTCGTCCACCGCCAGGTCGTGAGGGCCCGTCCCGAAGGCGAGCGCCGCGTAGCCGTGTGCCACACGGTTGGTAACCAGGCAGGGAAACCCGATCGTCTTGAGCGTGCTCTTGGAGTGCGCACACATGCGCTTGAGTGAGTCGAACAAGTCCTTCCCCGTGATACCCTCGCAGGCCTCAACCACGAAGGTGTTGCATCCCCGGGCTATGTAAAGATCGAGTTCCTCGTCCCGACCGATCCCTGCCCTGGTGCCCCGGGCCTTCTTGTCGCCCTCGGTGGCCCGCGCCTGCCGCTCGGCGGCGAGGACGTGGCGTTCAGTGAGGCGGTTCTGGCGATCCAGGCGCTCGATAATCTGGGCTTCGGCCTCGACTGTAAGCCCGCCCAGGGCGCCCGCCGCCCCGGCGTCGTCTGGACCCCCAGCTCGCTCCCCACCCAGGCCGCCCCCGTGGGGCGTCTGGCCAGTGAGGTGGCCAAGGACCGAGGCCCCGTCGAGGAGCGGATTGGCCCCACGGGCGGCCCCCCCGCGTCCATCGCGTGCCAGCAGGTCCCGATCACCCAGCAAGCCCCGTCGTGGGCCCGTGGGTTGGATGGGGGGCATGGCACCGAAGAGCTCGCGTCGGGGTCCCTGCTTCGGGCTTGGATCCCGTCCCCGCGCCGAGCGACTCCGCGAACCCTCACGTGAGAGGCTCCCCTGCAGGGGAACCTTGTCGGCGGCCGCAGCACGCTCCCGCGCGCGCGCTTCCAGCTGCGCATCCTCCAGATCCGCGAGGGCGCGCTCTAGGTCGGGCCCCAGTGGGCCCGCCGCTGCCACCTGTGCGACCCTCCGCCGCAGCCGCCGCTCCGCCTGATCAAGCGGAACCCCGAGCAGGTCCGCGGCCATACCTAAGGCACTGAGAGCCGCCGCTTGGCCCCCCCGTCCTTTGAGATCCTCGGCTCGCAAGGGGTCCATGAACATTTCGAGCGGGTCGGGCTCCTCGGCGTCCTCGCTCACGCCGGCGGCGGCCGCCGCTACCCTGAGGTCCACAGGGACTGTTTTATAGTTCCTGCAACATGTTAAATCATGAGAACTATTTTTATAGTTCCTGAAAACATGTATTAGTTTCTGAACTCATGTAAAACATATAAATAAGCATATTTATACCATGATGTTTGTGATTTGGTGATTGTTGTTATCTTATGTTGGTCCTACGCTCCTGTTCCAAGCTTCCCCCTCATAAGTCCGCATTAAGTGTTCATGTTCACTGCGGGGGGCGCCACCTGAGAGACAAGCGCCCCATTGGCCTGCAGTTCAGGCGGGAACACAGTTTTGAACGACGCACACCCGCCATTCTTCTAGCCATAACGAGTGCAAAGGGGTAGGCGCATCAAAGCTCCACTCTCTCGCGTGCATCCTTTTCAGATTACATATAATTGCGAATGGAGGGGGGAGGAAGGACAGAAGGATGGAGGGAGGAAGGAGGGAAGGAGGATGGAACAAAGAGGGAGGAGGGGGAAATAATGAGGGGGACAGGAAGGGCGGAGGAAGGAAGGAAGGAGGAGGAAGGAGGGAGGAAGGAGGGAGGAAGGAAAGAGGAAAGGGGAGGGAGGGAAACACAACGAAGGAGGGAGGACGGAAGACGGGAGGATGGATCGCGAAAATTTGGGGGAGTTGGAAGGGGCGGCGGCGAGGGAGGAGAGAGGAAGGACGTCGCTGTTGGCAGAACGCACTCCCGAAACGAATCGGCGCGCACTTTCGCGTGGCGCCTTGAAACAGGTCCTTGCTATGCAATGCCTGCTCGCTCCCGCCCTCCTTCCTCAGTCCTCCCCCTCGCCGTGCTACTCCACGTCGTCGGCGTCGGCGTCGGCGTCGTCGTCGTCGTCGTCATTGTCGTCGTTGTCGTCGTCGCCGTCGTCGTCGTCAGTGTCGTCGTCGTCGCACCTCCCGTCCCCATGCGAGTTCTCGCCGCCCCATGTGGGACTCCAGCGTGGCCACCCCAAAAACTGCCAGAATGGCAAATGCAGAAATGGGCTGTCAGGAAAATGACTGGGTGGGTCTGGGCTGGCGTGGAGCTCGCGGGGCAGGAATTGCGCGCGTCAATCGTCGAGCATTGTTGCGAGTTCGTCGTCGTCGATCAGCACCCGACAAGTAGGGAACGACGACGTCAACCATTCCTCACCGACCTGTGGGAACCTAACGTAGCCGAGCGGTGCGAGCCACTGCACGGACAACTTCCCTGGACCGTAACGAAGATCAGGGTTTGGGAGTCGGTCGGGTCAATGCGGCAATTGCCCCTGAAATCGAAATCCACCCCCGAGGCCGCGACCGCTATCCGCCCACCCGCTCATCATCTCGCCTCCGATGAACGTAAGCTGATCGAGTAGGATAACGGAGGGAGTATGTAAAGAGGAGGAGGGGTGCGTACGATGATGTAGGTGAGGTTGTTGCTCGCGAATGTGGCGCTGGTAATTGCAAGGCTTGTGACTCCCAGCGCTTCATCCCAGGCGGCCTGTTAATACGTGCGAGGATTATGATGAGGTCGAGGAGGAGGAGGAGGAGGAGGAGGAGGAGGAGGAGGAGGAGGGATGAAGAGGACGAGGAGCGGGGAATGTGTGGAGCGGGAAGGGTGGTGAGGAACGCGATGAAAAGGGAGGAGGTGAGGCGGATGAGGATGAGGATGCGGATGGGGATGAGGATGAGGAGGAGGAGGCGGAGGATGAGAAGGAGGAGGAGGAGGATATGGGGCGGATGAATAGGAAGATGATAGATCATTCGGGCCTGTCGGGCCCAGAACACGCGCTCAGCCACCTCGACATCCATCGCCGCCTCCTGGTCGTAAACATCCATACTATCCTGACCCATCAGCGAGTCTGACGAGGACGGCAGTCTCATGCTGGATATCATCGCGCCGCCCCTAGCGGAATACCCAGCGCCATAATGGACCATCGATAGAGAAACAGTTGCAGGGTGTGGTCCAGGAACATACGGGGAGGGGCAGGGGGAAAGATGAGCGATGCGTCACCGCTAAGGAAACGGAGGAGGAGGAGGGGGCGGAGGAGGAGGAGGAGGAGGGGGAGGAGGAGGAGGAGGAGGAGGGAGGAGGAGAAGGGGGAGGAGGAGGAGGAGGAGGGAGGAGGAGGAGGAGGAGGAGGAGGAGGAGGAGGAGGAGGAGGAGGAGGAGGGAGGAGGAGGAGGGAGGAGGAGGAGGATGGTTTAACATCCACTACTGCCAAGCCACACTCTCTGGGGGGACGGCGCCTCCCCCCAGAGGAGGGGGCAGGGCTGGGTGGCGCCTCCTGCCACTTTCGCCACCAGCCCTGCCCCGCCGCTGACGTCACGGCAACTGCGGGGGGACTCACGCCGAGACGGCTGCCAGTCCCGCAGTGCCGTGGAAACAGCGGGAAAAAACTAAAGCCACGGCGCGGGCTCCACACGAAGCTCGTGCTCCTAGCCGAGTCCTACCGTGGCGACGTTGAGCCCACCGCCGACGAAAACCATGACCAGGCCCCAAGGGGCCGTGCACCGTGATCACATTGATCGTGGTGTTGATCCCCTATTACCTCGTCACTATCATCTGATTCGTACTATGTGTTTTGCTGCGCACGGTGTTCTTCAGCTACTTAACGCGTTTCCCCGCAGAAAGACCAGTGTCATCGTCGACGTCATCGCAGCGTCATCTGCGATGACACCGCGATGACGCCCGTCTAGGGCTACCCATATGGGCAGCCCTAGACGGGCGTCATCGCGGCCCATCGTCAGTCGTCGTCGTCGTTGTCGTCGTCGTCGTCGTCGCCGTCGTTGTCGTCGTCGTCGTGGTCGTTGTCGCCGCCGCCGCATTCGTCGTCGTTGTCGTCGTCGTCGTCAGACGCGCCCCATCCACGCTAGGTCTTGCTGATAATGCTCAGGCCGTCTCACTGCCGAGGAAATCGCATCTCACTGGACATGCAGTAGTTGCCCACGGCGTGCCCGAGCCTGCCCCGATCGAGCTGACGGAGCTGCTCTCGCCACTAGGTGGGCTGGGGGGGGAGGGAGCTTGCATTGGAGAGAGGGGTGGGCCCTGGGCGTTCCCATGATTCGAATTTCGAGGCGAGCCCGTCACGCGATCGAGCGAGCCCCCCAATGACAGGGCACGTCAGTTGAGCCGACTGGCCACGCTAATTCAGGACAGGTGGCCGCTTGCTTGAACAACGGAACCTGCGCGGGCGGCTGGTGGCTTGCGACGCCGACCGCGAGAGGCCCTCGACCGCAACTTGCGAGAGCGACTCGGCGAATTCAAATGGATAGCGAGCGGAGGCCCTCATCATCGGCTTGTTTCCCACAACCCACCGCTTGTTCCGCCCCGAGCCCTGGCCCGCGTGAGACTTCACAGTTTCAACTACCAGCCGTGACGATTTCTTGGGGGTACCCACTCTCTCCCGCGCTTCACGCAGCCCCCTCTTCAGGCAGGAGACCTCATGCGGGCCAACGTTGGTGTAGAACTCATCGGGCTTCATCGAGTCGCCCCCGAATGCGCCCATCCAAGTTACACACCGCACCAAAGACGACTGCCGGATCGAGCAGCGCACCGATGGAATCTTATACAGCATTGAATTCAGGGGCTGCTCGAGCGTGATGCGAAGGTTGCGCATGGCCGCCACATTAATCATGTATGACCTGGCACGTCACTTCCAATATGCCCGCCCTCCCCCCCCCTCATTTCACCATTTTCGCCGCTCGCACCCTCCGCCACTCCTCAGTCGTCTCGTCTGGTCACCATTCCCCTCAGCGGCTCCACCCATCCCGCCTCGCTTCCACTCCCCAGCCCGATCCCCCTCTCCGTGCATCCGTCCCCAGTGGGTGGGTGTGTGTGTGTGTGTGTGGGGGGAATAGTTTAGCACGCAAGCCCAAAGACGTCAAATCTGCCAAGAAATTCGCCCGCATCACGTCGCCTCTGGAGAATGACCCCATAACATTAGCCAAGCGTCTGCCCGTATGCCACCGAGACACCCATAAGAAAGTAGAACACGGGGGTGAGAAATGAACAGCTCCAGATTTAGCCACCGAGCCGAGCAAGTACAGCGCGTATAAGATGCCAACCTGGGAAGGACTTGCCCAAACCGCAGTGTGGACATGTGCTTCACCCCCCCTGGACGGGCGATGTTTAGGCTGTCGGGTCAGCACTATCCAAACGTTTGGCCGAAAATAAAAAACAAACACGACTCAACCAACCATGGATCAACATATTTACACCCCCGTGAGCCGCGCAACATCCATCTTCAACCGACGAGTCCAGCAGCTCGAAGGTGTGGGCCACAAATCCTGCTCGGAGTACTGCGGCAGCTGTGTCGCCGAACCCAGAAAACATCTCAAGGAATGCTGTAGTCCTTGGGATCGACCCAAGCACCTGGAGAAACTCATGCACGCAGGCTGCCAGCAGCGCGGGCCCGCCGCACTCGGTGAGGCACGCGCCAGTGCCGATGCGACCAGCAGCCTCGGCCGCCCACGCCTTGCCTGCCAGAAGAGGTGGCACGCCTGCAGCCGAGATCACGCATGCAAGTGCCAGCACCAGCGCGATAAGCCGCGTCATCGAAGGCCTGACACGAGTATCACGCTGTCTGTGAGCCCAGGTGCAATGTGACTTGATAGCCCCAGCGCTGCCTGAATGTCCCACAAGGAAAAAACGCGCCGTTCGAACCGAGCAGGATGCGCGTACGCTGCCAACGCTCTCAAGTCCTTATTCAGCCCCTCGTCCAAGAAACAATTATATGCCCGCGGCGATCCGTGCTCATCGACCCTGGGGGGCAGTTATGTGCACGGCTGAGGAACCCCTGACAACCCCCTTGTATGTGTTATATGGTAGTTGTTTGTCCCCTATCCTGCTCCTCCCCTCATCGTCATTCCTCTCGTCCGTGCTCCTCCTCGTCAGCAGACTCGCATCAGCGTCCGTGCGTGTGTTTCGCATGCCCACGCCCTAATTATGTCACATCTTTCACTTATTGAGCTACACTTTCTCTCCTCGCATTCCCCGTCGTTCCTCCCGTCGCCTCCCTCTCCCATCCGTGACCTCATCCCGCCCCAACTCGCACCAATCCGCGTGTCAGCATGTAGTCCCCCCTCGTCCGACTCGTTCCACCGCTCCCGCAATCCTTCTAGTTATCATGCTCCCATGTTTCGATGCTTCCATCGTGCGTCCTCCATCCTACGCCACCTCCCCCATTGCTTTGATTGGGGCGCCCTGCCGTCGCAACGTGCGCTATGGGGAGGTCTGTTCACTCGCGGGACAGCTCGATCGGGACAGGCTCGGGCGCCCGTGGGAGGGAGGGGGCATGGGTTCGACGGCCGCCCCCCAGTCGACACCACGGCACGTACACTTAAGTATCACATAACACCACCCGCCTGAAAATCATGTGCACGGTCAGGTGGTGCTTCGGCGTAAGCTGTATAGAACACATCATGCAACACCGTAGGTGCATGTCCATATGTTTAATCATACGCTGTCTCTCCTGTTCTGGAACGATCACCCTGTGCCCGCGGATGGCGGTCAACACTGACATCAATGATGCACCAGCTTGGTACAAGTACGGTCCATGAGCCTCGTCACCCCCGAACTTGGTCAGACAATGCATCGCGAAGGGGAGCATGAGCCCGCGCTCTGCCGCCTTCAGGCTCAGGTGCCCGCCCGCATGTTGCGTGTCCTCGCATCGCCGATACATCTGACGATTGTGAAGGGAGACCGCCAAACACTCACGCACGCTCGCACACGCATACGCACTCTCTCTGCGCTGGTGTGGGTTATATGTTTCTCTCTCTCTCTCTCTCTCTCTCTC
>CAUYUJ010017671.1:772506-782506 GCA_963575745.1 Prorocentrum cordatum | reverse complement strand
AACTCATCGGATGGCTCAACGCGGTCCCCCACGAGGAGGTCCACGCCGCACACTCGAGTGTCTAGAACGACCACGCGGCCTCCGATGGGAAACACCTTCGATTGTTTTTCCACCGCAGCGCCAGCGTCAAGCTGCGGCGCTGCTCTGGTGTGTGTAGTGTGATTGCTTTCTCGCACCGAGAACGCGATTCATCGTAGTCGTCTGGTGTCCGCAACTGCCACTGCATGTCGCCAGTCATGCCGTCGTACAGCGAGTGCAACTCGTGCCTGCACAGCGTGCAAAATTGGCACGGGGAGTACGTGCTACTCCACGGGGCCAGCCCCAACGACTTGGCGTGCTCCGACCAGTCGCCCTTGATGTATATCAAGGCGCCTGTGAAGCTAAGATTTGGTGAAGACAAGGCCTTCTGGCCAACGGGGCACGACGAGGCCCACTCGCTACCGTCGCGCATCAGCTGCGGGCGTTTGCCCTCGGCCATGGACGCAAACATCCAGCGGGCAGCGAGATGGTGCGGGAACATGCTGCACCACCCTCTGCACCCGCATTGGCAGGAATCGGAACTCCTCAAGCAGCTGATTAGATGGCGACGCCGCGACAGCAAGTTGATGCACCACACCCCCAGCACCGAATCGTTCCTACCTGCGGCAGGCTGGCGGAATTGGACTCCGTCCAAGTAGTATGCCAGTGGGAGCGGCAGCGGGCGGTTCTCCGCCTTTGCGCGGAGCACCACTGGGTGGTTCATGTACACAGGTAGTTGGGCAATTGAATTATCTGCGTCGGCCAGGCGGTCGAGTTCATCTCGCAGCCCAGGGCTAGTGCTCAGCTCATCTTCGATGCTGTCCCATACGCATCTCGTCGGTATATATCTGCACGTTCGGGCTGCAGCTCTCTGATAGTTGCCTGGCGTTCTGATGGTCGTCATGTGGTGAGGCTCGGGCAGGACCCGATCTAGGAGGGCTTGATACTTTCCTGTTTGATGGCCAGGGCCCAACGCATAAAGGCTGAACGACGCACCTGGTGTGCCTGCAGCGTGTGCAAAATGACAAATCTGGCACAGTTCAAGGGCACTCAGTTTGGCAGTTGAATACAAGCGAAGAAGTAGACGCAACAGCTCGTGCCCCGCGTCTCGCTCGACCTGGGAGGTATCCCGCCGAGGGCCGCTGCACGGCTGGCGGCGGCGCCCTTTCAGCTGGTGCTTCCGTTTTGGCGGCATGGCCGAGGCTTGCACATTTGAGCATAACAGCACGTGTGCGACGGCAACTGATGCTACCTGCGCCAGTCTGCGATTGCACGATTTTGACTGTTCACGACACTGGCGACACTAATAACGACGACAGCACGCAACCTGGCGATGCCGACACATAGGGAGGGGTGGAGGTGAAGGAGTGCGAGGTTGAAGGAGGAGGAATAGTTCAAGTTGGAGGAGGTGGATGAGGCAGGGGACGCGGCGGAGGAGGTGGGGCAACTATGCTGGGGAGAGAAAGTGGGACGGGGATACGTGGGCACTGGCCTCCACTGCAGCCGCCCCCCGAGAGACGCCTGGGATGGGTCGCACCCCTCGCTGGCGCGCACGACAGACGCCGATGCCAGTGCGGAGATGGGGGAGCGGAGGGATGCAGGGGAACGCACGTCCAGCCCGTAGGCAATCGATCCGTTGCCCATCAGACTCGTTGTCGTCGTCGTCGGCGTCGTCGTCGTCGTCGTCGAACCCCTCCCGAGAGGAAGATTAGAAGAATGACGAGTAGGAAGACGAGAAGAAAGACGGGGAGGAGGAGGAGGATGCACGGCACGAAACGGCACAACTACACATGTCCCGCGTCTTGCCCAACAGACACGGCACTGCACTGCAAGTTGTTGCATTCTGACAGCCAGGCACGGCACATCACGGCATTGCAGGCGTTCGCAGTTTGACCAACATGCACGGCACAGTACGACGCGGCATGCATTTCGCATTATGGCGGCCACTCGCAGCGCGGCACGGCACGGCATGACAGATTTCTATCGCAAGGAACGCACGCGCAAGCAGCGATCGCGACGTGTCCAATCACATGTCCAGAATCGTCGGGGCACATGCCCACCGTGAATCACCGCGCACGGGCAATACCTCACGGCTGACGGGGAGTCGATAGTCATCAAGACGCGTGGTCCGATTCATCGACTATATTCGCAGACTCGACTCCCTGTCGCCCATGGATTCGCCCGTCGAGCTTCGGCTGAATACCAAAAACTGCCAGAAGCGAAAGACATGCGTTGCACTCGAGGAGGTGCCCGAGCACCCGCTGGGGATTATGCATGGCGCACCAGTCCCAACCCCATGCTAATGTGCCGAATCGATAACCTCCCTCCCGCCAGAGCGGTTCGGCGCTCGCGCGCCAGTGCAACACGAGCGCGGTCACACGAGGTGCACGGCATTGCACTCGAGCAACCCTACAAAGTAGTGCACACACAGCACCAGCGTGTGTTTTTGGTTGTGCCGAGTGCGCCAGCAGGGTGTCATCGGGATGTCATCGGTCATGTCATCGGTCATCGCGTCATCGGTCATGTCATCGGTGCCTGTCGCTCGAATGGGTGTCATCGGTCATCGGTGCGATTTCATAGTAAAACACAGGGTTTGGTGCATGTCATCGGGGGGGGTGTCATCGGTCATCGGGGGTGTCATCGTGTCATCGGTCATCGGGATGTCATCGGAGTGTCATCGGTCAGTGTGTCACGCCGAACGTCGAAAATCGGTGTCGACGAGTGTTTCACGATCTAAGCGAGTGTTGTCAGCGATTCGGGCCAGGTACCCCCGTCGCACTACTGCACGCACTAGTCGGGGGGGTACCGCGCCAGCCACATTACCCAGGCCAGCAATCAAAACGCCCATGCCCGAGAGCACAGCCCGGATCACTACACCCCAATCGTGCGAACGGATCCTGGCCAACCCTTCAGGTGTGGGCGGTGTCCAGTCGCACGACTAGGCAGCACTCCTAGCCTTCTTTTTGGGGCGGGCCTTGGGGGCATCCTCGTCGTCGCTGGCGGACGGAGCGTTCTTGACGCTGTTGATGGCGATCAGCTTCTGACAGAGCTTGCCGATCTTGTTCAGCTGGGGGTCGATGTCGGCGAGGAGGTTCAGGGCCTTGGAGAAGTCCCGCTCGTTCATGTTTTTCTTGGCCTTGCTGACGTCCTGCGTGACGAGCGCGTTGAGCAAGGGGTCCTGGGGCTAGGGTCGCGACGACGACGACGACGACGACGCCGACGACGACGACGCGACGACGACGACGACGACGACGACGACGACGACGACGACGACGACGACGACGACGACGACGACGGCGGCGGCGGCGGCGACGACGGCGACGACGACGACGACGACGACGACGACGATGACGAATGCGGCGACGACGGCGACGACGACGACGACGACGACGACGACGACGGGCCCCCTCGAAACCAAGATGCTTTGCCCGCCGCCGTCGTCGTCGTCGTCGTCGGCGGCGTCGTCGATGTGTATAGTGGTTCACAGAGTGGGTTACCCGTGATTTGCGCCCACCGTCCGTGCACTTGCCCCTGACCTCTTTCATCTTGTCGCACAGCAGCTTGAAGTCCTCGTCACTCTGGAGCCAGGCCCAGTCGCTGTCGTGCTTGGCAGAGTGCTCGATCGTCCCCGCGGACGAGGTAGTAGATGTATATTTTGACAATGTTTTCTTGGCGTCCACCAGCAGCTGGTCGACCTTGCGCGTCGCCTTGGGCTCCTGGGAGTCTCCGATTTTATACGCGCCGACGTCGCCGTCGCCGTCGTCGTCGCCGTCGTCGTCGTCGTCGTCGTCGTCGTCGTCGGCGTCGTCGGCGTCGGCGTCGGCGTCGGCGTCGGCGTCGTCGTCGGCGTCGTCGGCGTCGTCGTCGTCGCCGTCGCCGTCGTCGTCGTCGCCGTCATCGTCGTCGTCGTCGTCGTCGTCGTCACCCATCGCTCCTTGCCGTTGGGGGTCGTCTTGCCAGCATCGTCCGCGGCGACCACCACCGCCTGCGCGCTCTTCTTCCCCTTCTTCGTGGGCACCTCCCCGCCGTCGGTGACAGCCCCCCCCGTGGCGACGACCGCCGTGCCGCTGGAGCGTGCCCCAGACTCCTCGGCTCGAGAGGAATGCCGTTAATTGGGAGAAATACGAAGAGAGGACTGAGGCGGAGGAGGAGGAGGAGGAGGAGGAGAAGGAGAAGGAGGAGAAGGACGAGGAGGAGGAGGGGGATGAGGAGGATGAAGAGGAGGAGGACGAGGAGGCTGAGGAGGAGACGGAGGAGGATGAGGAGGAGGATGCCGATGAGGAAGAGGAGAGGGGGGTGGGGGGAGGAGGAAGAGGATGATGGGGAGGATGAGGCGGAGGAGGAGGAGGAGGAGGAGGATGAGGATGAGGAGAAGGAGGATGAGGAGCAGGGTGATATCGGTCCGCTGGGGCGCCAGACGACACTTTGATCTGGACGCCGAGCTGCTTCGCCAACTCCGCCGCCTTGACGATGAACGACACCCGATCAGCAACGGCGTCATCGCACATACACGATCGCCGCCCCCTGAATCGGGCAGCGACCGGGGTGGTGTCATCGCCGTGTCATCTGCGATGACACGGCGATGACACGGCGATGACGGGTTGAATCGGGTGGCGGTCATTGTCGTCACGTGCCTGCTCCACGCGATGCTGCCTGCTCGTGTCGTCCTCGATCGGCACCGTGGTCCACTGCTCGTGCTCGCTCCAGGCTTGCGAGAAGGTGTTGACGAAGCCTTTGATGACGTATAGGCATCGCAACGACTCCTCGGAGTAGGATTTACATGACGACGACGACGACGACGACGACGACGACGCCGACGCCGACGCCGACGCCGACGCCGACGCCGACGCCGACGCCGACGCCGACGCCGACGCCGACGCCGACGCCGACGACGACGACGACGACGACGGCGACGACGACGACGACGGCGGCGGCGGCGGCGACGACGACGACGACGACGACGCCGACGCCGACGCCGACGCCGACGCCGCCGCCACCGACGACGACGACGACGACGACGGCGGCGGCGGCGGCGACGACGACGACGACGACGACGACGACGAGACGCCCCGAGTCCGTCATGGGGTCGTAGGCGATCCAGGGAGGGCCAAGCTGGATCGCCTTGATCATGTACTTGCACCCCTCGCGGCGAAAGGGTGCGATGCCGTACTCCTCTTCCTCCTCCTCATCCTCCTCCTCCTCCTCCTCTTCCTCCTCCTCCTCCTCCCCATCCGCCTCATCATCATCCTAGCTCTCCCTCCTCCTCAACATCACCCCATCATATTCAGTTCCCTCATCATTATCATCCCGCGTCCCGTCGTCGCCCTCCTCCTCATCCTCCTCCTCATCCTCCTCATCCTCATACTCTTCCTCCTCTCCGCCCCCGCTATGGTCGTCGTCCGTCTCCCTCGGCATATGTCGTCGGTACATGCCATCTTCCCACGTACCCCTACAGTTTCTTCTGCTCAGTGCCCTCCCGTGCCCCCTTCCTCCAGTCCTCCTCATCCGCCTCCTCCTCATCAGCATGCACCTCCCCCCCACCACCACCTCGCCCGATTCAGGGGAGAGGCGGGGGGGGGGGGGGAGGCGGCGGCTTTGGAGGAAGAGGAGGAGGAGGAGGAGGAGGAGGATGAGGAGGAGGAGGAGGAGGAGATGAGGGGGGGGGGAGGATTACGATGATGCTGATGCTGCTGCTGCTGCTGATGATGATGATGATGATGATGATGATGATGCTGATGATGCTGATGATGATGATGCTGATGATGATGATGATGATGATGGTGATGGTGATGATGATGATGGTGATGATGATGATGCTGCTGCTGATGATGATGAGGAGGGGGAAGAGGAGGACGACGACGACGACAACGAGGTGGGGGGAGTGCGACACCGAGGGTGCGAGTAATCGGATGGAACAGGAGGAGGATTAAGATGGTGGTGCTGAGGAGGAGGAGGGGGGGAAAGGAGGGATATGATAACAACGATGGCGAGGTCCTGGAGGAGGGGGAGAGGGAGGGGGAGGGGGATGGGGAGGGGGAGGGGGGAGGAGGCGGAGGAGGAGGCTGATGAGGAGGCGGAGGATGAGGAGGATTGTGAGGATTGCTTTGCGAGTGTTCCGCGCTCCTGCAGCCAGCCCAACTTGCCCCCGCCCTCCTTGTGGACCACGCGCCCCAGTGGTAAATACCACCCTGTCTTGATGGTGGTCTTCTTGTACGTGGTCGTCAAGGTGCGGGACTTCACGTACGTGTTATACTCGCCCTCCGCCCACTTCTGCCTGAAATTCTTGGCCTTCTCCTCGTCGCCAGCGCATGCCGCGTAGTCCGCCGCCAGCTGCCGCCCCTTCTCGTCGTTCCTCTTGCGCGCCCGCTCGAAGCGCGACGCAATTGCATTTCCACCCCGAGCGTTGGCCTTGAAAAAGAACCCGCCAGCCTTGACACGGTCCCAGAACTCCTTTTCCCTCAGATCCTTGCCGCTCAGAGCGGGCTCCTGCTGCTGGCCAGACCCGCCGTCGGCGTCGTCGGCGAAGGCGCCAGGGACGGGCTCCAGCATGGATTTGTCAAATCCTTTCGACTGCATCAGGTGGCCGACGCTGGGCGACGCCAGGAACGCGTGCAGGTGGTCGACGATCCGCAGCTCGTCAGGGCGCTCGCCGCCGCGCAATATTGCCTCTGCGGAGCGGGGGGGGGGGACTGACGGGGGCGAGGAGTGAAGTAGGATACAGCCGCGCCTCAACGGCCTGCTGACACTGGTTCCGATCGTCCTCCACGCGCTTGACGATGCTCACCTTCTCGGGCGTGTCGTACTCGGTCGCCTTGGGAGCGCTCTCTCTCTCATCATATGCTCCTCCTCTTCATCCGCATCATCATCATCAGCATCATCATCATCATCATCATCACCATCATCATCATCATCATCATCATCACCACCATCACCATCATCGTCATCATCATCATAATCAGCATCATCATCATCATCATCACCAGCATCATCATCATCAACAGCACCATCACCATCATCAGCATCGTCAGCATCATCATCCTCATCATCATCAACATCATCATCATCATCATCATCATCAGCATCATCATCATAATCATAATCATCATCATCACCCTCCTCCGCATACGCCTCCTCCTCTTCCTCCTCATCCTCCTCCCCCTTTCTTCCTCCTCCACCGCCCCCCCTCATCCCACTCTTCCTCCACTTCCCACTCCCCCTCCCCCTCCACGTCATCACCCGCATCTTCATCGCCTCCCTCCTCCTCCTCCTTCTCCTCCCCCTCATCCTCCTCCTCTTCCTCCGCCTCCTCCTCCGCCCCCCATCCTCATCATCATCATCATCATCATCATCATCATCATCATCATCATCACCATCTTCATCACCATCCTCCTCCTCCGCCTGCGCATCATTCCTGACGGGTTCGGGCGTGACTATTCACACGGCCCGTGTCCTTCCAGACGTTCTCCCAGGACAGCTTGGCCGACTGATTGGCCGCTGTCATGGGCGCAGCCACTGGGCGCGCCGCCGCCGCAGCTGCGTCCCTGGCCTCTACCTCCTTCTTGCGCCTCCGCTTCCGAGCGTGACGGCCCGCCTCCTCCTCCTCCTCCTCCGTCTCGTCCGCCGCGGCGGGGCCCGACGGCAGCGCGCTCGGGGCGCCGTCGGTTGACCCTCTGGCATCGGGGTGGCGAGGGCTCGGTGGCGGCTGGTCCTTCTGCTTCGCCTCAAACTCCTCCTTGCTCATCTGCACGGCCGCCTGCAGCTGCGTCTCGAAAGCTGAATCCTCGTTCGTGGTTCTGCGGGCGGCATCCTTCGCCGCTTGCTGCTTAGACTTCTCCAGCACACTCTTCAGGTCGATGTCGTCGCTGTCAACGCCATCGCCAGCTTCATCAGTGTCGCTGCCGTCTGCATCGGAGCTGATGGTCACGCAGCGCTTGGGCTTGGCCTTCGGCGTCTCCAAGACGTGCGGTACCGCAGCCGCATCTGATGCTGGCGTCGTCGCCGACGACGGCGGGCCAGCCCGTCCCAAGCTCAAGAACCCACCACTGTTCTGACGACGCATCAGGCTCTTGTCAGTCAGCGCCTTCTCCATCATCGCAACCTGCTTCTTCATCCTCAGAAGCTCCGCCTCCTGTCTCATCCGCTCAATCTCCGCATCCTCTGCATTCACGGTCTCCACCTCTGCCTCCACGGTATCCTCTGCCTCCGCGGGCGGTGTTGGCGGGAGCGAGGGCTGACGCGAGCCCGAGTGCTCGGCTGTGCCCTCAGCGCCGCCGATCCCGCCGTGGCAGTCGTCGAGCTCGGGCCGAGCCGCGATGCGGACGTTCGAGCCGTCATGCGCTCCACCGCTGGTCGTTGGCTCGCCCGTTGCTCCACTGTACCTCAACGTCTGCGACGCGGTCTCCGCGCCCTCGATCTGCGTCGGGGCGTCGTCCTGCTGCGTCGCGGAGCCGATGACGACGACGCCCGCCGCGGCAGGCTCTGGCGGGGCGGTGCCTGGTGCCGCCACTGCCTCGGGCTGCGCCTCCGCGGCCTCGGGCTGCGCCGCCGCGGCCTCGGGCGGTGCCGCCGCAGCATCGGGCGCAGGCGCCGCCGCCAGCATCCGCCCGATCAGTGTTCTCCGACAAGGGCTTCTGGGAAGGTGTCCCCACTCGATGTCTTTCATGCGGGCCTTTCGCCAAAACGGCTTACGTGACGTGCGACAATCGAACGAAGACGACGATTTCAATGACGCCAGCTCACCACCTGTTTTCGACATCGGTGATCATCATCCTCCCATCCCCACCTCATGGACATCCACCGCCTCCCTCCGCCCGAGAGTGCAGCGTCATCGCGATGTCATCTGCGATGACACCGCGATGACACCGCGATGACGCTGCTGCTTCGTCGAGCTTGGCTTGCTACGACGGGCCAGTGTACCGGATTCCACGCCTCGAGACACCACATCGTGTTCCGCCGATCTTGGGCACACGAGCGCCCTGGGCCATACCCCGCTCCAGAGAAACATGCCCTGGGAAACCGCGCCCGCAGATGATGCCCAATTCACGTGCTAGTTTCCTGAGTTTGCGTTTTCAGAGCGCAAACATTGTCCGAGCACGCAGCTGTCGCACGAACGCCCGTTGCTCGTGGTAATTCACAGCTGGCGAGTGCAATGTGCCCCCATTCACCAGTCCATGAACTCGCATGGAATTTGACTCGGCTTGGGCAGCCCAACACGCGGGGCTGGCACCGCAAACGGTGGCGCCGCGGTCTGCGCAGCCAGCGCCTCCTGCGGGGGTGCGGCCGCAGTCACCACATCAGCGGAACTCCGCGCCGCCTTAGGGCCACTCGGGCTTGCGGCTGCTGCGACTGCTGCAGCGGGGCGCTTCATCCGACGACTGGGG
The DNA here is from genome assembly GCA_963575745.1 of Prorocentrum cordatum. Taxonomy (NCBI): domain Eukaryota; class Dinophyceae; order Prorocentrales; family Prorocentraceae; genus Prorocentrum; species Prorocentrum cordatum. Next base: position 773,108 of record CAUYUJ010017671.1, on the reverse strand, counting down.
CTGTCCTGGAGGTGCACGTTCTTCTCCGCCTGCTGGATGCCCTTCTGGATGCCCTTCTGCGTGCCCTTGCCGCCGCTGACTGTGGTCTTGCGCTCGCCCTTGGTCGCGCTCTGCAAGTCCTCGCTGCGGTCGCCCTTGAGCTGCTTGTTCGGCGTGGCCTCCTTAGCCTTCCCCTTGCCCTGCGTGGTCTGCGCGATCGCCTTCCCAGTCGCACGGGGTGGAGACTCCTCTAGCTCAGCGGCCTCGTCCTCCTCCTCCTCCTCGTCAACGGCGTCGTCCTTGCCCTCGCTCTCCGACGAGTTCTCGGAGCCTTCCTCGCCTGGTGTAGCGGCCTCGTCCTCGGCCTCGTCCTCGGCATCGTCATCTCTTGCAGCCGCAGGCGTCATCCTCGGGGTCTCTGGCTCTGGCGGCACGCCAGCCGTCGCCGCCGCGGGCCGTTTGCGGGCTCCACCTCCGCCTTTCTTCTTCACCTCGCCGAAAGCCGCCAAGTACTCGGCCTTCTTGACCTCGAGCTCTGGTTTCTCCAGCTTCTTCTTCGCGTAGCGCTCCAGCATGCTGATCAGGAACTTGACCGCGCCCGCTTTGCCAACCTCGGTGTCGGG
>CAUYUJ010017671.1:717506-767506 GCA_963575745.1 Prorocentrum cordatum | reverse complement strand
GTGCATGGGATGCGCCACTGGACAGGAGGCGCACTCGACAGCACGACATAGATGCACATTCCCTGTCTCCTCGAGGTTCAGCCGCCACTTGCGACTGGTGCACCCCAGGACCTGCCCGATCTTGATGTTGAGCCCGTGGCGGTCCAATCGGTACCGGTCCGCGAAGTTGCAGCTGATGCGGGCCACCTGCCCGTGCTTACGCAGCAGCACGTGGTTGTGCGCCCGATTGGTCCCTCGGCCGCGGACCCCCTTTGTGTAGAACTCTGTCTCCACCACGCCGCCCAAGCCCGGCCCGCGCCAGCGCGCCAGCAAGGGGGTCGGAGGGGGTGGGGGAAGATGGGCGCCAGGCCCATCCCCTCCGCGTCGCTGGCAGCGCCGGGTAATCTGGTACCACGCCCAGCGGAGTCCCCCGGCAGCCCACAGCATAGGCTGGGCTGCGGTGTTGACGATGAAGGCCAGGGCACCCAACACGAACGTGAAGATGCCTAGGGCAAAGCATAAGACCGCGGTCTCCCACCAATACCCAAGCATCTTGACGCCCAGGCGGTCGACGGCGGATCCAAACCATCCGCCACTCGTGCGGATCGTGCCCGGGTGGTCGGGGGAGCTTACCCACGCCCCATAGCCCACGACCTCGAAGACCCAGGCTGCGAAGCCCCAACCGGGACCCGGCCCTGCCTCCGGGGGCGGTGTAGGTGGCGGCGGCGGCGGTGGGGGTTCGCTCCGGCCAGCCCACCAATGGGGCAGGTGCGGGACCCAACCACTCCACCCCCAATACCCGTCCGGCCCACGCGGCAGGTCAGGCTCACCATCGCCCGTCCGGTTTCCCGGGGCGGACGGCTGCCCAGGCGCGCCCGTGGGCTCGTTGTTACCTCCGTATGCCGGCGTAGCTGGGCTGCCTGTGGGCTCGCCCTCGCCTACGCGCCCGATGCCCGCGGTCGTGGTCGTTGTGGTCGACCCTGACCGCGGCGGCGGTGGGACGCCCGGCGTCCCCGGGGGCTTGGCCTGCGGCCCTCGCCCCTTTCCCCCTGCAGGCGCGGGCTTGGCGGGCGGTCCTCGCCCCTTGCCTCGCCCCCCACCGCCTGCCGGCGGCGCTGTCGGCCCGGGCAGGGCTGGCGGCGTCGGCGCTGGGACCTCATGTCCCCCGCGCCCGAATGGCAGCCAGCCAAGTGCCCCTTGGACCGTAAGAGCGCCGCCCGTAACCAAGATCATCAGGTGCGCCCCCAGGAAGCCCACAGCCATGGCACCACAGGCGCGCTACCTAGTCCGCGGACTAGCACGGCTGTGGTTATGGCCGCCCCGCGGCCCCCCGGAACACCCGCGCGTCGGCCAGAGCCGAACGCTACGGACCCAAAATGGCTACCTGAGCCCACACCCCCTCCCACTTAACCTGCAGTCTACAACCAATCAGACTATACAAGAGGCGCGGCGCTTGGGCGAGGCGTGCGTGTCGCCCGCTCTCGCGAGACCCCGCTGCCGCTATCGCCTGCATGCGCTCCGCCGAGCGGAGCAGGCGCCAGGCCCTCCCTAGAACACGACACCCGAGCGAAGTGCGTACCGAACTTGGGCGCGGGGGGCACAGCGCCCGCTCGCGCGGGCTGAGGTCGGGCATGTCCCCCTACAGGAATATTTCGGAGGAGAAATTACAGATACTTAAACATTCTCAAAAGTAGCCGCTCAAGAGTCGAAACTAGTCCCCCGACTATTTCTTTCGACTACTTTTGGGTATTCCTCCTGTAGAGGGACAGGCCCGATTTAATGCTATCATCAAGACTGCTGCATCAGGAATGCAAGGGCGCTTCTGGCCAGAATGCAAGGGGCGACCTTCGGCCACGAATGGAGCGAGCAGGCCTACAGGCCCAGATCCAAGGAACGGCCCTGGAACCAGAGCCCTCTCCTGAGCCCGAAGCGGTTCTTGCTTCAGCAGCGCTTTGGCCGTAAGCCATCTTGGCTCATGGACGACAGCCGCCCTCGAGTGGCAAGGCACGTTCAACGAGGTACCCAGGCGGCGGCACTGGCGCGACCCGCTCTGCGGTGCTAAAGGATCCTTGCTGGCACGCCAGCTGAGGGCCAGCGACGACGACGAGGAGGCCCTGCTGACATGGACACGAGTGGCCTCTTGTGTGCGGCTTTAAGGGGCCGTAGCGAGGCTAAACCCAGACGCCCATACTTATGCTTGGGACCCCCCCTGTGGGTCCGCACCAAAATTCACTCCACCGGAGGGCCACCCTGGCGCGTAGCCGAACCGCAACATCCGCGCGCTCGCCGGGACTCTTGAAGGACGCCGAATGGCAGAACGCCCCCGCAGCGCGTCCGTGCGTGGAGTCCCTGCTCGCATGGCGAGTTCCGAAAGCCCCGAACCCATACATGTTGCCATTTCTGCGGGTGCATCTTTTACTGCCGCTGGCTGCTCCTGCCACTCCTCCTCCTCCTCCTCCTCCTCCTCCTCCTCCCTAATCCTCCTCCTCCTCCCTCCTCCTCCTCTTCTCCCTCCCCCTCCTCCTCCCCCTCCTCCTCCTCCTCCTCCTCCTCCAACTCCTCCTCCGCCTCCTCCTCCTCCTCCTCCTCCTCCTCCTCCGCCTCCGCCTCCTCCTCCTCCTCCTGGTGGCGGCTGCGGCCGCCGCGCTTGCTCCTGCTCCTCTCCCCCCCAGAGGAGGAAAGACGGGGCGCGAACGCCGACGGGGAGGCATGGGGAATGCGGCGTGGATGGAGGGGCCGAGCGAGGGCAAGGAATGGGTCCCATGAAGTTGCATCCTCGGGGGACCTCGTCTGTCCCGTCGAATCCGTGTCGAATCCATGTCGGACTCGTCGGATCCGTGTCGAATCCGTGTCGGATCCGCGTCGAATCCACGCCAAATCCGCGTCGCGTCCGCATCGAGCCCGCGTCGGGCACAAGAAAAGACAACGATTTTGGTACTGGCGAGGTCCCACGAAGATGCAACGTTAAAGGCGGCGTGGATGGAGTGGCCGAGCGAGGGCAAGGAGTGGGACCCAACCCCCCTTGCGTCGTGACGAAATCGCGACATAACGTGTTTCGTAGTTCATGTTTGCTCTCTATGTGTTTGGCCGCTGGGGGCCCTCGCCGGGCCCCGGGGACCATCAAACGACGACTCGCGATGGAGAACCAGCTCCTGGGAATGGGTCGAGACCTCCCAGGGATTCACGTTGCAACAATCTCATGACGTCGGGAATCTGAAGAGAGTGTCTGGGCCCCAGCACCTCACCCAGATGCAGTTGCGCGGCCTCCCGGCCGCTGCTGGAGGGACAAGGAGGAGGCGAGGTAGTTGTGACAGTGGAAGGAGTAGGGAAGGAAGGCAGAGGAGGAAGGATGATGGGTCCTCGAAAACCCTCCTTCACTTCACTAGGGTCTAAACCCATCCACCGCGAGGGGCCGGAGGCAATCATCTCGAAATCTGGCCACCCTCGAGGGCATCACCGCACCCACTTCCGCCCCAAACACCCATTCGCCTAGACGCAAGAGAAAGCACGGCAGGCGATACTTCGCTACCTCGGAGCCTGGAGGGGCCCCCTCGGACACCGCGAAGAACGACCCGCACCTGGAACACCGACCTCCTTCTCCTCACTGCTGAGCCCTGATGGTGGCGGGAGGCCACGCGCGGATCGATCGGAAGTGACCATGTATCGGCCACGTCCGCCTCCAGCGTGCCTGGAGCAAGTCGGATTTTTTGGGGAAGGACAGGGGAGAAGGAGCAGGGAGAGGGGTGATGTCTGCGTGTGTGTGTGTGTGTGTGTGTGTGTGTGTGTGTGTGTGTGTGTGTCTGTGCACCTGGGCACGGGCAGCGGAAGCGACCGCGTGGAGGAGGAGGAGGAGGAGGAGGAGGAGGAGGAGGAGGAGGAGGAGGAGAAGGGGGAGGAGGAGGAGGACGAGTAGGAGGTCCGTAGCCATTCTGGCTCAAGTCCGTAGCGGCGTGGCTCGGGCTGGATCTTTTTTTTGCAAGGGGGATTTCGCGGCCCCCACCCGTCTCCAGCTGCTCTTTCCGAGCATTGCAACTCCCATCCTTAACTTCGCGTGATAGCTCTCTCTTGGGTGCTATCATGGAAGGGAACGGTCGTGGGCAAGGTTTCCAGAGGCAGCCATGGAGTCTTCGGACTTGGACATGCAATCGGAAGAAGTGCAAGTCCGATAGACACTTCGTGTGGCGCACGACGTGCTACTGCTGTGGTGCCCCGCGTCCGCCAGCCCCTGCCGAGGCCGAGCTCCCGACCCCTCGCGGTGAGTGGGCTGGCGGACCGCCCAAGCTTCGCGGCGCGGGCGGAGGAGGAGGAGGAGGAGGAGGAGGAGGAGGAGGAGGAGGAGGAGGAGGAGGAGGAGGAGGAGGAGGAGGAGGAGGAGGAGGAGGCAGCATCACGACTACCGCCGACCATCTCGACGAGGCCCAGAACGAGGCTCTCATTGCGATGGGCAACACTCAGTACGCAACTCTGTCTGGTCTTCTTCCTGCTGCTGTGCGTTCTAAGGTTGCTTCTCGGCGTGCTGTGCGTAACGGGGACCCTCGTGCAGTGTCCAAGGAAGCGAAGAGCTGAGCATGACACGCTCAAGGCGATGGTGCAGAAGGTTGAGAACGCTCTCGAGCAAGCACGTGGCCCTCTCATGGTGCAGATCGAGCGCGTTCACACGCTGCAGAAGGAGTACGCTGAGCTGCAAGCCCTGGGGCGTGAGGCTGCCAGGCGGGCAGCGTCAACATTCAAGGAGTTGCCGGGCGAGCCAGACGCAGGCGCTGCCGATGCCGATCCTGCGGCGGCGCTTCGCGGTCAGCTTGCTCAGCTTGGCTGCAACCCCACCGTGCTGCGGGACTTCGGCACGCTCATCACGCAGCGCGACCAGATGGTCGCGCAGAAGGCCAAGAGGGCTGATGCGGCTGCAGCGGCCGAAGCAGCCCAGGAAGCTCAAGGCGATCATGATGCTGCTGTACCTGATGCTGGGGCTGCCGCCCGAGCTGACGCTGCCGCAGGTGACTTCCACACGGAGAGTGTCATCAAATTCGAGGACCTCGACGGTCGATGGATCGATGACCTGTCTGCCAGCTCCCGTGCCTCAGCCAGTTCGGTCAGCGCCGCCGCCTCTGACGCTGGCGGGGCGCAGGGACACGGCGATGGAGGCCAGGAAGCCAAGTTAGCTGGAGGTTTTGACCCGCAAGGCTGTCGAGGCGGCGCTGAAGAGCGCCCCGGACCACGCCAAGAGAGCGAAGGTGCAGACGAGCACTTAGCACGGCATCCTGTTCTGAGCCGAGGCCCTGGTCTTCTGTTTCGCGTAATGTAATTGCAAGGGGGGGTGGGGCTTGACATTTTCCTCTCTCCTCCTCTCTCTCTCTCTCGCACCGACCTCATTGCTCTGCAAGAGACCCATGTCCTGGCTGCGGGGGCGATGTAATCCAGTCTTCGAGCCCAAGGGCGTCGTGGGCGGTGTTACCTCGCAGTTGCCACTGGTCGCGGTGGAACTTCAGGAGGTTTGATCTTGGCTGGGCCCAAGCACATCGGTTTGTCGCGTGTCGTTGGCACCCCTGACCTTCTTGAGCCAGATCGTGTTGGTCTTTTGCATTTCGGAGGCGTTCTTCCAGAAGGAGTGGTCGTCGCTAGCACCTACCTGCATCATAGTGTCGGCATTGCTGTTCAGAATTGAGCCATTTCCTGTGAGCTTGGGGGCATCCTTCGTTCTGTTCGGATGCCCTTCATCCTAGCTGGAAACTTTACCCTGGAGCCCGAAGTCCTCGAACACAGCAGGTGGGTTGCAACTGTTGACGCCGCGGTTGTTGCCCCCAATGATGGTGCGTGCCGTCCCGCTGATCGTGTCATTGACTACTTTCTCGTTACACGTGAGCTGGCCTCATGTTCTTCGGCCCACGTCAACTATGAGGTCCCCGTGGCTCCCCACTACCCCGTCCAGATGCTCATCCAGAAACCCAAGAAGCCCGTGATGGTCCGAATGGCCAAAATCCCCAAGAGGTGTTCTACCGTGGTCCTGCGGGGCCCCTTCTGCCTTCGGACCAGTCTCGCTGGGAGGCCACTCGTGAGGCTTTGGAGGCTGGAATGCCACCAGCTTTTCCCAGGGTCAGTGCCCCGGCGATTTGGTGGCGCAATGTGTCTTTGGTCTTCCAGGCGTTTGCGCAGCCTTGTGGAGCGCATAGAACTCAACAGGTCGTCCGAGCAGCTCGGAAGTTGCAAGGTTCCCCGCTGGTGCAGTCTGACTACATGGCGCAGTTCTGTGTCATGATGCATCACCTGTTGCATCATGACATGTGCTATCGCCTTGCCCGAGTGCTTGCCCAGATGGCCAACGACCAGGCTATTCAGCTTTCACGAGCCGCGGCTTCGCAGAAAACCATGGGCTGGGACCAGTGGGTTCGCAAGCACTCGGTCAATGGCGACGCAGCTCATTTCAAGCAGCCGTCGCCCCTCGTGCAGTATGCCCCCGCCAACGCCATGCAGGAGATCTCCCGCTTGCAAACTGAATGGGCTAAATGGTGGCGAGCTGGGGAAACCAATCCTCCTCCTTCCTGGCCCCAGGACCTTGGAGAACGGCCCCCCTCCCTCTCTGGACCACCTCAGAAAGGTTGCGCTCACGCCCCCTGAGGGGACGGGATCGGGTTTCGACCTGTTGCCGCCGAGACAACTTCTTAGGCTCCCTGATGAAGCCCTCACTTAGCTTTGCCGGCTAATTCACTTTATTGAGCAGCAGGTCCAGTGGCCACCCATGGTCACACGCATCGTTTTTATACAGAAGAGGCTTGGCGGCGTCAGGCCGTTAGGATTGATGCATTGTTTGTGTCGTGTTCAGGCCAGGCTGCGTCGGGATATTTTGCAAAGCTGGCAAAAAGGCTAACTATCGGTACTTCTGATGGGCGGTTCGTGGCAAATCCGCTGAGCTCTCGATGTGGCTGCAAGCTGCGTGGGCTGAGTACCACGCGAATTCGGGTTCTGACACTGCCACCCTCCTAGTTGACCTCAACAAAACCTTCGAGCTGATTCGGCACAGGCACCTCTTGCAGGCTGCTCAGAAAACTAAGTTTCCCCTCTGGCAGCTGACACGTCTGATCCTGGCTTACAGGTCGCCGCGCGTTTTAGAAATGCAAGGCTTGTGCAGCGACAAGCTGCTGGTCGATCAGACCATCCTCCCCGGCTGCCTCTACGCCACCTGCCTCCTGCAGCTTATGCTCATTGGCCCCCTTGATGAGGTCCGACGTGAGTAACCTGCTGTACCTATTGCGGTCTGTGTGGACGACCTTAGTCTGCAGAGGAGCGGTAGTACGAGGAGGGTGGAGGATGAGGTCGCGGGAGCGGGTGCTTTGATGGAGCAGGAGGTGCAGAAGGTCGATTTAGTCATCGCTCTCGACAAGTCTCGTGTGCTTGCTATTTCACCAGCTCCGCAAGAAGCGCTGCAGCGACGTTTGGTCAGTGTCAACGCTTTGGCTGTGCACTCCGAGCGGAGCCTCTGAGATGATTTCTCTGCGGGACGAGCCACTCGCAGGAGGACGGGAGCTGCGCGCGTCGCCGTGGCGAAACACAAATTGAGAAGGTTGGGGCATCTCCAGGGGTCCAGCGTCAAGAAGAAAACTCTCAAACTCTCCAGCCCATGGCCCGCGCCTCCCTGGAGACCTCGGTCACCTTCGGCACGTGCGCGCAGGGCACCCGCACCACCGAGCTCGACACTCTCCGCGCGCTTGCCGCTGCTGCCATTGATTCCAGATCTGCTGGACGATCTCGTACTATGGCTCTTCTTCTTACGTCTAGCCCCCATCTATAGAGCCACTTTAGAGCCGGTCAAGGCCTTTATGCACGTCTATTGGCGTGAGTTTATGCCCCCGAAGGGGGTTGCTGCTTCTGCTGCTCGGTTGGGGTCCCACTCTCTGCGCAGGGTAGGCGCTGATTGTGCCAACATCAGAGCCTGGCTTTTCCCGAACGGGCAGGTTGTGAATCCTCTGGAGCTCTGTCCTAGGTCGGTCGAGTTTCTCGTCGAGAGGGCGGTCGTCGCCTGGCAGATGCAGAAAGCTGCTGATCATCTTGAGGCTCCTGAATTTCTTGAAGACATCTGGATTGAACCCTTGCGTGCGCTGTATCAGTCCAGAATCCTCACGGCCCCCGAAGGGGCTTACCTTCGGTCCGTGGCGATCGGAGGCCAATTGCCTCAAGCGAGCCAGCACGCGCAGAGTTGGATCCGGTCACCCGAGTGCCTCATCTGCCAAGATGGTGATGGCACGCTGGTGCACAGTCATGCCCGTTGCGAGTCGATCGAGCCTATGGTCGCGCCTGTTCCCGAGCGCGTATCTTGGCCGCGCAGGCGTTCACCAACAAGCTTGCGGAGATCCTCATTGAGGGAGTTGTGCTAGCTAAGCCTCGGGTTCCACCTGACCTCCTCCAGTGGCCCTCTGAATCCTACTATCGTTGGGAAGGTCACCCACAAGGCCTCACGGGGGATGTATTTCTGGATGGATCGCTCTACGAGGACTTGCCCACGTATCCTGTGGCTGGTTTCGCCTGTCTCTCTGCATGGGATGATGAAGAAGTTGCGCGCACCGTCCTCACAGGCGTTTCGCCTAGCCCTCATCAGGCCATCGACGGTGCTGAACTGTTCGCTTTACATGCGGTGCTCGTGCACGCTGTTCCGCCCATGGTTGTGTACTCGGACTTTGCGTTCGCCGTCCAGGGCGTCAACAGCTGGGGAAGGGAGCGTACCACCTCTCCTGGTTACTCTGGGCTCATCTCTGAAGTCTCGTCTGGACTAAGCTCGAGGACTGGGGTGAAGGAGTTCAGGTTCGGAAGGTGAAGTCACGCGTCCATCAGGCTCAGATCCTCGAGGGCCTGCAGTCCGCCAGGCTCTCTTTCGGCAACAAGTGTGCGGATGAGGAGGCGAAGGCGCGTGCCTACGATCGTCGGCCCTCGCTGCAGTTTCAGCGCCTCGTCGCCCAGCAGCGGAAATTTCTCCGCGGGCTCGGGGTCTGGGTCGCCCAGGTCGGTGCTGTGTTGTCCGAGACTGACTGCCAGCATCGGGTTAAACGACCAAGAGTTGACGCCCCCCTCAATTCAGTTGGTCAAGCCCCCTCCCTCATCGCTCGAAGAAAGGATTGCCCAGTCTCAGGCTGCTCTTCTTGCTCGAGGGAAACGTTTGCACCAGTCGTTTAGTTTGCAAGTCCCCACCCAGCCCAGACGTTCTGTCGTGTGATGTGGCCGCTGTGGCGCCTTTGTCACTCAGAAGTTGGTTTCTCTTGCTCTCCCGTGTCCCACTCATGTTCCGAAATAGGCGCGTACGGTGGCGACTCGGCTCTCCGAGGGTAAGTTTAAGCTCGATGGGGCGGTTCAGTTTGTCGAGAATCTGCGGCGGCCGCCGCCGCCTTCCATGCCCGGTGCTGCCTCTGCTGTGGCGCCTCCGCTTGCTTTGCAGGCATCACCCGCGTCTGCCCAGGCCGTCCGTGCCCGTCTTCGTGGGGAGGTGGGGTACGGGCGGGGGCGGGGGGATGCTTCAGAGGCCTCTGACTAACCTGTCGAGCCCACTGTCTTTTCTCTCTTCGCGAGTTCGTCCGAGGTGTGCGGCAGATGGCGTTTGCAAGGTGCGCCTTCTGCCGCATAGTCCTTCCTTGCCGCTGGCGGTGACAGACTTCGTCGCCGCCTCCCTAGCTGTGCCCAGGACGAGGAGGAGGAGGAGGAGGAGGAGGAGGAGGACGAGGAGGAGAAGGAGGAGTCGAGGAGGAGGAGGGGGAGAAGGGGGAGGAGGAGGAGGAGGAGGAGGACGACGAGGAGGAGGAGGACGAGGAGGAAGAGGAGGACGAGGAGGAGGAGGACGAGGAGGAGGGGAAGGAGGAGGAGGGAGGACGAGGAGGGACAGGGACGACGGGCCGCCGCCAGGCACCCCCGATAGGTGGCCGCCTGCTGCACGAACACGAGCGAGAACATGTACAGTATGACGGCCATCAGCACGAGACTCCACATCAGGGCCCGCAGCGATCCCAAGATGCATGCCTGCTGGGCCTGCTTTGCACCACCACCACCACATCTTGGGGGGGAGGGGGCCCTCCTCCTTCGCCTCCTCCTCGACCTCCTCCTCCTCCTCCTCCTCGTCGTCCTCCTCCTCCTCCTCGTCCTCCTCCTCCTCCTCGTCGTCATCCTCCCGCCCCCCTCCAACTTATGGTGGTGGTGGAAAACAGGCCCATCAATGCCATGAGCAAGTTCAGCTCCTGCAGGACCTTGATCACCCGCATCATACGAAGGACTTTGGCCGTCCTGAAGAGCCGGAGGGACCGCATCCAATGACTCGAATTGCCAGAAGAACCAACCATGTACTCAAACATCCACTGACCCGCTTGAGGGACCATCCTGGTGCGAAATTTAAGATATCCTGGCAGCCTATCACCAACAGTACAAACAAGTATACCCTCATCAACATAGGTTGGCCTGTGTAACCGCATGCCCGCGATAATAAAGCACCCCCTGAACCCATGCGCCATGATTTGCCATGCTATAAACTTATTTTTGATAGACGGGCGGAGCGGCGAGGCCGAACTTTACCACCACCACCAGGGAACATACGAATCGTACATGTAATCATCGTTTCGAGGATGTCTCGAACAAAACGCTTGGTTGATCATCCTTCTCTTCCGTCTCTTCTTTACAGACTCTCTTACTTATGTTCCTTCTCTTCTCTGTCTCCTCCTCATTTTACTCCCCCTCCCCACCTTCCTCCCTCCGCGTCCCAATTGAACTTGTTTATCGCCGTCATTGTTCACCACCTCCGAAGAGCAACCATGAGTACTCCTACACGACGAGTAGAAACACCACACATCCTTGAGTTTTACAATAAGAATATGATAGGTCCGAAGTCTTGATTTTTCTTGCAATCTCCTTCTCCTCCTCTGTCCTCTCCTCGTCGTCCTCATCCTCCTCTTGTCTTGTCCTCGTCCTACTCCTTGTCCTTCTTGTCTACCCTTTTTCTTATCCTCTTTTAAAATTACTCCTCCTCCTCCGCAGATCAGTTTGGAGGTCATCCAAGACCCATCCAAACATCCCAACATCGATATCTCCGGGGCAAATCTACTATCCTCCCAGGACTACGCACTTTAGTATCCCCATGGTGTGATTATCACCGGCGAAATGTTACTTTTTTCTAACATGTGAAACCCTAAATTGCAGAACGCGCGATGACCCGTGGATCGGCAAGATCTCCGGTGTAACCCGTGGATCGTTCTCCATCGTGCCCCCGCAGAAATCTGGCTCCCTCTCACCATGGCAGCAAACCCGCATAACCGTTTGGAGCCCTTCGAGGGCTATTTTGGGGCGTCAGAGCGCCCTCCTGGATCCCTCTCGGGCTGTTTGAAAGCTTTCTTGAGGCTGTCTTGGAGGCCTTTTGGGGCCCTCGGGGCGCCTTGCCCCCTCCTTGAAGCACACTTCGTCCGTCCAGAGGGCCCTTTGGCAACCCTGGGGGCCTCTTTCGGCGAACGCGGCTCGTCTTGGGCCCCCTCCGGCCCTGGCGCCACGCTAAAGCGGGAAGCCTGAAAAACCAAGCATGCCGATACTTACATACAAGGCGTCTCCAAACTTCTGCTGCCTGCAGCCTCTCTCAGGGTCCTCTCGTACCGCCCATCGGGGCCTCTCGGGTCCTTGTGGGACATCTTGGAGGCCTCTTGGTCCATACCGGGAACCTCGTAATTCGTTGGAGGCGTCTTGGGCAGTCTCAGTGGGCTGCTGGAGGCCTCTAGAAGCCCGAACTTCCTCCCGAGCACGGCGACAGGGCACCAACTGGTGCGCAGCCCTCTTAACGCCTGTCATTCATGCAATACCTGCTCCGCGCTACTCGTCGTACGATCGGCCCTTGCTCCCATGGCCACGGCCCCAACCAACATGACATGGATTCTCGCTGCCAGGGGCGGAATGATGTTCACAAAGCTTGCAACATCGAAGGGTATGTCCTTTGGAACGACTCAGTGCGCTTTCAGCCTGCCTGGCTGCCTCACAGCCACCAGACACTCTCAAGGGGTTGTTGGCAGCAGGACGGCGAAGCCTTCCATCTGAGGTCAAAGGTGCCGTACACCACTAGGGTGAAGTCCAGAACCTTCCAGCCAAAATCGCCGAAGAAAAAAAACTCCCGGTGCACGGCGAACTTGAGCGCAAGCTCCACAGTGTAGAGGCCAAGAAACACCACGTCCGCCCAGCGAATGAACGACGAGGCGGCCTCCGCCGGGTGAGCCGCCTGCTGGTTCATCGCGTAGGCCATGAACACCGCGTTGAACAGTATGACGAGAGCAAACCTTGGACCCCCCCTGGCCCCTGGCCGACCCGCGGCCCGCCACGGCCAGACCAACAACCCTCACCCAACTGGTTCGACCCTTAGTGGGCCCCGGAAACGGCAGGGCCGTTTTTTCACCGTTTCCGAAGTGTCCCTTGAAAATGGAGACGGCAAAAAAACGGCGACAAGAAACGGCAACAGAAACGGATCTATCACTGGTGGCCCAGCACTGACGCGGACCCCATTAAGCAAATCTATTAAGAAAATCTTGCAATTTTAATTCATTTTCTGGGAGAGAACGAGTCCTTATACAGAGCCATACCACGACGTCTGACGCCGATTGGTTGAGTAGCCGAAAAACGATGATCTCTCAGGATTCGCACGAAAGCAAATACAAGGACGAAAATGGAGAGAATCAGTAAGGACGAGAGGGAGCAGCAGAAGCAACAACAGGAACGCAGCAAAACGCATGTTCCTCACCTGCCCCTGCTCTTCCTCACAATTCCCCATCTTCCCTCCCCCTCTTCCCCCCTCCCCCTCCTCTTCCTGATCGTCTCCTCCTCCCCCCTGCTCCTGCTCCTCCCCCTCCGCCTCCTGCTCCTCCCCCTAATGTTCCTCCGTCCTTCTGTTCATGCTCCTCCCTCTCGTGTTCCTGCTCCTGCGCCTCCCCCTCCTCCCTCCCCTGCCCCTCCCCTTCCCGGCCTCCCTCACCCCCTCCTCCCTTCTCCCTCCTCCCCCCTCACCCCATCCTCCCTCCGTTACCCTTTTCGTGGCCCCTGTCCCATCCAATGGAGAATCCCTACGGCCCCTTCCCAAACGGAGGCGAGCGAAAGGCCCTCGCGAGGAGGCGAATTGGGAGAGCAAATCTGGAGAGCAAAAAAAAAGAGGCGGAGAGCAAATCTGGGAGAGCAAAAAAAATAGAGGATGTCTGCAGCGCCGGGCCCTCCTGCATGCACGAAAAGGTGGAGAGCAAATTTTTTGGGGTGAGATGGAGGCGGTTTTTCCCGACGGTGCGCGCGGACGGTTTCGAGGGCGGCCTGGGAGGAGATTTGCTCTCCCTCCGGGGAATCCAAATTTACCCCTCAATTTTTGCTCTCCCCGCGCCGTTCCTTTTCACTGCCCCCATCTTGCGACGGATTACGAGGATGACGGCGAACAAACTGATGGATGGCGATAGTGGCCGGCAAATGTTATGATCGACCTTCTTGGGGCGGCGGTGAACGAAAAAACGCGGCACACCAGTCATAACAATCACACCAAACACGGCGGGTACACATAGAACACACAGCACGCTGGGCACACCAAGAACACAGAAAAATTGCAACGCGACTCAAGACCTCGTCACGTTTCCAACAACACAACAAGCCGACACCAACACATTGCGATTCCCCGATCTGGGGAACTGTCTTGGGAAGCCCCACGGGGCCATCTTTGGCCGTCTAAGGTGATCGCGGTTTTCAACTACTGTGCGTTAACAGACGCCTGCCATCGCACAACCTCCCCGCATGTCGCCGCGCATTGTGCGGGCACCGCGCTTTTCCCCGACGCGGGGCGCGCGGCGAATCAAAATCCGCCCAGCAAAAAAACAAAATTGCGAAACATGATATTTTTGCTTTCCTGCGCTTTTGCTCGTTAGTGGTTCCCAACCATTGAGATCTAGGATTGGAACCGGAGCGGGAGCCCGTAAAAGAACGGCGACGGAACCGGTAAAAAAACGGCGTCGGAACCGGAACAAAAACGGCAAAACGGAACCGGTAAAAAAACGGCCCTGTCGTTTCCAGGGCCCACTAAGGCCTGACCCATCTTCCAAACCTCCGCCGTCGTGGCTCTCTCGGCGCCTTGGCCTTACGGCTCCCCGCCCCGCCCACGGGACGGGTCTGCCGTCCCGGCTCGTCTGTGCGCGGCGGTACGCGGCGCCCGAGAGAGCCGCCTGCACCTGCGAGCGCCGAGGTCCGCCACGCCCGACGACCTGGTATGTTCCAGAACGTCGGAGGTCTCGGCCCCTTTGCGCGAAACGTCCTCTGCAAAAAAGGTACTCCAGATTTCGTAATAAAAGGGAGGGGGTCTCATTTCGGGGGGGGTCTCTTCCAGGCTATCTTGGAGGGCCTGGGGGGGTCTGGGGACGATGTTTTGGAGGGTTCTCCCACGGGGGGGGGTCTGAAATGGCTTGTCTTGGAGGGTCCAGACCCCCTCCCTTTTATTACGAGATCTGGAGTACCTGTTCACCAACCGTGGCCATCCTGGGCCCCCGGCCCTCTGTCAAGATGGCGTGCGGTCTATGCTTTTGTGCTCGGCGTGTCGCGGCAACGGCCCCGGCGACACGCTATGACTTGCAAGCGGGAGGCGTGTCGCTCTGCTTCGCGGGGCGGGCGGCTGGCCAAAAGTCGGGACGTTGACGCTTGGGGGCTAGGACGTGGCTAGCGGGCCACCACGCGCGCCGAAGCGCGGTGGGCCAGAACGGGCGGCACGATTTGTCCTCGACAGCGCCGGCGGTCGCAGGCGCGGGGGTCGCTTCCGGCGAGGCGCGCGGGGCGCGGGGCGCGAAGACGACGGGAGAGAAGAAGAGAGCGGCGCGGACAAGGGAGGTGGGAGAAACACGACCGTCGAGAGTCGACGGGTGAGGGCCGCTCAGGCGGCGTCAGGTACCGCAAACGGTGTGCAACAATTAGCGGGGCAGCGAGAGGACCATGCCGCATGCCGCCGACGCACCGGCGGCGTGACACGCTAACTCAAACCTACTCCCCGATAGAACCTCGGCCAGGAGGATGCATACACTAGGCCGGGGCCCGCAGGAGGGCCCTGGCCAGGCATGGCGGTGCCATGGGCGTCTCCTGCGCTCGCGTCCCGCTGCCCGGGGGAGCCCGAGACTGCCCCGGCCGCTGACCCGCCCGACCGGCCCGCTCGGGTGCACGGTGTGGGCAGGACCGGGGGCATCATCTGAGGCGCGAGCGTGTACTCGAACCTTTTGCCGTCGACGAACTCCGCCAGCCTGGGGGATTTCTGGCCACAGGCCGCTGCAACATGGGCCTCCGCCGCCGCAGGCCGCTATCGCCGCATGCTGCCGCGCCAAGGCCGCCGCGGCAGGTCGCCGCCGCCGCCGCCGCAGGCCTCCGCTGCCGCAAGTCGACGCCGCCGCCGTGCAGTCGTCCGCGGCGCGCCAACTCGTCTGGGGAGCGCGACGGCTGGCCCCAGGCCTCATCGCGTCGTGGAAAATCACGACCAACAGCTTTGGCAAATTTCTGCCTCTGGGGGCCCTCGCTGGGCCCCAGGGCCATCAAAGAACGACTCAGGAAGAAAAACCAGTCCCGGGAAACGGGCGGAGATTCGGCTGCTCGCACGCCCTCAAACTAGTGGGGGTTCAGAACCAGAAAACAGGCTCTACACATACGTGGATATGTAATTTGTTTGTCTTCGACGAGCCAATTCTACATATCAGAACACGTCGCTTCTACACATCACGCATAAATATGTAGAAACAAAACGAAAGCTTTACACTTGAAGCAGACATGTGTAGAAAATTTTACACTTGAAACAGACATGTGTAGAAGGACGAAACGGACTGTGGTTCTACACATCACGCAGAAATGTGCAAAGTTGGGACCAAACATCTGTGGATCTACAACTCCGGAAATGTGTAGAAACCTCTTCCTCCCCAGTGGTCGGTTTCTAAACGGAAGCGATATGAGGGTCTAGCCGCAACCAAAGGCGGAGACCTGCGGTGGTCCTCTTGGAGAGCTGGAGTAGGGCGGGCTGGCTCGACTTGCTTCTCGGCCGACCACTCGCACGGCGCTGGCGCAAAGTCATGGGGGGGGCGGTGTCCATAATTGCGGCCTGGAGCTTTTGCTCAGCGTGGCGCGGCGGCGGCACCGGCGACACACTAATTAGGCCCTGCCAGCGGATAGCGTGTCGCTCCGCTCCGCATGGCGCGAGGCTGGGAAAGGCTCGGGACGCTGACGATTGGGAACTGGAAAGTGGTTAGCGTGTCGCGCCGAAGCGTGGCAGCGCAGCACGCAACGCGAGCATTCCGTATGTGTGGCCTCCTCCCTCGGAGTTGATCCCCGATCTGCCTTGGAGCATCCCGAACTGAGGGTTCCGAGGCGGATCAGGCCGTGGCGACCAGGGCCTCTCCACGAGACCAACAAAGCTGAGCCCCCGCCCATCCCACACACCTACACATACACACACATGCAAACACACAAACACACAAAGACACGAACGCAGAACACACAAACACACAGACACACAAACACACATACACACTCAAACGCACAAACACACAGGCACACAAGCACACACACACACAAACACACAGACACACGGACACACGCACAGGCACACGCACAGCCACATGCACGGACAGACACACGCACAGACACACGCACAGACACACGCACAGACACAGACACAGAGACAGACAGACACACAGACACACACACACAGACACACACACACACACACACGCACGCACGCATGCACAAACACCAACACCAACACCAACTCAAACAAAAACATAAGCACCAGCACAAACACAAGCACAAACACACACAACCCAACACACCGCACACCACACACCACACACACACCGCACACAACACCAATCACACCCAACACACACACCACACAACACAACACAACACAACACAACACAACACAACACAACACAACACAACACAGAACACAACACAGCACAACGCACAACACAACACAACACAATACAACACAACACAACACAACACAACACAACACAACACAACAGAACACACACACACCACAACACAACACAACACACACCACAACACAGCACACAATACGCAACACACAACAAGCAACACACAACACACAACACACAACACACAACGCACAACACAACGCACCACACCACAACACAGCACAACATAGCACACAGCACAACTCAACACAACACAACACAACATAACGAAATGCAACACACATAACACAACACACACACACACACGCACGCTCACAGCACTTGCCCTCCTCCTCTATCTGCTCATCACTCATCATCCTAGTTTCTTTCTTGGGCCATAGTCCCCAGGCAGCTGCCCGGAACAACTCCAGGCTCTCCAGAAGGCTGATGGAGGACACCCTGGGCCCGAAAACCACTAGGGTCTACAAAAAGCTATGAAACAAATCCCCTCTCCTCTGCCCTCCTCCTACTCCTCCCCCTCCTTCCTTCTCCTCCTCCTCCACCTCCTCCTCCTCCTGCTCTATTCTGCTCGCCCTCCTTCTCCCTCCCCCCTTCCCCCCCCCCTCCTCCTCCCACCTTCCCCTCCTCCTCCTCCTCCTCCTCCTCTGCCTCTGGCACTGCCCCTCCCTCCTTTACGGGAGCCCCCTCGTGCGGGAGCATGCGCGCGGGGAGGGAGGGTGGAGGGAAGAAAATGGCAGGCTGATTGGATCGGGCTCTCGCGCCTGAGCTCTGACTGGAGAACTTCGACGGACAGCGCAAGCAGAAACAAGAAGAAGACTAGCTACCCCAACCGATCTTTAGGGCGCGTGCCTTAGGCGGAGGAGGAGGAGGAGGAGGAGGAGGAGGAGGAGGAGCCAGGCTTGTGGCTGCACGCAGGTGTCGCACCTGGATGGGCTCCAGGATTTGGGCTAGGTACCCTGCGGGCAGTTCCTGTCGTGACCAGCCGAGCATATTAGCTCCAGGCTGTTCTGTGCGTAACCCTTCGCCCTGCCAAAGGGGAGGGCCGCTCAAAACCGGCCCGAGAGGGATCAACCCCTGCCCGTCTCCCGAGCCACGCCCGTGGCCGCGGCGACGAGAGCCTCGGCAAACGCCCAGAGACATCCCAAACGGAGACGACGGCGGCCGCGTTGACGCTGGCACAAAAAAAACGAACGGGTTCCTGACTTTGGAGCCTTCCCCCAAAACCGGCTCGTCGCCCTGACTCGTCTTCTGCCAGTCCCGTGACCCGTCGAGGGCCGCGGGAGGCCAAAAACAGGGGAGAACACCTCAGAACCAGGCCGCAGATTGCCGGCCCCCGGCGGCCTCCCTGTGCGCTTCGGTTCCTCCACCTCCTCAGTACTCTCGGGCGGGCGGCTGAGGGAGGGGCTGGCGGCCGCTTCCCCCCCGCCCCGTGGGCAGCTCAGCGAACCGGCCGCATGCTGCTGGTTTCCCTGGCGCTGGTCGGCGCTGGGAGCGAGCGACGAAAACTTCACCACGGGCGGTTTTGATAGTTTGCGGCCTCCAGGGCCCTCGCTGGGCTCCCGGACCGTCAAAGCTACTGAGGATGAGAAGCCGGTCCCGGAGAGGCGTCCAGACTTCTGGGGGCCCACGTCAATGCGTCAATGGAAAAACACGACGTTGGGGGCCTCGGATCGGTGCCTGGCGGTGCAGCTAGAACAGGCGGCATGCACCAGATTTCCCAAATGCTCTGTCCGTTGGAAATGACGAGAAAACCCTGGTCTTCTGCGGAGGGGGCTTGGGTACGGGATGGTGTATTGCAGCCCCGCTGACGCAACCTGGGTTCACTCTGGTCGACCTCCTCCTCCTCCTCCTCCTCCTGCCCCTCCTCCTCCTCCTCCCAACTCCACATCCTCGCAGATCCTCTCTCTTCGCCAGACCCCGAAGTTTTTTCTTTTCAACATTAGTACACATGTATATGTATAGATATGTGTATATATATATAACTATTTATATATATATATATATATATATATATATGGCGTGGGCTCCCGGATGTCTCGACCCATGTCTTGGGACCGTCTGTTCATCCCGAGTCGCTGCTTGGCGCTCCCTGGCCCCAGGCGAGGGCCCCCAGAGGCAAACACACACAACGGACCTGCCATCGCGTGCTTTCACGACGCGGGGGGGGTCCTGGGCCTCCGCCCCTTCCCTCCGCCCCCTTCTGGACCTCCGCCCCTTCCCTCCGCCCCCTTCTGGACCTCCGCCCCTTCCCTCCGCCCCCTTCCTCTATACGCAGAGTCAGCCCGTCCCCAAGGGAGAAAGCAGCAGCCTCGGCGCGCAGTGGGGGGGGGGGTCAGGAGAGGAGCAGGGGCTGGCAGGCAGAGCGAGCGACCGAGCTGGAGCGAGCGGGGAAGCGGGCGGGGCTCCCAGGAGCACAAGGGGGAGGGGGCCTGGGGCAAAAATGGGGGAACGAAGAATGGCATACACATAACAACTCGGAGGTCCGCGCGGACTCCTCGGATCCGCGCTGGGCCCCCCTGGCGGCGCCTCCGACGCCGACGCTGGCGCGCTCCGCGAGCCAGGGAGGGGGGTCCAGCGCCGGTCCGAGCAGTCCGCGCGGAGCTCCGAGCTTGTATGTTTATGCCGTTCTTCGCTCCCCGGAAGAAGCAGCGGCACCACCGCCCGCGCGGGTGCAGACGGTCCCGAGGAGGAGGAGGAGGAGGAGGAGGAGGAGGAGGAGGAGGAGGAGGAGGAGGAGAGGGAGGAGGAGAGGGAGGAGGAGAGGGAGGATCCTCCTGCGACCCAGACCCAAGCGCCGCGGGAGAAGCACGACGGCCGGGCTCCCTGTGGATGTTCGGCCTCCGGGGGGGGGGCCCTGGCTGGGCCCGGGGACGGTGAGGAACAGCTACTCTCGGCGGCGAGCGCGCGGGGGGGGGGGGGGCAAGGTGAGGGGGGGCACGCCCTCTCGGAGGGCTCGGAAGTCCCTCGGCCGTCGGAGCAGTGTCCTAATAAGGCCATCCCCGAAGACACGGGGAACCTCTCCGAAGGCCCGAGGGCCTCATCTCCTTCTCCCTCCCTCCGCCCCTGCCCGCCGCCGATGCTCAGGAGGGTGAAGGAGTCCCGGGGACTGGGCGAACTCACGACGCTGGGGCCATGGGAACGCCAGGACCCCGCTGCTTGCCCCCTGCACATGGGCTGCGGCGCACTGGGGCCACAACCCCCGTCCGCCCTCCCTCTCCTCCGGCGTCGCAACTTCCTCGTGATCGGAGGAGGAGGAGGAGGAGGAGGAGGAGGAGGAGAGCCCTGGTTGATCTCGACCCCTTCCCGCGACGGCCGCTCTGACGGCCGTGTCGGCCAGAGCCGGCCCCGGGGTCCGGGAGGCGGCCCCCAGCCAGAAGCCGAGGGCCGAAGACGTTGCAAACACGCCGGCCAGTAGGATCGTTGCGTGCGGCGCCTGGCCCCCTGACATCCGACGCCGTGATGCTCTCAGCGCGCGGCCCCAGAGAGGCCCCGACCCATTCTCCGGGGGTAACTTTCAGTCGGGCGTGTCCCCCTACAGGGGGATTTCGGAGGATTTGTTTTTTGTTTTTCGCTCAGGCATCTTTTGGAGAGGGGGGAGGGGGGGACGAGAGAGGGACGCGGACAGCCGATGGCCGATGCCTCCTCGCGCAGCAGTGCCCGGCTCCTGTCATTGAAGCGGAGGAGAAATGAAAGATGCCCATGTTCAAAAATACTCAAAGAATAGTCCCCAGACTATGTTTGGACTATGTTTGAGCATTCCCCCGAGTAGAGGGACAGGCCCGACTTCAGGGTAACTTCTCGTCCCCAGACTATTTTTGGACTATGTTTCAACATTCCGCCTGTGGAGGGACAGGCCCGACTTCAGGGTAACTTCTCGTCCCCAGACTATGTTTGGACTATGTTTGAGCATTCCCCCGAGTAGAGGGACGGGCCCGACTGCAGGGCAACTTCTCGCCCCAGGTCCGCTGCTGCTGCTCCCGAGGCCCCAAACACCGGGCCCCGGAGGCCGAGCTCCAGGAGCACCTCCCAGGCTGAGCACTGAATGGGGCCCTGGGACACACAAACAAATACACACAAGTAAAACAATCCCCGTATTTAACAAGGGCCCTCCTCGGCACGGGCTGTCCAAATATTCGGTACCGGGACCCGTCCCGGGTGCGTCCAGCCCTGATCATTGGAAGCCAGATGTTTCTGCCGCTGCGAAAGACGAGATACGTCGCTACTACTTCTCCAAATTCCGATTATCGGTCGCGACCGATTTTGAGTGCCGATCGGTCGCCACCGCTCGCGGCCGACAAGAATCTGGCATCCGAGGATCTGGGTGGCCAGAGCTCCACGGCGGACCCAGTCAGCCGCGCCGACGGGAGGCCTCCCTGAGGCTCTGGGAGGGAGCGATCAAACACCGCGATGCTCGAGGCTCGGCCCTTGATCCTCTCCCGCTCCTCCCCAGACCCCCTCGCGTCGCGAAAAACGCCTTCGGAACATGCAACGCGTTGCTATTTCCGGCCTGTGGGAGCCCTCGCCGGGCCGCAGGAGCGTCACAACACAACCATCGTTGTTGGACAACTCGGGATGAGAAGCCGGCGAAGCCGGTGCTGGGGAATGGGTCAAGACCTCTGGGGGTCGACGTTGCAAAAAATTACAGCAGCGAAGCAGCCTAAAAGCAGCACAAGTGACGAGACGGGTCGGGAAGTAGTATGAAAAGCACGGCCAGGAAGCCCTGAGGAAGAAAAGATGCAGTCGGGACAGGTGTGAGAGCACGGCCATGCGCACTTTAGTTCCCCAAGCAATGGCTGCACTCAAGGATTGCACCTTCCCCTGCTCTCAGGGAACTGGCCGTGTGTGGCGGTCTCGCAACTATGATGTCGCCGTCGCCGCCCCGTCGCAACCTCGTCGCCGACCATCGTCTGGGCTTGTGTTGCGGTCTGGCGGCTATGGTGTCGCGGTCACCGCTCCGTTGTTGCTTATCGTCTGGGCCTGCACTGTTTGGCATTGCTTGGCATTGCGATACCGTGACTTGCGTTGCTTTGACTTGCTTTGCATTGCCATGCCGCGCTTTGCATTTCTTTGCAGTGCTCTGCGTTGCTTTGTACTGCTTCGCGTTACTTTGCTTTGCCTTGCATCGCTTTGCATCGCTTTGCATTGATTGCGTCGCATTGTCTCACATATCGTATTGCCCCCAATGAGTCTTTGGACCCTCCCCAATAGTTGGAAACATAATTCTTTTCGGCGACCTTATTGACGGACTGGGGTCCCACCAATAACGGGGCATCATATGTGTTACGCGGCACCCATCGCACAACAATGACGACGACGACTACACTTACGATTGCGACTACGGTGGCGGCTACAACCACGACCACGACTACGACTACAATCACGTCTACAATCATAATTAAACTCACGGTTACAACCACGACTTCAATCAAGGCTACAACCACAACCAATGATTCCGTTTGCAAACCTATGAGAAGATTCTCACACATCCTCTCACGTGTAGGGTCGTCCGCAATGGCTTATTCCCTTGGGAAAAATGCAGCCCCAACATCATCCAACCCGCCCAACGGCAGTGGGAACATAATCTCCGCAACGACGACGACGACTAAGATGGCGACTAGAAACGCGACTACGACAACGATGAAACTCACGATTGCAACCCCGACTACAAGCACGACTGCAATCACATCTACAATCACGATTGACCTCACGATAATAACCACGATTACAATCACGACTACAGACGCAACCAATGATTCCTATTGCAATCCTCATGGGAAGATGCCCACACATCCTCTCGCGTGTGGGGTCGCCAGCATTGGATTGTTCCCTGGGAGAAGGGACCCCCCAACATTACCCAACCCGCCAAACAAGTGGCACGTGTGCCATAGCCCTTGCACAAAAAGAAAGGGGGAGGAGGAGGAGGAGGAGGAGGAGGAGGAGGAGGAGGAGGAGGAGGAGGAGGTGGAGGAGGAGGAGGGGGGAGGAGGGGGCAAGGCATCGCCCTCTGGGCCCAGCAACGGGGCCCAAGTCCCAGGTGGGGAGGGTGGGGGAGGCGGCGTGCGTCGCGACGCGGAATAAAGTGCTCGGAACGGAGGGAGCACAGGGCGGAGGTCCCACTGGGGCGCTGGGGGCGCGGAGGGGAAGGGGGGGTGGTTGTGCCGCGACGCGGATAAACTGTCGGGGCGGAGGGGGCACTGGGCGGGGCTTGGGGCAGAGGGCCACGGGGCGGGGGTCCAACTGGGCGCTGGGGAAAGGGGGGGAAGGTGGGAGGTGGCGTGCGTCGCGACGCGGAATAAAATTGTCGGGGCGGAGGGGGCACGGGGCGGAGCCCCCACTGGGGCGCTGGGGACGCGGGGAGGGAGGTAGGGGAGGTGGTGTGCGGCGCGACGCGGGATGAAGCGTTAGTGGCGGAAGGGGCAGTGGGCGTGGCCCCCGCTGGGGCGCTGGGGACGCGGGGGGGCTCGGGGCGGAGAACCACGGCGCGGGGGTCCCACTCTGGCGCTGGGGGCGCGGACGGGGGGGGTGCGACGCGTAATGCAGCGTTCGTGTCGGAGGGGGCAGTGGGCGGGGGCCCCGCTGGGGGCGGGGGCGCGGTGGGGCTTGGGGCAAACAGCCACGGCGCGGGGGCCCCACGCTGGCGCTGGGGACGCGGGGGCGGGGGGGGGAGGTGCGACGCGGGATAAAGCGTTCGTGGCGGAGGGGGCAGTGGGCGTGGCCCCCGCTGGGGCGCTGGGGACGCGGCGGGCTCGGGGCGGAAAGCCACGGCGCGGGGGCCTCACACTGGCGCTGGGGGCGCGGGGGGGCGGGGGGGGGCGACGCGGGATAAAGCGTTCGTGGCGGAGGGGGCAGTGGGCGGGGCCCCCGCTGGGGCGCTGGGGACGCGGGGGGCTTGGGGCAGAGAGCCACGGCGCGGGGGCCCCACTCTGGCGCTGAGGACGCGGGGGGGGGTAGCGACGCGAAATAAAATGGTCGGAGCTCTAGACACCCTGTGCAAGAGAATAACATGGTCGGGGCGGAGGGGGCGGTGCGCTGGGCTGGGCTGCTGGGGAAAGGGGGGGGGGGGCGACGACGACGCCGAAAAAAAGTGGTCGGGGCGGGGGGGCGGCGCGCTGGCTGCTCGGGAGAGGGGGTGGGGAGGGGGGCGACGACGACGCCGAAATAAAAATGGTCGGGGGCGGAGAGGTCGGCGGGGGGGGGGGGGGGATGCTGCTGGGGAAAGACAGGGGGGGGGGGGCGAACGACGACGCCGAAATAAAGTGGTCGGGGCGGAGGGGGCAGCGCGCTGGGCTGCTGAGGAGGGAGGGAGAGGGGGGGGGGGCGACGACGACGCCGAAATAAAGTGGTCGGGGCGGAGGGGGCGGTGCGCTGGGGTGCTGGGGAGCGACACGTAGCGACACATGTCGACACAGCGCCGAAATAGGGCGACGACGACGCCGAAATAAAGTCGTCGGGGCGGAGAGGGCGGTGCGCTGGGCTGCTGGGGAAAGCGACACATGTCGACACAACGCCGAAATAGGGCGACGACGACGCCGAAATAAAGTGGTCCGGGCGGAGAGGGCGGTGCGCTGGGCTGCTGGGGAAAAGGACAGGGGGGGCGACGACGACGCCGAAATAAAGTGGGGGCGGAGTGAGGGGGCAGCGACGCTGGGCTTGGTCTGAGGAGACGACGGAAATAAAGTCGTGGGGGGGCGACGACGACGCCGAAATAAAGTCGTCGGGGCGGAGGCGGCGGTGCGCTGGGGTGCTGGGGAGCGACACATAGCGACACATGTCGACACAACGCCGAAATAAAGTGGTCGGGGCGGAGGGGGCAGCGCGCTGGGCTGCTGAGGAGAGGGAGAGGGGGGGGGGCGACGACGACGCCGAAATAAAGTCGTCGGGGCGGAGGGGGCGTTGCGCTGGGGTGCTGGGGAGCGACACGTAGCGACACATGTCGACACAACGCCGAAATAAAGTGGTCGGGGCGGAGGGGGCAGCGCGCTGGGCTGCTGAGGAGAGGAGAGGGGGGGGGGGCGACGACGACGCCGAAATAAAGTCGTCGGGGCGGAGGGGGCGGTGCGCTGGGGTGCTGGGGAGCGACACGTAGCGACACATGTCGACACATATCGACATATAGAGACATATATCGACACACACACACACACATCGACGCATAGCGACACACAGCGACACATAGCGACGCACACATGGAGACGCATAGCGACACACAGCGACACATATAGCGGCACATGAAGGGCACAAGGCACACAGCGACACATATAGCGACACATGAAGGGCACAAGGCAGCTGGGGGGGAGCGACGACGACGCCGAAATAAAGTGGTCGGAGCTCTAGACACCCTGTGCAAGAGAATAGAGGGAACACATCTCCGCCGCGACGACGACGACGGCGACGACGATGACGACCACGAGGAGGAGCAGAAGCAGGACGAGGAGGAGGAGCAGAAGCAGGACGAGGAGGTCGATAGAAACACACTTCTTGGGATCCAGGCTGGCGAACATGACGGTGTCCTACCGGGGATCGTGGCCGCCCAGACCCAACACGTGGCCTACACTGGAGCGAGAGCACGCTTCCTAACTTGCTGAAGGCCTAACGCGCGAAACGGCTGCCAGACTGGGTGGTCTAGGGTTCGCCGTCCCCCCCTGTGGGATTTTTCCGTCGTCCTTGTATACCACCGTCAGGGGAACTGGAGGCTTCTCAGCTGTACTGTTGCCTATTAGGGACGCTCGAGGCATCCTAGTTGGAAGGGTTCCGAGTAGCTGGATGGGGCCAATACGTCGAAGATGCATGGGCGATGCTGCGCGATCCTCCGACCCCATCTGCTCGGACCCCACCTGGGAGGCCTACGTAGGCAACTGTTGCCTAGCGTGTCGCGGCGGCGACCCCAGCGACACACTATGCCCTGCAAGCGGATGACGTGCCGCTCCGCTCAGCCGGGCGGTAGGCCACGGGAAGGCTCGTGACATCGACGTCTGGGGGCCCGGATGTGGATAGCGTGTCGCGCAGTACCGTGGTGGGGCAGAACTGGCGGAGCGACTGTCCAACAGAAGTTCCTGGCCGTAGGGAGGAATGCGACGTCGAGGGCCGGCCTGGGCTTGGTTTCCTCCTCGCCACCGCTCCCCCCCAACCGGGCCGATCGGATCGGGCAGCAGGGCTGGCCCGGCAGCGGGCAGGTTGTCTGGCTGAGCCAAGGACGTTCATGAAGTAGTCCAGCCAGGAGGCCCATCTACCGAAGATGCCTCCAGGGAGAGCCCCCCTTCCCCCTCCTCCTTCCCGCTAGCCCATTCAGCACAGCCTCATGCTGATGCCACCTTTCGACAACGACCCGCTCTCCCCTGCTCGCCTTGAGGAGGAATCGGGTGACGAGGAGGAGAGAGGAGGAAGAGGAGAGGAGGAGGAGGAGAGAGCGAGGAGAAGTAATCAGGATTATGAAGTAGAGAGGAAGAGGGAGGAGGTGAGGACAAGGAAGAGGAGGAGGAGGAACGACGTAGCCCGAGCAGAGGGAGAAGGAACATCATCATCCTCCTCCTTCTCCTCCTGCTCATTGTGGTGTTTCCTTACCCTTCTCTTTCCTCCTCCTCCTCCTCCTTCTCCTGCTCATCGTTCTGCTTCCTTCTCCATCTCCGTCCTCCTTCCTCCTTTCTCCCTTCCCCCCTCCCTCATAATCGCCCCCCCCGTGTTTTGACCGGCTCTTCGAGGCGGGCCCAGCCGTGGCGACGAGGGCGCGCGCCCCTTGAGAAGGGCCCCCCTTCTCCGCCTCCTCCCTTCCCCCCTCCTACTGCGTAGACTGTCGCGCCCCTTGAATCCCACAGAGTCCTCCCTCCTTCCTCATCGATCTCCGCTTCGCCCTCCTCCTAATCCCCCCGGAGCTCCCCCACCCCTGTTTCGCCGCCTCCTCCATTGCACCTCCACAATCCCGCCCTCCCTCCTCGAGCTTCGCTTCCTCCTCATCCTCCTCGCCCAACTCGTGTTCGTCCTCCGAGTTCCTTCTTCTCCTTTTCCTCCTCTTCTCTGGAGGTCTCCCCAGGAGCCCCTGTAGACGTCCTCAGAGGTCTCCAGAAGCCTCTGGCAGTCCTGAAAGGATCAGAAACGCTGAACAACCTTGCTCTTCCTCCTCCTCCCTGCCATCTCCTACTCTCTCCTCCTTCCTCCCTTCCTCCGTCAAGGGTGAGGAAAAGGATGATGATGATGATGATGATGATGATGATGATGATGATGATGATGATGATGATGATGATGCTGATGCTGATGCTGATGCTGATGCTGATGAGGATGAGGATGAGGATGAGGATGATGATGCTGATGATGATGATGATGATGATGATGATGATGATGATGATGATGATGATGCTGATGCTGATGATGAGTATGATGATGATGCTAATGATGCTGATGATGATGAGGAGGAGGAAGAGGAGGAGGAGGAGGAGGAGGAGGAAGCATAAAGGCGAAAGGGTCGTGAGGGAAGCGGTTCCTGGACTCCAGGACCTACATTCCATCCCGACTTGTTTTTGTGAAGCCCCCTCCCTGACCTCCCAGAATATTGAAAAACGGTCTTCCAGACATGCAGACCTAGTAGGACTGCTTTTTGAATTCTCAACTGGGATCTAATATCAGGGGCTCTGGTGCTATTTCGCGAGCAATCCTGGAAGTTTAGGGCTTGCCCTTCGTGGCGAGGAGCATCGGAGCAGGACGAGTTAAAACAACGGCAGCTCAGAATCGGTCCCTGGACCCCTCCAAAGGTCCAAACGCACAAACTGCCCGATCTGCGTCCATGCGTGGCGACGGGGGCCCCCCCCGAAAGCAACTACCGTTGTCTCAACCGTCCCTCCCCTGGATCAAACCGTTCTGGGCTGGTTCTGGGCCCACTATGGGCCCGCATCGGGGCAGTTCTGGGCCTGATCTTGGCCGGATCTGGGCCCGTCCTGGACATTTGAAGCCAACCCACAGGGAGCTGTTGATCGTCCGCATGTCGCCCAATAGCGCGAAAAGCTCCACAGTAGGGCCCTCCTCTGAGAGGGGCATGGCCAACCGGCCGAGGAGAGCTGCGCGCCTTCTGCGAGGCAGGGGTGGAGCAACCTCAGCTTGTCGCCCGTGCTCGGCTTCTCTGAGGCGAGGCAGTGCATCGGCTGCACCGCCTGGACCTCCTGTAGGGGAGCGAGCAGTGACATAAACATCAGAGTGAGAGGGGGCCGAACGGTCAATCATCGTACCTGGGCGCGTGGCTGAAGTGAGGTTCTGCGGTGCGAACCGTGGCTGTTTTGTGTTGTCTGTTGTGGTTTGTTATGGTTTGTTGTACGTTGTCATCGTCCCCCCCACGACCCGGCCCGCGACCCACCCGCGACCCACCGGCGACCCACCCGCGATACGGCCCGCGACCCACCCGAGGTCCACCCACGACCCACCCGGCGACCCACCCCCAGGACCCACCCGCGACCACCTGGCCCGCGACCCACTCGCGACCCACCCGCGACTCATCCGCGACCCGGCCCGCGACCCACCCGCGACCCACCCGCGACCCACCCCGCAACCCGCCCGCGACCCACCCCGTGACCTACCCGTATTGCTTTAACAAAAATATCGGCTCCGGCGGCGGGCATCTTCAGAGCCTCGCAGACTGCCGACGTCCCCGCCGCCCCTCACTCTATCCGCAACTGCGGGGTGCTACGTAAAAACTCTGAGGTCCGCGCGGATTCCTCGGGTCGGCGCTGGGGCCCCCTGGCGGCACCTCTGGCGCCGCCTCTGGTGCGCTGCGCGCGCCAAGGAGGAGGGGTCCAGCGCCGATCTGAGAAATCCGCGAGTACCTCCGAGCTGTTATGCCTTCGTAATTGTTTGCTCCCCGGCTCCTGCAGCATTGCCTCTCGGGGGCGTCAGCGCCAGCACCGGCGACGACGACGGCGGAGACGACGATGCCGCCAGCGCGCCGATCACGACTGCGAAAACAGCAAGGACAGCGACGACAACGCGACGACGACGATTTCCGCCGTTGCCGCTGCTGCTGCCGTCGTCGACGTCGTCGATGCAGAAGTCGTCGATGCCATCGTCGCTGCTCTTCTCCTCCCGCCTCCTTCTCCTCCTCCTCCTCCTTCTCCTCCTCCCTCCTCCCTTCTCCTCCCTCCTCTTGGGACGTCGAACTCTGGGGATTCAGGCGGTCCCCCCAGCTGACACTAACATGTTTCGTGAATTCGTGTGAGAGCACACCAAATCGAACCTCCTTCCTCCTCCCTCTTCTTCCTAGCGCGCTGACGATGTCGGGACTTGAGTCTCCTGATCCTCGCCTTGCTTCCTCCCCATCCTCCCGCTCCCCCCCCTCCCCCTCCAGCTCCTCCTCCTGCTCCTCCTGCTCTTCCTTCTCCTCATCCTCCTTCTCCTCCGCTCGCTCTCTCGCTGTTTGGCACTGGTTCTCTGTGCCCTCCTTCTACTCCTCCTCGTCCTCCTCCTCCTTCCCGCAAGATCTCCAGCACGCTCGGGAGCCAACACTTGCAACACACGTTACAAGCGAATCCTGATCCTCGAACTCAGAGATCCGATGTCTCGATTTGTTCGATGAGGGGTCCCTGGAAGTATGGACCCTTTCCTCAGGCGGGTTTCCCATCCCGAGTACTTTTGATGACGGTCCAGGCGCCCAGCGGGGAGGGCCCCGGGAGGCCGAGCACGGCGAGAAACGTCCTTATCGTGTTGGTGCCGACGCGTTGGAAGCCTGCGTGTGATCCAAAAATCCTCCATCGGGAGGCTCCGGGCGCCCTGGCCTTCGACGTCCTCGAAGGCCGGGGCGGGATGCCTTCTCCTGCCATCGTCGAGGGTCTCCTGCCGGCCAAAGGGAGTGCCCTCGGCGGGATCGCGGAGCCCGCGCCCGTAGGCGAAAGAAAGCCATCCCTCCTCCCTCCCCCTGCGCCCTCCTCCTGCTCCCTCCTCCTCCTCCTTCTACTCCTCCTTCTCCTCCTCCTCCTCCTCGTCTGCTGCTCTTCCTCCTCCTCCTCCTCCTCCTCCTCCTCCTCCTCCTGCCCCCTCCTCCTGCTCACCACTTCCTTCTCCCTCCTTCTTCTGCCTCCTCCTCCTCCTCCTCCTACGCCTCCTTCTCCTCCTACTCCTCTTCCTCCTTTCCTCCTCCCCCTCCTCCTCCTCCCTCCTGCCTCCTCCTGCTCCTCCTCCTCCTCCCTCTCTCCTTTCCTCTTCATCCTCTCTCCTCCTCCGCCTCCTCCTCCTCCTCCTCCTCCTCCTTCTCCTCCTCCTCCTCCTCTCGTCCTCACCGCTCTCCTCCTCTCTCCTCAGACTCCCATCCTGCTCCTCCTCTTCCTGCTCCTGCTCCCTGCTCCTCCTCCTCCCCCCCTTCTTCCTCAAGCTCTGTCCTCCTCCAATGTCCGACTCAATCCTCGTCTCCTCCTCCTCCTCCTCCTCCTCGTCCTCCTCTCCTCTCCTCTTCATCCTCCTCCTGCTCTTCTTTCTCCTCCTACATCCTTTCCAACTAAGTAACTTCTCCCTGTCGCACCCCGAGACGTGTCGGTAGGGCGAGGTGGGCGTTTCGCCTGAGACTTCCTCACCACGTCTAATCCTGAAGCTTCAAATTCAGAACAGTCACACGCATGGAGGGCGGGTGGTACATTCGTCTCGAAAGTTTGTAAGAGCTTCATGGACGGAGGGCGCGTGGTTTTCAACATGTGGATATCACCGCATCGCAACACACACTCGTCTTGAAGATCCGCAAGAGTTTCACAGGTGGAGGGCGCGTGGCTTTTCAAAACCGTGGCGCCCGGGGGACATTCGTGTTGAATGTTTGTAAGCGTTTCCCGGGTCGAGGGCGGGTGGTTTTCAACATGTGGTTCTCGCCGGAGCGCCGCGCACAGTTGTCTTGAAAGTGTGCAAGAGTTTCACAGTCGGAGGGCAAGTCCTTTCAAAACTGTGGCTCTCGACTCAGCGCCGCGCACATTCGTCTTGAAATGATGTGTATGTAGCGCCCCGCAGTTGCGGACAAGAGTGAGGGGGCGACGGGACGTCTGCAGTCTGCGAGGCTCCGAAGAAGCCCGCAGCAGGCGCCTAATTCTTACGGATTATACCACGGGCCCGCCGCATGCGCTGATTTTTCGTAAAATCAATGTGGGTGGGTCGTGGGGTGGGTCGCGGGTGGGTCGCGGGCCAAGGTCGCGGGTGGGTCGCGGGTGGGTCGTGGGTGGGTCGCGGGTGGGTCGCGGAAGGTCGCAGGTGGGTCGTTAGCGGGTCGCGGGCGGGTCGCTGGGGGCGGGGGGTCGCGGGAGGGTC
Organism: Prorocentrum cordatum; assembly: GCA_963575745.1. NCBI lineage: Eukaryota > Dinophyceae > Prorocentrales > Prorocentraceae > Prorocentrum > Prorocentrum cordatum. The sequence goes on along the minus strand of CAUYUJ010017671.1, from coordinate 736,349 downwards.
GCGGGAGGGTCGCGGATGGGTCGCAGAAAATCGCGCGTGGGTCGCGGGTGGGTCGTGGGCGGGTCGCGGGGTGGGTCGCGGGCGAGTCGCGGGCCGGGACGCGGGGGGACGACGACAACAAACAACAGCAACAACAACAACAACAGACAACAACAACAATAACAACCACATCACCAACAACAACACCAACAATACCAGCAGTAGCAACACCAGCAGCAGCAGGAACAGCACCAACAGCAGCATCAACAACAACACCAGCAAAAACAACACCACCACCAACAACACTAATCATCCGCATCGCGGAATCCCACTTCAGCCACGCACCCAGGGACAGTGGATGACCGTTCGGCCCCTCACTCTGCTGGGAGGGTCACGAATAGAGGGCAGGCAATTCCTCTACAATATGTGGCTCTCGCCGTAGTGCCGCGCACATTCGTCTTTACAGTTAGTTTTCAAGACCGTCACCTGTGGAGGGCGGCTCCTTTTTGAAATGTGGCTCACGCCTCAGCGCCGCGCACATTCGGTGTAATAATTCGCGGGGGCTTCACTGATGGATGGCGGGTCGTTTTCAAAGTGTGATTTTCGCCATAGCACTCGCACGCGTTCTTCCTAACAGCTTGCAAGAATGTTATGCATGCAGGGCGGCATTTGCTCAACATGTAGCTCTCGTTTCAGCGTCGCGTAAACTTTTCTTGAAACTTCGCAAAGGCTTCACGGATGGATGTCGTTTCCTTTTTAAGGTGATACGTCCGCATGAGCGAGGCGAACATGTGTCTTAAACCTTTGCAATTGCAAACATGAAGCATGGAGGGCGAGTGGTTTCCCAAATGTGGTTCTCGCCTGAGCGCCGTGCACCTTCGTAATGGAAACGTGTCAGAGCTTCACGGATGGATGGTGGCTCTTGTTCAAAATGTGGCTCTCGCCTTAGCGCCGCGCACATCCGTCGTGGAAGGTTACAGAATTTGGGCACCTTTTATGGTTCACGTCTCAAGGATGGTGTCCTGGCACGAAAAAATGGTTGCCTGGGCGCGACAGTCACATTGATTCGCGGAGTTGAAGTCGTACGAGTGGTCTTCTGGCACGGTGCAGGATCGTCAGGACGCAACAGTGAAGTTGATTCGCGGCGTTGAAGTACAAAAAATGATGTTTCGGCACGGTGGGGGATTCTCGGACGGCTGTCTTCCAACGGGGCACTTCCATAAGTGAACATGCATTCTTCCAGGAACCACTAGAAGGGGAAACTTGGACGGAGGCTTTACTGCAACATCCTTGATGCGTCTTGGGCTTGCACTGGTCCTCCTCCTCCTCCCTCCCTCCTCCTCCTCCTCCTCCGCCTCCTCTTCCTCGTACTGCTCCTCCTCCTCCTCCTCCACCTCATTCTCCTCCTCCCACCAAATGGGGCTAGTCAACCAACCAGCCTCTCTCTTCCCACATCCTCCTCCCTTTTGGATGCGAGGCCGAGATCTATCCATATCCACCGCGAGGGAAACCGATGTCGTGGGACCCCCAGAGGCGGTGGATGCGGACAGGTTTGGGCCCCCTTGGAGCCCAACTAAATCCATGTCTTTGCCCGCAAATGTCCCCGAAGACCTTTCCCCTAGGCGGTGGTTGGTTGTAGACAAATCCCCGCCTCGGACTGGAGGCCCAGAATCTTCGCCACGATCTTCTGGGACGCTAGAAGTCTGGGTCCTCGCCAGACTCCTGACCCCAGGCCGTCGTTGCGGCGAACCTGGCCTGGATAACGAGGAGCCTCTCAGAAGACCAAAAAAAGTACTTTTTCAAAGTATCCACCGCCGCCCTGCCCAGGGGAAAGGCAAAGAGGGCAGGCCTTCTCAAAGCTCGGAAGGTCTCCAGCGTCCTAAGAGGCGTCCTGAGCCTTCTCTAAAGCCACGGAGGGCTTCTCAGAAGGCCGGAGGGCATCTGAGAAACAGCGCCGCGTGCTGAGAAGGCCTGCCTGCCTCCTCTGCCATTCTCTTTGGGCGCGCCGCCGAAGATGGTCCAACATGGCCTCAAATGCACTCTTAGGCCACACAAGAACGTCCGAATATATCAGCAAGCAAGCTCCAAGAGGCCCCACGACACTCAAACTATGCTCTCCAGAATGCCTTCGGGAGGCCGAAAGCATGAATGCCCCATCGATTGGCCAATGTTTCTCGCTTTCAATGCTCTTCGGTCAAAGATCAGTCCACTCGCGAGCTCTGATGGCACAGAAATACCCACTGAGAGCCCCAATAAGGCCGCAAGACTTAGAAATCCCAAGTTCGTTAAGGACTAAGTTCCCCCTCAAACAACCCAAACCAATTTGAAACCCGAAGGTTTCGGTTGTTTTCTGGGGGGAACCTATTCCAAGCGAACCCTGGACCTTTTAACGCCAGACGGCCAACGACGCCCCAAAGAGAACCCCACGCTGGCCCTCGGAGGACCCTCGGAGGGGCCCACATCGGCCTAGGAGGGCCCCCCAGGCGTCCGAAGACGGCCGACGACTACCCCCACGACGGTCCCAAGAGACCTCATGCGGCCAAGAGGTCCTCACGGCGACCCCAAGAGGGCCCCAAGGGACGGCGAGAATGCCTCACAGGTGCCCGAGGCAGCCCCAAGGCTGTCCACACAAGCCTGTGTGAGCCCCTCAAGAAGTCGAGACGAAGAGTGTCACGTGTGACGGCCTTCTTGGCGGGGACCGAAGAGTCGCCACACAGGCTGCTTCACTGGCACGGTGGCGGATGACGGACGCGTTCAAACACCAACGTTTCGTCAGAGACATCCCCTAACACATGCCTTCGAAATGGACCTGGAAACCATCTGCTCTCATCCTCCTCCTCCTCCTTTTCCTCCTCCTTTTCCTCCTCCTCCTCCTCCTCCTCCTTGTCCTCCTCATCCTCCTCTTCCTGCTCCTGCTCCTCCTCTTCCTCGTCCTCCCCCCCTCCCCTCATCAACCTCTCCTCCTGTTGCTGCTGCGGCTCTTCCTCCTCCTCCTCCTCCTCCTTCTCCTGCTCCTGCTTTTCCTCCTCCTCTTCTTCCTCCTCCTCCTCCCCCTCCCCCTCTCCCTCCTCTCCCGGCCGTCGTCTTCGCCGTCGTCCTCCTCATGTGGAAGAGTGAGGAGGATAATCAGGAAGATGGTTGTGAACGCTCGGGGGCGTGCGTGTCCATACGTATCCCCTGTGAGCGTTCGGAGAGCTCGCCTATATGATCTTGACCGCATTGATGCTGCAAATTCTTGCGCAAATGTTCCCTTTCACGCGTTTCCCGTTCATGCCAGGACAGATTCCCCATAATGTGCGCTTCGCCAGAGACATCCTCACAACATGGAAATGTTGGAATGTTGGAGGCTCTATGTTTAGTCGCCTTCTGTTAAATATGAGCGCTTCGCCTGATGCAACCTCGGAACATGGGGATGTTGAACTCGCTGGCCGAATCTTCGGAACTTCAAAAGTGGCATGTTCGAATGAGACGTCCTCGACAACATGGGATGCGCCAAGAGCTTTTTTGAGCCATAGGTTCGGAGCGCTCTTGGATGACATCAAAGATGTGCCAATCAGCAACATTGTTGAAAACCACATGTGGTTTTAACACGTTGTGTTAAAACATAATGATGCTGTTTCCTGAACATGCGCGGGTCGTGAACTGCCCCTGATGTCGGCGAAGGGTGCAGGCGACGAGAGCGATGAGGTTGAGGCAAGGGCTCCGAGGCGGAAGAGTACGAGCGGCAACGAAACGATCAGGAACAGTAGCTGGATCAGGTCTATACCAGCGTAAGTTAAACGCACTGGTTGAACTGGCGTGGGTAGTGAGCTCTACCTGTTTTCATTGTTGACTTGTTGGGGTGCGACTAAGGTGCAGTTGATCTCGATGGTGTTGCAATGTTTCGGCGAGGTTTTGGAAGTTTCATGCTCACCTTGAACGGTCCAGTTTGTTGTGCGCCAATCCAGCGCCACGTGTGATCTTATGCGGGTAGTGAAACCCACTTCGTACCCCCTGTGGACGTTCGGGAAGAGCGCCTATGCTACAGTTGATCTCACTAGTGGTACATGTTCTTGCCATGATCTTCGATTTCACGCGCTTCGCGTCCATGTCAGGAACGGTTTCTGAAACATGGCAGGCTCGCTAGGGACATCGTCAAAACATTGGTCCTGGAAAGGGCTCCGAACCATAATTTTGGAACCGCCCCACAGAGAGCCTTAAAAAGCCTCAGCGAGCCCCCGAAGGACCCCAGGGGAACCCCAAAGCGCCCAAAGAGATCCCCAATAGGCCCCCGAGAGCCACCCAGAGGCCCCCAAGAGCGCCCGAAGAGGCCCCAGGACTGCCCAAGAGGGCCCCAAGACGGCCCCAGACAGCCAAACATAACGTCAAGATAGCCCAAAAAAGCTCCCATAGAACCAGACGGCCTTGACAGCCCACAGCGTATGTATCGGCCATCGGCGACGTCTGACAAAGACAGACAGAGTCCCGCGCTGAAGGCACCTACGCAGGTGCAGACGGTGGGCGCCGAGGCGCCAGGACAGAATGGGCTGGCCGCTCAGAGGTAAGAGTCGTAACGGAGTGGGAGAGCCGAGAGCTGAAGTCGGATGTCAGAGGACCGTGTGGGGTGCTGTGGGTGCGGCACCAGAGAGACGGAGAGTCGGATGAGGAGGCCGCATCAGAAATCGTGCCCGATGTTGTTCCAAAGGTCTGCTGTGGCATCATCGAATATCTCTCTGATGCTCATAGACCCATTGCTCATATGGTTCTCTGCATGGCTTCGGACATCGTCGATCCACCTGGTTTTCGGGCGTCCCGGCCTCCGCTGTGCATGGTATGCTGGGTCGTGTCGCGGCGTCCAATGGATCACCTGCCGGATCCATTCCTCAGCGTCTGTCGTGCTCGATTTTTGTACCCACTTCCATTTCCGTTCCTTCACAAGAGAAGCCAAATCCTTGATTCGTACCGCTCAAAAGCGGCCTCTGCATCGTGAGTAGCACGCTTGATCCATTGTACCCATGGCTCCAGAGATTCTGGCGTTGTGCCGTCGTCGTACGTCGGTAGTGTGGTGGGCGTGCGGCTTGACGTCGTGCTATCGACCTCGTCCGTGTTGTCGTCGTCGTACTGGTGGCTGCCGTCGTGTTGGTCGTTGGTATTGGTCTGAATTGGATGTGGTGTCTGCTGTGGGCTCGCAGTTGCTGCGGTACGTCTCGGTACTCGTACGATCATGCGATCTGCCTTTGCGTTCGTCGCAGTCGATTTGCAAGCTCAGTCGTGAGGGCCCAAGCTTCGCAACCGTATAAGATAGTCGGCGTGGTAGTTCCGTTGAATAGTCGTCGCCGGTCAAGCAAGCAAGCAAGCAAGAAGTCATACACCCGGAGGTGCGTAGGACACAAGATAGGGGAAAAAAACTACTACATATACAATGCAATTGGGCTGCGCGGCGCTATGCTGACAGCTGCGCTGCTGGGCGTAGCTGGTCAGACCGTGAATATGTTTTCCCCATTAGCTCGTCCTTGAGTGCGTGGGACTTCCGCCATGCCGTCGCGATGCGGTTTTCCAGATCCGTAGCGTGGGGCGTGCTGTTTTGCAATTGCCGACCCAGATACTTCGTGCCGCGGTATGGCGGCAGCACTTCGATCTTCATGCCGAGCACGTGCACGTAACCAGGGGCGCGCTTTCCGCCTGGTGGTCGGTGGCCGTTGTGCATGATCTTTGTTTTGTCGGGGTGTAACTCCAAGCCCGCTTTGCCCACCTCATTGATCAAGTCGGTGAGCATGTCTGTAAGACGGCTGAGTGACCCCGCGAGTAGTAAAATGTCGTCTGCGAATCGTAAGTTGGTGAGACGGCCAGTTGCGTGTAGCTGGATTTTGAAGCCGTAGTTCTTGGATGCCCATTTTGCTTTGGCTCGTCTCAATATACATCGGCGACGTCGGCGTGGAGAAAATCGGCTCCTCATCGAGCCGCATCGCCGAATCATCGGCGATGCGACGCGAGCCGCCGAACCCATCTGCTCCGACCCCGTCTGGGAGGCCTGGAAGCAGGCAGCCTGTCTAGAAACAGTCCTCCCCTCAAGATCCAGGCGTCGCAAAGAGTGCCGCGGCGACTTTTAGGCGCTCTCGTCCTCTTCCAGGGGCGACTGCCCAGAACCAGGACTGCCAACACAACGGCGCAGGACGAGAACCGAGCCCTGCGGAAGGTGTCGAGGTCTCTGTCGGCCCACGTCACGCACACAAACATCCGACGATGTGTTTTTTTTTCAATGTGCGGCCCCAGAAGTGCCGACCCCTTCCCCGGAACTGTGTTTCGTCCTGGACCCATGTCTGATGCAAGGCCGATGCCGAACTCGAGGAACAGAAAAATCCAAATTGCATAAAACAGGTCGCCGGAGGTCTGGGGATTCATGGTCCGGTGCCGATCCTCGATCCTCCTGCACCCAGATCATTGGATACAAGACTTGTTCGGCCGCGATCGGTAGCGACCGATCGGCACTCCAAATCGGTCGTGACCGATCGCAAACGATTCCCAAATCGGTCGCGCCCGATTTTGAAGCAGATCGGTCGCGACCGAAACCGGCATCTGAAGCAGAATCGTTAGCGACCGATCTCGTCGGTCGCGACCAGAAATATCTGCGCGATGACAAGAAACTGCTTCACGCAGGAAATCATAGTGACCTTACGCGGTGCCTTACGCGGGCCGCCAGCGCGGCACGCAACATTGGAAACGAAAGCATTTACGCGCGACCTCACGCGGGCAACTTACGCGCCAAAGTCGGTGAAGACCACCCGTTTTTTCCGTTGCTCATCTTGCATCGAATGGTCAGGGCAGGGGGATGCGAGCTGGGGCCAACTCTGCCCACCGATAATTGGCGCATCCCTCCCTTCTGGCCGCGGCCGGTCCTTTCCGATGCCGCCGACGCCTCAGAGGCAAAAGCTGCTGGTGATATAAACGTTGTCGGTGGCGGATCCGAGTCAAAGGCGGCCTCCTCGGTGGGGAGGGGGCGACAGGAGGCAGCCCGAGGAGAAACGAGGATTACGGGGAAATCTTGGAGGCCTCGCGCGGCAACTTGAGACTCGGGTTGCGTCGGATCCACGTCGCATCGACGTCGGACTTACGTCGGCTTCCCATCGGATCTACGCCAGAACAACGCCGCGGGAACGCCGTCCTGTGTCAGAAAGGTGGACGTCTGGACCAGGTGATGCACCTACTGCGCGCCGCGCAAGGCCTCCAGGGGGGTCCCCTCGTCGCGAGGGAGATCCTGTTCCAATAGGGGGAAAACAAACCTACCTCGCCTTTGACCACCCTCGCTTCCAAAAGAGATACCAAGCGATGCCAAGCTACGGCCTGTACTGGTCAGGTCGCTTGACGAGGAGGCGCGTGGTATGACTTGGTTTTTCCTGGAAGCGAAAGCGGGGCAGGTAATTCACGCTCTGATTCAAGGCATCCCGCTCCGTCGACGAGGAGGCGCGGCGGGCCGCTTTCCGTCGTCGGTCCTCGGTCCCTGGGGGCCCTCGCCGGGCACCGGGGCCGTGCGCTCGGGCCTGGGCCAACATAGCACCCTTCAGGGACGTTGAGGCCCCCCGTCGGCCAAAGCAAGCAGAACATCGAAGGGTGCCCTCCTCAGGGTGCATCAGAGCATCCAACAAACAACAGAAGTAGGGAACAGGAGCATCCAACAAACATCCGTTGTTTGTTGGATGCTTAAGAACATGCAACAAACAACATAATTAGGGTGCCCTCCCCGAACCGACTTCGGTCTTGTACCTCGGTCCGACTCTGCAACCGAAGGGGGGGCCGGATAAAACACTGATCCTGGGGAGTTGGCTCGAGATGTCCGACGCCGTGACAGGAACAAAAAGACAAAACAGGGGGGTGCCGTTGGCAGTGTGGTTCCCCAAACCGCGCTCGAGAAGCCCCCAGCTCAGGGAGGGCATCGTGGACCTGCTCGCCGGAGGCGGCCCCCCTGTTGTCGCTTCTCGTTCCTCCGACCAAACCAGGGCGGAGCAACAATTCGCCGACCCTTTCAGCGTGTGCGAAATCGGTGCTTTGTTAGAATCGTCGTCGTCGTCGCCGTCGTCGTCGCCGTCGCCGTCGTCGTCGTCGCCGTTGCCGCTCCCCCTCCCCCCTTTCCCTGGGCCCTCCTCAAACGCGCCAGCCAAAGCAAATTCGAGTAGCGTCGAAGTTGAGTCAAAAGGAACCGCTTCCCTCTGATCCCTTCCCTGCCACGGCGGGGGGGCCGCGGGACGGGTGTTGAGTAGGGGGGAGGTCCCACGGGGGGGGGGTTAAGGGGGGTGGGGGGGGTGGCGGGTTCTTGGGTCAGAACGCAATCCCTCCCAGGGGGTCCCAAAACCAAAGATGCCCCAAGACTGGCCAAGAAAGGCGAAAATGGTTTGGCAAGTGAATGCGCGCGATCGTCTTACACGACCCCCGTATCCCAACCATGACGCAGCGTAAAGCCGGAAGGGCGAGAAGGACATGGGCCAGATAATGTCAGAGGATGCGTGGTATCGCGCGGAGATAGACCATAGTCTGTCTCAACATCTGTCAGCGCGCCGCTGTGATCCACAACGGTAGCGGATGGCTCGCGATGCTGGTCCTTGAATTCCGTTCCAACTTGGAAGGGGAAGAGACGATTGGCATATCCGCTCGCAGCTTCAGCTACAGTGAAGCCGGCGGACAACCCCACAAACCGGCGAGTAATTCGACTCATGCTATTGGTTGCGAGCCCGCCCGGGAGATATATATATATATATATATATATATGGAGGCGTCCCGAGATCCATGCGCCCGAGCCAGTCATGGGGCGGGCCCGTGACCAGGCGAGGGAAACCATGTGGCCATGCTGCCCCAAAAAATGCCGCAACCGCCAGCCCGTAGAGCCAAGCTGAATACTTGAAATTTGATTGGCCCAGTGCGGCTTGTATTCCGTGAGTGCATGCCTAGCTGACTGAATACCCGATACCACTTGCAGGAGGAATTCACAAATCAGCACAACGTTTGGTATCTCCGTCGGCTGTCATATCACATGTGTCACACCACTGTGCGCTAGGTGCGATCACCCCGGCCTGCGTTTGTTTAATCAAGCTGATGTGGCACAATGGTGTGCGCTTGTCCATGTGCTGAGGTACTAGCCGGATGAAGATTTGAAGACGGACTATGCGTCGATGGTCGTTGTAAGCATCGACCATCCATTTCCTACGTGTTGTTGCGCAATGCTGGTGCGAGCGGTCCCGCTAGGAATTCGTACAGTGCGGCGGTAGCTGGGTCGCAGTCTTCGAGGTTGCGGGCTGCCGCTAGCGTTTCCACCGGGTAGTTGGAGCATGCCTGCGGTCAGTAAGACACACAACACACACCTACCCAATGTACACCTAACTGTCAAATTTTTGTATACATCCACGCCTAAATTGGCAGGCGCCTCTGACGCCATACTGTTTGCCTCGTGATCCGCGTCGCCGTTGGGGCTTTGGTAGCCGGGCCCCCCGCGCAGGTCCACTTAGTTTCTGGAGTCATCATTTGGTATGAGATTTGTTCTGGGGCTGCCGGTAACTTCCTGGTGATCGAGCGAAGTTGTCGTGCCAGTATCTCGGTCGGGTCATGGGCGCGTCGTAGAGATGGCAGGTGAGCCATCAACCATATCTGGGCGATCGCAGCGCATGCCAAAGCACCCCGAAGGCTGAGGAACGTGACAGCCGCAGTCATTGTCAGCAGCTGCGAAGTCGCGCTGCTATTTTCAAGTTTGGCGCATATCACGGCGCAAAGTGCGCCGGCATGTTGGTTGCGTTCGCTGGGGGGAAGGCGCGGTCCACACGCGCGGCGCACTTGTCGGTCATGTCCCCAGCGCCAGCCATGTTTATTGACTACCTACCAGACCACCCCAACCCAACCCGAAGACCCGAATTTCGGGTTGGGGGGGGCAAGGGTTCCACATGTGTTTTTCTATGTTTCCCGACCCCCCCCCAATGGAAATCGATGGTATATCTGAGCCTTCGGGTTGGGTTGGGGTGGTTTGGCGGGTGGTGATTTATGTCGTGGTTCTGGCCAGTCTCGAACTCCCCATCGCACGACGCGGGTCGCAGTCCGACTCTCCGAGCTGTCGCGCGATGCTGCGGCGATAACCCCCGTGGGCGACATTGGTTTTCGTGCCTGATTCAAGGCGCCGCGAGCAGCGCTTCGATTCGTCGCGTGACGCGAAGCCTGGGAATGACCTCCGGCCGGCGGCTGAACCTCGCGGCATGGCAGAGCAGACCGCCCGCTCTTCCTCGTCGGTCGCCGCTGGCAGCCTCAGCCAACTCGCGGTGCGCAAGTCCCTGCATACATGCTTTGACGATGTCCATGGACGCGATGAACATTTGTTTATTGCGCGCGGCCGCGCTGGCGAAAGGCCCTTGGCTAAATCGCCCGGCCGCGCCTACGGGGGCCACCGCGTCGGAAGCCTCGAGGTCCGCGTGCCCCGCGACGCGGAGGCAGAGCCGGATGGTGCGATCCATCTCCCTTCTTCCCTTGGCAAATTCCACGTTGTGCGCGCATCGACACCATCGTGTTCTATGAATTCTTGATATCCTGTATGTTGAAGCATGTGTTGTCAAACCAGATATTGCATTTCTCTGCGTAATGCCGCGGGCGCCTTGGCCAGGCTCGATTGGATCTAAGCTTTCGCGAGGAGGTCGTCCTCGTTAGTGACTGCCGCGCTCTCTGCAGGTGCCGCGTGCCCCCGCGTCGTAGGAACGCAGTTGCCATCCAGTAGTCGTTGTTGCTGCGCTGTCAATTAGATCTTGGACATGTCTGCTGCGCAACATAGTCCGACAATGCGTCAGTGCTCGTCGGAGTCCAGTCCGTCGCGTCAGAAATATTTGAGCAACAAGAAACGCGTTCAATTGCCGCAGCGTCGCGCTGCAAGTTGTTGGTGGCCCTGCCCCCCACTAGCGACTGCCGGCGGCGCGCATTTTCCGGCGACCATGCGAGTCGGTGCTTCATATGCTTCCTCGACCGGGGTGGCCTCCAAGACTTCCTTCCCGACCAGTAATTCGGCGCGCCGTGTTTCCACGGCGCGCGCCTCGAGGTCGCTGGCGGATTCCTCGCTGGTGGCGGGTAAGCAATCATCAGTGGTCTGGGGCGGGCGCAAATTTAGCGCCCTCCCCATTGCGGCCGCCTCGCGGCGGCGGCGTGCCCGCCAGCCTGCGAACGGGGGCGAATCCTCGCCGGGGCCCGCCGTCGGTTTTGAAGACTTGAGGAATTGGGTCGCCCGCGCCGTGGCACTGCGATGCTATCGCACATGTGCAGGGCCGCGCCGCCGGATTCGCGATCGCGGAAGCCCGGGGCCAAGCCAATGTCGCGAGGGGGCCAGCGTGCAGCCGTCAGCGCATCTGAGCGCAAAGAGTCCGTTCATGCGTTTTGCCAATCTCGCGGCGCCTACGCGTTCGATCCGGAAGTAATTCCGCATGAGATACATGGGCCTCGGGAGGTAGCTTGCTCGCGGTAGTCCGTCGCAAATCTGACCCGCTGCGATGGCAGGGGGCCAAGGGACGTGGCCGGTTCCTCCGCGCGCACGGCTGCAATCAAAGCCAGTGCTTCTCGCGTTGCCGTGCTATCGGAGTGGATCTCGCGGGCGACGAGTACTTCGCTGTATAGCGTGTGTCGTGCATTCAGGTGCCGCGCCACGTGTTCTCCATCTCCAACCTGCACTATGAATTGGCGCCGATCGGGGCCATTCCCTACGACTCGGCGAGGAGCGCCCAAATCTCCCCAGTCATCGCGCGTTCTAGTCGGCCGGCGGTCGCCCGTGTGATCGCCAAGCCAGTGCGCTTTCTTCCGGGCGGTGTCGCCATTGTGCGTAAAAAAACACTTGGTTTGGGCTGCTGGAGCGGCCTGCGTAAAAAGGCCTCAGTGCTGACTTCCCCGTTCATGTTCTCGCAGCTGCGATCGTCAGCGCCTCGGCTTTGTTCGTGATCAACAAACGAAACCTGGAAGGCACGCAGGCCGTCGCCCGCAAAAAAGGCCCCGCAAGGCAACGTGCCGCTGTAGCCGGAAAGCGCGCAGCTCACAAGTATGGCTTCTCGCAGTGAGCGCGCGGACACCAACAGTACGTTGTGCATCTTAAGTATCCTTCTCTGACGCGACGCGCGCGTCGAATAACGGTCGCTCTAAGTCTGGCAGCGGCAACGCGCTGGCCACGCGCCCGCACGCGGGGCTCCGCGCCATTTGATTTACGGGCGGCCATGGCTGCGCCAACACTCAAAACTCGAATCCCTTCTGATGGCCCACTCTCTGCCGGGGGGGCCAGGAGAGATGGGCGGCCCCTTCTGCGCTGGCGGCCAGTGGGTTGGACCCCCCGCCGCGTCGCGCCGGCGGGGCGGGCGCCGTCCAGCGCGGGGCGCGCGGGCGTGGGAAAGGCAATCCCGGGCCCCGCGGCCGCGGAAGAAGAGGGGGGGGGGGGGGGAGAAACGCGGGGGAGGGATTGCACTGTTCAGCGGGGGGGCCCAACGACAGGAGCAAATCCCTCCTGATGGCCGGCTCCCTACCGGCGGGGGCTGGGAGAGATGGGCGGCCCCTTTTCTTTGCTGGCGGCCAGTGGGGCGAATCCATCTTGGACCCCCGCCCGCCGGCCCGGCCCGCGAGGGTCTGAGCGCGGCCGTGGCCGAGGACATCGCGCGCGTCGAGAGGAAGTTCGGTGACGTCTCTGAGCGCCTGCAGCTCGTGGCCGACCGCCTGCAGCTCGTGGCCGACCGCCCCGCGGAGACGAACCAGCTTCTCGGCGCGGCGAAGCCGCGCGGGGCCGCGAAGGCCGCGAGAGCCCTGCAGACGGCGGATGTCCCGCCGCGGGCGCACCAGTGGGCGGACGGCGCATCGGACGATGCATCGCGCCGCCCATCGGACGACGATGGCGACGACGACGACGACGCGGTTGCATGCATCGGGCGGCGCGCAATGCTTGAATGAGTTGTTAGCCAGGCGCGCTTTTCACGCGTCAGTGGCGAGTTGCATCAGCGCCGCCGCGACGACATGTCGGCTCGCATCGGCGCTCTTGGCCAATGGGAGCCAATTCCCGACAGACCCGACTGGCCGAAACACGCGCCCCCTCTTCTGGCGCCCCAGGATCTGCGCGTGGTTGGTGCATATGCATGGCCGTAGGGCATGCCAGGATCACGCGGTGGTAAGTGTCTCAGTGTCTTAGGGCTTGCAGTTCTGAAGCCCGTGAGGGTCGCATTGTATGAGGTGCTTGGCGGGCTGTTAAGACGAAGGCTTTCGGCGCTAATGCGAGAGTCGCATTCGCATAATGCTTGCACTCGTGCTAACTTCAAGCCATGACGCCCTGATGCGCTGAAACTTATGAAGCAAACCCAAATCTGGACCAATCTTGAAATCATAGTGGAGACGCATTGGGGCCCTCTTGGCCCAGGGTGGCCAGACGACTGATCCACGCGGGCCCCCGCGGCCCCAATAGGGCTTGGGTGGGGCGTCGAGGGTTCAACGCCCCAGAGGGAGTGGGTCGCGCTGCATCGTCGCCGTTTTGACGCGATGTAGTTTTTCCGCTCTGGCACATGGTAGAGCCGAGGGGGGCCGAGCTGCGAATGTTAGATTCGTTCGGGCGGCGCGCGCCACACTTGAGCGCCTGCGCGCTGAGCCAGCTACTGCAAGGACTTGCTCGGGGCCCCGCGACTGCCCCCGAGCCGTGCGCTCGCTGCACTTCGGCAAGCCCGCGACGCGGTTAACGGCGACCCCGCTCCGGTTGGACCCATGCACCGATCGGTGAACGTTCGAGTTGTCGGGGGTGGGTATTCCAACGTCAATGTCGCGCATCCGCCTGCGTTGCTCTGGAAGGCTCTCACGCTGAGCCCAGAATTCAGCGAATGTCAGGCGAAGGTTCGACGCCGCCCCCTCAACGCCAGAGCGCCCTTGGAGTATAATTTCACATTCTGATGGGGCCACGCCTGGCAGTCCTTTGTCCACCAGCAACGAGCGGAAGCCCCAGGTTATATGTGTATATATATATATGTATAGATTTCAGTTTCGATGAATTCGGGGCGAACGCCCACGGCCACGAGGAGGCGCAGTTCCCCATCGTGGCCGAGCGGAACGTCCATATCAAGCAGGCGTGCGCGGGCATGTCGCAGGCGTTCTCCGTCAGTAGCAGTTCGTTCTTTGGCGACGACGGCACCGACGTGCGCGCGGGCGGCGCGGCATTGCCGCTGCGCGGCGGCAGCGCTCGCATGTTCGCAAAACTTGGGGCCGCGGTTCAAGGCGGTGGCGCCCGCGAGCTGATTTGACATGCCCGTGGGGATGGGGCTCTGCGGCTGCGCCATTTATGTCAAAACCTCTCCTTTGACAAGTCGAAGGTGTGCGACGGCGATGGAGCGCACCTGTTGCGTTGCAATATCATTCGGCATGAAGACTTGGCGCCGGCTGCGGGAGAGCAGGTTCGGCGCGCGGCGCGTTTCCTCCAGGCGAACAGAGCAGCGAGGTCGACACCAGAGTTGGCCCATACGGAGAAAGCCTTTGGCATGACGGACCATCCGCGCGCAATGCTACTCCATCGCGCACTCAATCAGTACGTCGACCCATGCGAGGCGTTCGTACACGACTGGATGCAGGGTCTCTTCGTTGACGGCGCGTATAATGTGACTGTAGATTCTGCTGGAGGAGTGTTCCGATAATGGCAGACAAAACATTACGACATAGTTTGGGAATATATTGCATCGTGGAATTGGCCAGGTCGCATTGGCCATAAGTCATCATCGAAACAGTTAGCATCTCGATTTCAAAATGACAAGAGAGACGAACACAGGAACGCGGCACGCATCAAGTGCCAGGCGAGCGAGCTTCTTTCTATATCAGGCGTGCTAGCTCTCTTCGTGCAGCGGGTGCTGCTGAAGTCGAACACCTGCAACAATGCCCGCGCGGCGTCTCGCGCGTTTTAGGACGTCGTGGATTTCGCCAGGTCCGCGAACAGGGGGGCTGTCGCGTCAGATATGCTGACCGCTGCGGTTCGGGCGTTTCTAGCGCGTTTTGACGCTGTCTGGGGTTTTGAATGGCTCGCGCCTGAATTCTCAACGCCTCGCGCGTTCTTGGCGCCCCGTGGTCAAGTCATGGGCCCCGGAGGCTTGCCCGGAGGGGCGCGCGCGCGCGCCCATGCCGCGCGACATGCATCGACGCGTCGATGGCTCGCCATCGCATATATGTAGATAGTTTCGGGGGAAGATGACGGGGAGGGGCGGGGCGCCTTTGAGGCAGGCGCCGGTGCCGAGACATCGTCGGTGACGCGCCTGAGACCGCAAAGATCCATGGCGTCGCGCATTGCGCTTGAAAACGCGACGTTGCCTTTCCGGTTGCCCGATGCCCGCCTGCGCGCGTTGAGGCCCCAGCCCAGGGCCCCCCTGCTGGCCCCGAGTTCCAAGCGCCGCCAGCGCAGTAGGCGGGGGCCTGCGGGGCCTGAACGGATATCCAAGGGTTTCTCAGATGGCGCGAGTGGCCCTCGGTCGCCCCTAAACCCCTGCATGAAATTACACGAGCCATCCATTATCATGCGCGACATGCCCCTCGAGGGTTGGTTCGCTTCATTGGGTGCTCCATTGCAGCTGAAACCTGGAGATCTGCTGTTCATTTGATATGCGCACGAGCGCTTCCATCGCATTGCCACGAGGCACGCGACCGACGCGAAACATCCAGACAAAGAGATGAGAGGCAACATCTATCAGGTGACAGCCCGCCCGCTGGCATCGCTTATTGGAACGGGTGCGTTCAATTTTGATGTTGGCCTGGCGAACGCAGTGACCGCCAGCAGGCGCACCGCAGCGTTGGTGATGGAATTTCTGGAAATTGCTGCCAGTGGTTTCAGTGAGTTCGGCGCTCGCGACCAGCATGACTTTGCATTGGTTGCAGAAGGCGGCGGTTCGTTTTACGTTGCACAGGTGAAGATAGACATGACCAGTGACGGCAAGCGTGCAGCCGCCATCGCGCGATGGAAGCTCGAGGCCGCGCCTGGCGGCGAGGGGCATAACATGCGGTCAAATGCGGGCCGAGCAGATTGAATCAATGTCCACCTCACCATCGACGTTGTGACTTACACGTTATATGGCAACGGATCCATTGGCGCTTAAGCGCCGTGCGAGCTTCGCTGATAAACATCAACATACAAGTAAAGCAGCGTAGGCCCAAACAGTGGTTCCTGGTGGACAAAACGTGGTACAATCAATCAATTGCTCAACTTGAAGCTGTCCTCTCCACAGCTCGTGCAGACACCCCACCCACCCACCCGCAACTTGGTTTGCAAAAAACCTTCAGGCCGACTACGACGACACCGACGACAACGACTACGACGACACCGACGACGTCTCCGACGACTTCGACGACGACAACGGCGCCGACGCCGACGAAGACGACGACGACGCCAACGAAGACGACGACGAGGGAGGAGGAAGGACGACGACGGCGACAACGACGACAACGAAGACAACGAGGAGGACGGCGACGACGCGAACGACGAAGAAGGAGTAAGGACGGCGACGCCGACGACGACATGGACGAGGGAGGAGGGAAGACGACGACGACAACGACGACGACGACGACGGCGACGAAATAGGAGGGACGACGACGAGACGCCGACGACGGACGACGACGACGACGACGAGGGAGGAGGAGGAAGGACGACCACGGCGACAACGACGACGGAAACGACCACGACGCCAAAGAGGACGACGACGACGAACACGAGGAAAGACAGAAGACGACGTAGGCGACGACGACGACGACGACGCAGGAGGAGGGAGGACGGCGACGACGACGACGACGACGACGACGCCAAAGCGCGCGCGCGCACGCTTTTGTTGAAAACCCGTGTTGCGAAACCTTGTGTTTTTGTAAGTTTTGGGACACACAATTTTGAAGTCCTTCCGAACCCGATGGGTTTTGAAGGTTTTCGGCGGACGCGCGCGACGACGCGCGCGTCTGCACTTCGTCCCATTTTTGGCAGAGGATTCTCGCGACGGCACACGCGCAAGGGCGTTCGACAGATTTCGACATGTGCGCGCGCGAAGCCCGTGTAATAGCATGTTGTGAAAATCTTGAAAAAACTTTGGTTTTCTTAAAATTTCGCAAGAATTCGCGCGGAAGTTTTTTTAGCAAATCAGTGTTGCGAAACTCTTTGTTTTTGTATGTTTTTTTGGAAACTCGATTGCGAAATCCTTCCGGCACCGAAGGTTTTTTAATTGCGGCATGCGCGCGCGACGACGCGCGCGTGCGCACTTCGTCCTATTTTTTGCAATGGATTCGTGAAGCAGTGTTAAAATGTCACCGCATTGTGTTCTTCTACAAGGGAACCTCATGGGGGGGATACCGGCCCCCCGGGGATAGTATGAATGCATGTTTGGGATGGACATGTGGTCATAATCATGTATGATTTACATACCCGAAAGGGGGATTGAGAACGCCGAGGGGGGTAGATCCTATTCTGTTTTTGGGAAAAATATACGTGGTGCAAGCCATGTGGTGCAACCGATGTGCTGACACCTGTGCGGTGCAATCTCTACTGTGGACTCTATGCGGCTCCACGAACGTGGTGCCATCTATGCGGCGCACTATGCGGTGCAATGCGCGTGGTGCACCCGATGTTGCGCTACCAATAGGGTGCATTCTACGCGGGGCAGCCGACGCGTGCAAGGCGCGTGATGCAATATACGCGCGGCAACCTTTCAGGTGCAAGAGGCGCGGCCCAGGCGACGGGCGGCGACGATGTGGCGACAGGGCGGCGACGGCGAACACGGAACCGCAAGGCCGCAGGCCCAGGCGACAGGCGGCGACGAGTCGGCGACGGGGCGGCGACGGCGATCACGCAACCGCCAGGCCGCCACCCATGCCCATGCACAGGGCCGCCAGACCGCGCCAACCAGGCCCACGCGCAAGACGCCCTAAATGCAAACGTTGTTTGGTGAAAGAGCGCATTGCGCAGAGCCCTCGGCGCTGTGAGACCCGCGGGCCTTGCTCAGCGCGCCCCATCCCCCTGGTTCATCTTCTCCCTGCGAACCCGCCGCCTCGCCACCGCCGACTGGCTACTCCTCCTTGTTCCCCTGCCCCCCCCCCCCCCCCCCTCGCACGAACGCCAGCGAACAGCAACAATGTCCATGGTCCTCCTTCTCGTCCTCTCCCCCCCCCCTTTTTCCGCCTCCGATGATCGCCGTTCCCCTCGCCCCCCTTGCCCTCCTCGCGGATCCCTCTTTAAGGGGGCTCTTACGGGGCGTCCGATGGTGATCCACATGGGGGGCTGCGTTGGGTTGTGGGGTTTCCTACGTACCATGTGGGTTTCTATTGGGTTCCCATATTGGGGGTTCTTATGGGAATGACTGCCGGGTTCCCGATAGGTTTTCTTATGGGTGGTCACCTGGGGTTTCCTATGGGGGCCCTATAGGGATCTCCATGTGGTTTCCAGTGAGGTTTCATATATGGGTTTCGTATAGGGATCCCTGTATTGGGTTTTCTGTGGGGGTCCACATTGGGTTGCCCATGGGAGGTTTCCTATGGGTTTTCCATGGGGGCTCCTACTGGTCTCATCGTGTGCCTTCATATTGGATGTCCTATGTGAGTTCCTACCGGGATCCCTATAGTGTGCCTCATGTTGGGTGTCCTTTGGCGTTTCCTATAGGTGGGTTCCGATTGGGTTTTCCCGTTGGGTTTCCCATGGGGCGGGGATCCTCATGCAAATTTCCATGGAATTGCATATG
This sequence comes from Prorocentrum cordatum, assembly GCA_963575745.1. Classification (NCBI taxonomy): domain Eukaryota; class Dinophyceae; order Prorocentrales; family Prorocentraceae; genus Prorocentrum; species Prorocentrum cordatum. Next base: position 717,684 of record CAUYUJ010017671.1, on the reverse strand, counting down.
GACTCCCTGTCGCGTTTACTGAGTGGGTTTCCTATAGGGTTTCCGATGGAAATCAATCTGGAGTTCACGATTGTGTTTCCAATGGTGTTTCATAAAGGGGCTCCTATGGGGATCCCTATAGGGATCCCTGGGTGGGGTTTCCTATGGGGATTCCGATGTGGGTTCCTAGTCGGTCTCC
>CAUYUJ010017671.1:487506-712506 GCA_963575745.1 Prorocentrum cordatum | reverse complement strand
GAAGACGTCGCCGGCATTGCCCGGGGCGCGCCCGGCCCAGTGGCCACAGCTGCGAACGCGCTCGAACAGTTGGTCAGACTGTTGTTCAGCGCGGGGCATCCGGCGGCTGAGCGGTTCTAAAAATCTGCGAGGCCCTGGAAGTGCCTAGGCACGGAATACGATGGGCGTCGGAATTTGGGACTTGGGAATGCTGAAGCCGGCTGGGTCAGCTTTCAGCCTGACAATCTCGAAGCAGGCGTGAACCGAACCGACTCGCTCTCTATGCTCAATGCGTAGTCGATGAGGGGTCGTGCCAGACGTTAGTTGCCGCTCGTCCTCCAAGTTTTCAAATTTCGCGCGGGAAATCGGATGCATGTGGCTGGGGCGGCGCGTTGACCGTGGATGGTTGCACCGTAGAAGATGATGTGGGACGGCGCCCTCTTCGCAGTGAATCTTGCGAGAAAGCCTAGGCCGCGCTGAAATGACGTGAAGCGGCATGTTGGGGTGGTGGCATCGTGCCGCTCGGGAAGTTCACTCATGAATAAGCTTCGCGGGCGAACTCGCGAAATGGTGCGTCGCCTGAGGGGCCCCAGCTGGGACCTGGAGAGCGGGCATCACCCAATCCTCGCTGCGTGTACCTGACTGGAAGACCGAGGCATACTCATAGGATGCCGAAGATTGCAACCTTGACTATATAGTGCAAGATGAGATCGCGGTCGCGGATGTGATGGACTTGCGTTTTCTGGGGCTGACGTGACCGTCAGCTTGCGGATCGGTGTTGGCGCCTGTCTTCGCGGTGGCACCGAACCGCGTAGGATGACAATGTAATGGAACGTGTGGCCAGTTGGCGGTTGGTGGTTGGAATCGCAGTGGCGTGACGCCATGGCGTACACGTTGTGGCCGACGTGGCCGTTGACTGATGTATCGTTACAGGTAGACCGTGGGCTTGGCTCGGCTCAGCGAAGGAACCCTGACGAAGTTGGAGCCATCATTATTCGTAGTCCACACAACCGCGCCGTGGAATACAAGTATCCAAATCAGAGCCAGCCACGCGGATGTGCGGCCAGCCACTCTACCAAGTCGAAGCTGGGACGCCATAGTGTTAGACATATGTATTCCTATCCTAGCCATGACACTGCGTAAGTAAAGGATGGTGAAATACGGCTAGGGGTCAGACAACATTAAAAAAATATGTGGTCCAAAAACCGATGTACGTTTGTCTCAAACGACAGAAGTCACCTGGCGGTCTAAACATATGTTAGCTGCGCGCCGCTGTGACCCGCAACGGCAGCGGGTAGCTCACTTTGCTCGCCTTTGACTTCCGGTCAAAGTAACGAGTGCCGCAAGAGGCCCCCAAGACGGCCCATGAGGGCCCCGAATCGCCGAACAATCGGTCCAACACGCCCAAAATAGCCTCCAGGCGGCACGAGATGCCGCCAAGACGCCCCAGGAGGCTTCAAAAACACTCTCAAAAAACACCACGAGGCAAACTTAATCTAAAATCCTCCAGTGCTTGACAGATTTTGGTGTTCTCGCCGATCCGGCTTTCAGACGCCCCATGACGTTCCAAAAGGCCCCAAACATCGCCCCAAGGCGGCCCTAGAGTCTACCAAAAGGGCAGTGAAATCATGTAAGAAGGCCCCAAGACGGCCCCAAAGGCCCCCACAACGGCCCAAGAGGCTCCCAAAGGGTGCCCAGACGGGGGACCCGAACGGATATTTCGATATCTCGGCCCCGAGAGGCTCCCAGGAGGCCCCGAACAAAAACCCAAGAGACACCCAATATGCCCCAACATGTCCCCAAGAGGCCCTCAGGAAACCCCAGTCGGCTACCAATTGATTCCCGAGAGGCCCCCGAGTGGCCCCCAAGATGCCCAAAAACTGCCCCCCCGAGGCCCCCGAGAGCGCTCCGAAAAGACCTCAAGAAGCATCCCTGATGACTCTGGCCCACGTCGGATCCGTCGCCGGCGCCGTCGTCGTCATCCTCCTTCCGAATTTTGCGGCGCAAGTCGCAAAACCTTCACACTAACCCAAAACCGTCCGTCGTGATCTTGTCTGCAACGCGAGGAGAATATAGGGGGACAGAAAGAGACCGATACCGCTACTCGACCTCTCCTTGGGTCGTACTGACCAGAATTTCGAGGCGAATCAAGCAGTGGTGACGAGGCCCTCCCAAAGATCTGGAGCCCTTCCCCAGGACCAGTTCTTCATACCGAATAGTTATGTTCTGCGGTCCCAGGGCCCAGCGAGGGCCCTTTGACGCTCAAAACGAGAGAGCACTTTCGCCTATACATTTTTCAATGCGCTGGAGGTCTGGGGAAATTCTCGGGACATCAATCCGCTCTTTGTCGGCCGTTCGGGACAATCAAGGCATCCCCCGAACGCCGTCGCCGAGGCGAAGCCACTGGAAAGCATCCCGAGGCCGAAACGCCGCCGAGAACCGACGAAAAGTATGATTAACACCTCGAGCCCTGAGATCCGACATTGCGCAAAAATGCAGCATCGCAGACAATCACGACCAGAACAACGAACCCCATCTTCCCTAACCATTTCTCAAAACGAATCGATCCGTGAGGGTCCTGGGGCCCGAAGCCCAGCGAAAACGCAGGTTGACAAAAAATTGCCACACCTGGATCTCGGGGAGATTCGAAGCTCGGACCCTGAGGCGCGGTCGTCGTCGTCGTCGTCGTCGTCGTCGTCGTCGTCGTCGTCGTCGTCGTCGTCGTCGTCGTTCGTCGTCGTCGTCGTCGTCGTCGTCCGTCGTCGTCGTCGTCGTCGTCGTCGTCCGCGTCGTCGTCGCCGTCGTCGTCGTCGTCGTCGTCGTCGTCGTATCCTGTTCAGCCTCGAACCCTGAGGTGCGGTCCTCGGCGCCGCCGCGGCCCCCGCGCGCCCCCGCCAGCTCAAAGCGGAGCCCGCGCGCCTCGGTCCCGCGGGCCTCGGCCTCGGCCTCAAGCGCGGCGACCCTGTCGCGCAGGGGGCGCTGGGTCTCCTGGCGGCCGGCCGCGCCGCGCCGTGCCTGCCTGTGCTGTTCGTCGTCGTCGTCGAGGTCGTCGTCGAAGTCGTCGTCGAGGGCGTCGTCGTCGTCGTCGTCGTCGTCGTCGTCGTCGTCCACGTTCAGGGTCGGCGGCACCAGTCGCAAGGCCTTCGCAATGTGGACGGCTCATTTTCTACACCTTCGGCCTGAAGGGGGCCGTCTCCCAGTCCCAGGGCCGTCGAAACAACTGTTCAGGGGAAGGGGTCGAGGTCCTCGGGGCCCACGTCACGATCCAAGCACAACGCCGAAGGAGAGGCCGGGGGGATCGAGACCTCGGACGTCTGTGAAAAACGAGGCCGAAGTGTTGAGCCACTTTTGGCCTTCGGGGGCTGTGTTTTTGGGCCCCTGGGCCTTCGAACCATTACTAACTGACAATACATAAACGGTCTTGGGGAGGAGGTCGGAGAGTTCCAGGGCCCGCATATGTATTGAAACACTCACGGCGCAGAAGTCTAGCCAGGAGGGTGCCTCTACAGGCTTGGGGGGAGCCCCGTCGCGACCAAGTTAACGTGACCCTATCGTTTTTCTTCCTCCTGCTCCTCCTCCTGCTCCTCCTCCTGCTTCTCCTGCTCCTCCTCCACCTGCTCCTCTCGCCGTCCCTCCTCCACCTCCTTGTCATCCTCCTCATCCTCCTCCTCTTACTCCTCCTCCCTCTTCCTCCTTCTTCTCCTCCTCTTCCTCCTCCTCCTCCTCCTGCTCCCCTCCCCCTCCCCTTCCAGCTCCTCCACCGCCCTCCTCCACTTCCCATCGCCCTCGCTCCCCCTGCTCCCCCTTGTCAAACCAGTGGAGTTCCCAAGCTGGTTGCCTGGGCGAGGGGCTCCATGCTTGGCAACGACGGGCGCACAGTGTCCTTGAAAACCCTGCGACTACCGGTGCCTTGAGTGACTCGAGGACCAGCCACTCGCAGATAACGGGTGACCGAGCCTCCTTTTCCCCTGTTTGTCCCACGCCCCTTCCCTCTCCGCATGGCTGCTCATGATAGCCAACCAGGAGCCATGCGCCCCCTCCCACCCCCACCATCCCTGCCAACAACCAACAGCACCAAGTGCAAATTGCGACGGGCAACATCTGCATCGTGAACGGGCACCCCGCGATGACTTTCCGATGGCCTTCGGCCAAGACGGGGGGGGGGGGGGGCACACCTGCTGTGCACGCTGGCCGCAGGCCCACCGTCCCTGTCAAAAGCTGGTGCAAAGTGCCTGCGGGCACACACGGCATACATCATGCATCAGGCTTATCATCCTGCCGCCATGGTGGTTGTGGCAGGGGTGGTGGGTTCGGCATGCTGTCCGACGTGTGCTGTCGCGTGCGCTGGCTCGCCTGGCGCTCTCGGTGCCAGCCACAAGCCTGGCGCACACAATAGGCTTGGCGCACGAGGCGTATCCAGCATACCAGGCACGCCTGGCGGGCGCATTTGGCGCGCTCGACGCATTTGGCGCGGCTCGTCCTCCTCTTCACTCTCTTCCACCTCCTCTTCCTCCTCCTCCTCCTCCTACTCCTCCTCCTCTTCCTTCTCCCTCTCCCTCTTCCCCCCCTCCCTCTTCCTCGTCCTCCACTTTCTTCTCCTCCTCTTCCTCCTCCCGCTGAGATGAGAGAGGCAACGCGCAACGACGCACATCGATGCATCACTCAATTCATCTGCCAACCGCCCATGGTTGCTGGCATGGCAGGGCGGCCCGGCGGCACGCCGTCGGTTCTTCGAGGGACCCTGGAAGGCGATACGGCGGGGCCCGCCTGCCCCGCCAGCTGCGGACGCATGGTTGCAGGATCGCTTGCCGGCGTTCCCAGACCAGAAGCCCTGGACTGCAGAGGAGGCCGGCTGGCTGCTTCGGCGCACGCCGAAGCGGAAAAAGGCCGGCCTCGACGCGTGGGGGCCGTCGGCGAGCTGCAGCTGCCGCCTGCAGAGCTCCGCGGCCGGGTCGCGGACTTCTTCGAGGCGGCGGAGGCTCGCGGCGAGTGGCCGCGCGAGCTCGTCGAGGTCGAGGTCCTGCTGCTCCCGAAGCCGGGCGGCGGCCAGGGCCCTCTGTGGAGCGTCGGCCGGTGCGGCGCCGTCCCATCCTGTACCGGCGCTGGGCGGCAGGGCGCGCCCGTCTCTGCGAGCAGCGGCGCTGCGGCTGGGCCGGCGCCGAATGGCGCAGCGGGGGCAGCAGGCCCGGGAGCTGGCCCTGGAGCTCGAGGCCGCTGACGCCCTCTCCGAGGAGATCGTTGGCAGTTCCCTCGACAGGAGTAAGGCGTATACGACCAAGTGGACTTTGCCACTCTCCCGATCCTGCTTGAGCGGGCAAGCGGCTCGCATGCCCTGCGCTGCGTGCCTACGGAGCCTGCCGTCGAGTGCGCGCCAGCATCGCGATCGGCGAGCCTCGGATTCCCTCGCGCGGTCTGCTGCCAGGATGTCCGCTTGCCGAGTTTGCGCTGGGAGTCTTGGCCCGGCCGTGGGCCCGCCGCGTCGCCAGGCAGGGTGACCTGCTCCGCCAGCGGGTCCATGTCGACGACTTCACCTCGCGGGCCCGCGCGGAGGCTGCTCGCGTCGACGAGGAGGCGGATGAGCTCCAGCAAGCGCTGCAAGTGACCGTCGCCTACGAGGCGGCCATGGGGCAGCAGCTCAACCGGAGAAAATGCCCACAATTCGCCAGTCGCCAGGTGTTGCGGCAATGGCTGGTGAAGCGGACTCCTGGCACCCAGGCCTGCCCAGACTTCAAGGACCTCGGGGTAATTGCACCGCTGGCAGGGCTCACCGCGACGCTGGCCGGCTGGTTGTCGCACAGGGGCGGTTTGCCCGACTCAGCTGGTTGCCCATTGGTTTCCGCCGGCTCTGCCTGCTGGGCGCCGCCGCCGGCACGGCAGCGGGACTGTATGGTGCGGCTTGCAGGCGCCCCTTGGTGCGGGAGCTGGCCGGGTTTCGCGCGATGCCGCGCGGTGTGTGGTCTGCCGTGGCGGCCGCGGAGGTCGTTTTCGGCGTCCTGGCCCTGAGTTGGCGGCTCGATCCAGCGGCGGTGGCGGTCATCGCACCGTTATGGCAGGTCGCCAAAGCCCTCCGCAGGCGTCGATTTCCAACGAAGCGCGCCGCCAGCGCCATGGCAGCTGGCCGCGGCTTCGGCCCCGTGGACGCGGCGATCCGGTGCCTGGCGGTGCTGCAGCTAGGGCAAGACATCGACGAGTGCTGGGCGGGGGTCCCCACCGCGCCTGGCGGCTGGCGCCCAGCCCGCTGCGCCCTGCCCGACACGCGCGACGTGCTCCTCGGAGCCTGGGCGGCCCGCGAGGCACGCGAGGTGGCTGGGCGGCGCGCTGGCTTTCGGCACCTGGCCGCCGGCGTCGAAAGGTGGGCCACCAGGCGGCTCCTCGAAAACGGCGAGCTGGCGGCCGACGCTGCGGGCGCCCTCCGCGCCGTGCTTTCTGGGAACGTCGTCGCAGAGGCCGTGGCGGCGAAATGGGGGCGCCCGGCGGCGTGTCCGCACTGCGGCGAGGTGTGTGACGACTTGGAGTACAGATTCGGGGTCTGCCTGTGCCGCCGCGTTGGCCGCCGAGGGCCTAGCGCGCGCGACAGCCCGCGCGCGGCTGCCGGCGGAGACGTCGCTGACCAGGGTGCTTCCGCAGCACTCGCAGGTGGCCGCGCTGGCTGACCAGGCGCGTTGGCCCCTGCAGCTCCCGGCTCTGCAGGCCCCGACGACAGCCTGACTCGGGCGCGCGCCTGAACGGATGGCGCTTGCGCGCGCCCAACCGACCCCCTCCTGGCTGGGGCGGGTTGGGATGGGGCGCTGGCTGATGGCGCGGCAGGCCGCCTGGAGTGCCGCGGGCCTGTCGATGGCGAGCAGACCGCGCAGCGGGCGGAGCTCGCGGCCGCGACGCACGCGCTCTCCCTGGTGGACGGTAGCAACGGCATCGCCGCGATCCACTGCGGCACCTCCCCGGAGGATTGGGCGCACGCGGACATCTGTGAGCTGATCGCCCCTCACTGCCGCAGCGGCGCCCCGACGGCGCGATGGGTTCAGGGCCACCTCGACGCCGCCGAGGCCGCAGAAAGCGGCGTGTCGCCAGAGGACCGCGCCGGCAACGCCGCGACGGACCGCCTCGCGGGGGCGGCGGCCGAGGCCCGGCTGCCCCCGCGGGCGCTGCGCCAGGAGCGCGAGCGGCAGCTGGACGCCCTCCAGGCGGTGCAGCGCGTGCTCGCCATGGTGCAGGGGGAGGCTCCGAAGACCAACCACGGGCACGGCCCAGGGGGGCCCGCGAGTGCGGCGGCGATGGACGGCGGTAGGGCACCGCCGCCGCCGCGTGCCACGCGAGGGCGATGATGCCGCTGTCGTGGCCGCAGTGGCCCCAACAGCGGCGCCGGGGCAGCGCCGCGGCGAGGGCCTTGTTCGCCGGCCGCGCCTGGCAGGGGCACGTCGCCGCCCAGGGGCTTGCCCTGGGTGGCCTGCATGGCCTGCGGGTGCTTTGGCCCCGCAGTGGCCCTGCCTGGCGAGCCGCCCATGCAGCGGGTGGGCGCCCCATGCTGCCCCAGCGCGCAGCCGGGCTGCCGCTCCTCGGCGCCCCGCGGGCGGGTGGCGGCGGGGCGCCTTGGCGCGCGGCCACGCGCGGCGGCGCCGGCGCGCTGGACGAATGAGGTGCACGGCGGCTTGCCTGGGCCAGCCGCCGGATCCCGCGCGCTGCCGGGGCGCGCCGCGACCGTTTCCCCCCCCCCCACCCCCCCTCTCCCTCCCTCCCGCTCGCTCCTGCCCCCTGGTCTCTCCTGCGCCGTGCCTCCCGTTCTCGCCACAGGGCCCCTCTGCAGATGGTTGAAAAGGTGCGCTGGCTCGCCTGGCGCACTCGGTGCCAGCCGCAAAACTGGCGCACACAATGCGCTTGGCGCACGAGGCACATCCGGCACACCAGGCGCATTGGGCGGGTTCGGCGCATTCGGCGCGGCGCGTCCTCCTATTCACTCTCTTCCGCCTCCCCCTCCTCCTCCTCCCTCCTCCTCCCCCTCCTCCTCCTCCTCCTCCTCCTCCTCCTCCTCCTCCTCCTCCTCCTCCTCCTCCTCCTCCTCCTCCCCCTCCTCCTCCTCCCTCTTCCTCCCCCTCCTCCTCCTCCTCGTCCTCCTCCTCCTCCTCCTCCTCCTCCTCCTCCTCCTCCTCCTCCTCCTCCCTCTTCCTCCCCCTCCTCTTTCTCATCCTCGTCCACCTCCCGCCGAGATGACAAAGGCAACCTATAGCGAGGCATGTCGAAGTATAACTCGATGCATCTGCCGAGAAGTAAGTTCGAGCCGGAGGAGGGCGAGGTGGGCGGAGGCGGGAGGAGGAGAGGAAAGGAGGGAAGGATGAGGCCGAGGTTGAGGGGATGACGTGATGCGGGAGGAGGAGGCATGGAGGAAAGAAGGAGGGACGGGGAAGGGACGCGATGGAGCGCGCGGCCTGGCAGTGATGCCTGCCCTTCTCCCGCGGAGGTTATTGCGCGGAGGTCCCCGCAGAGGTCCCCTCGAACTCGCCTCTGGAACGCGGCCCTCCTCCCCGACCCTCGACGTCGTGATCTTTTCACGACGCGGACCCTGGGAGGTCGCGACGCCCGCGTCGTGTTTTCTTCACGACGCGGGCGGGTCTGGGCCAGGAGCCTCGATATCCTCGATCACTCCCTCCGTCCTCGAGGCATTATGCGCGTGGACGGACGGCGAGTTCAGCTCGGGCGCTCCTCTTCCGAGCTCCCTCCTCGCCCTATCCCTGGCTTTCTCCCCCTGGCCTTCCAGAGGGCTAGAACATGGCCCCCCAGACCTATAGACCTGCCAGGGCTGCTCAAGGCCTCGACTGCGCTTGAGGCTCGAAGGACCCGGTGTCTTGGAGCACTCCTGCCTGGCCAGGGGCCTCCCTGCCCTCCGCGCTCCTTCTCGTCCTCGAGGTCGGCAGGGCAGGCGGACGAGAGCTCGGAGGCGAGCATGTGGACGTCGCAGCCGTTCTCCTCCTCGTCGTCGTCCGCCAGCCTGAGGCGGCGCGGGAGATCTCGGCGGAGGGACAGACAGACAGACAGCCCGCATGCCAGCTCCGGAGGAGCGGTCCCGCAAAGCGGCAGGCGGCGACAATGGTGAAACGTGCTGAAAGAAAACATGAGCACTACAAGTGACATCAAGTGATTTTGTTGTCTGCCTGGGAGATCTCGGCGGAGGGAGCTGAGGGGGATCTCTCGGAACCAGACCCCTCGCGGCGTGGCAGAAATCATATGCTTGGCCCCCGGCTTGCCCTCGTCGGATCCGGGGACAGTCAAGAACTACTCAGGATGAGAAGCCGGTCCCGGGACTTGGTCGAGACCTCAAAAGGGCCGACATTATGGAAACACATGACGTCGGGAGTCTGGGAGTGGGGAGACTGGCTCAAGCGGGGAGATCTCGACCTGGAATTGGCGACGCATCGCCGATAGACTGGCGATAGGCCCCAAGTAGGGAAACCGCACGTTCCTGGGCGGATGGGCAGCTATCGGCGATGATTGGGCGACTGGGTGCCGATGTAGTCTTCCCCCGTGGCCCATCCTCCGATATCCTTGCCTCTGAAAGATGGCCCCCGGCCCCGGGGGTGAAAACAGCCCGAAATTGGCCGCCGCGACTTTTGTCTCGGCGCCCAGATCTGACCAGCTACACGCAAGGCGTCGCCCTGGTCAGGAATGACCCTGGGCAAGAATGCTCCTGGGCAAGAGTTATCAGGGAATATGTCGACCCCTATCCCAAGCTTCGTGGGACTCTCGAATGGACGAAAAACTTAGCCTGGCGAAGGACACAACCATATGCAATTGTGAGTACCGTCTTTGTGAGCAACGCATTCGGTGGGGTTCCCTATGGGGCCACGAAACGCTGCCCTGGGTGGGGGAACCACATGCAGGCACCCCCACTGGGGCCTACGGTGCAGCTCCCGATGGGGCCACGAAACGCTGCCCTGGGTGGGGGAACCGCATGCGGGCACCCCCACTGGGGCCTACGGTGGAGCTCCCTATGGGGCCACGAAACGCTGCCCTGGGTAAGGGAACCGCATGCGAGAGCAGCCACTGGGGCCTACGGTGGAGCTCCCTATGGGGCCACGAAGCGCTGCCCTGGGTGGGGGAACCGCATGCGGGCACCCCCACTGGGGCCCACGGTGGAGCTCCCTATGGGGCCACGAAACGCTACCCTGGGTGGGGGAACCGCATGCGAGAGCAACCACCGGGGCCTACGGTGGAGCTCCCTATGGGGCCACGAAGCGCTGCCTTGGGCAAGGGAACCGCATGCGAGAGCAGCCACTGGGGCCTTCGGTGGAGCTCCCCATGGGGCCACGAAGCGCTGCCCTGGGCGGGAGAACCGCATGCGAGATCAGCCACTGGGGCCTTAGGTGGGGCTCCCTCTGGGGCCACGAAACGCTACCCTGGGTGGGGGAACCGCATGCGAGAGCAACCACTGGGGCCTACGGTGGAGCTCCCTATGGGGACACGAAACGCTACCCTGGGTGGGGGAACCGCATGCGAGAGCAACCACTGGGGCCTACGGTGGAGCTCCCTATGGGGCCACGAAGCGCTGCCCTGGGTGGGGGAACCGCATGCGAGAGCAGCCACTGGGGCCTGCGGTGGAGCTCCCCATGGGGGCACGAAGCGCTGCCCTGGGTGGGGGAACCGCATGCGAAAGCAGCCACTGGGGCCTTCGGCAGAGCTCCCTATGGGGCCACGAAGCGCTGCCCTGGGTGGGGGAACCGCATGCGAGATCAGCCACTGGGGCCTTCGGTGGAGCTCTCAATGGGACAACGAAACGCGGCCCTGGGTGGGGGAACCGAATGCGAGAGCAGCCACTGGGGCCTTAGGTGGGGCTCCCTGTGGGGCCACGAAACGCTGCCCTGGGTGGGGGAACCGCATGCGAGAGCAACCACTGGGGCCCACGGTGGAGCTCCCTATGGGGCCACGAAACGCTACCCTGGGTGGGGGAACCGCATGCGAGAGCCACTGGGGCCTTCGGTGGGGCTCCCTATGGGGCCACGAAGCGCTGCCCTGGGTGGGGGAACCGCATGCGAAAGCAACCACTGGGGCCTTCGGTGGAGCTTCCTATGGGGCCACGAAGCGCTGCCCTGGGTGGGGGGAACCGCATGCGAGAGCAGCCACTGGGGCCTTCGGTGGGGCTCCCTATGGGGCCATGAAACGCTGCCCTGGGTGGGGGAACCGCATGCGAGAGCAACCACTGGGGCCTTCGAAACGTGTGAGGGGTGTGCCGAGAGCAGAGGCAAGGAGGGGGAGGAGGGAGGAGGGATGAGGAGACGCGGGGCACCGTCTCTTCAAATCAAAACGAGGACCCAACGCCACAGGATGGTTGGGAATTGTGGCCGAACTATGGGATATACGATGGAGGGGCGTCCATCCTCTCGATAAAGGGTGTGTCCGAGTAGCTCCCTGGGGGTATATCCCAGGGTGTCCCTCCTTTTCTGAGCGGCATCATGTTTCGTCGAAAGGTCGTGGGCTGAGGGAGAAAAATCGCATGCGCTGATCCTGGGCAGGAGTGACCCTCGGCAAGGGTGACCTACATTGGCGGCGATCGGGGGGGGGGCGGGCCTTTCTCTCAGTAAGCTCGGAGGGCCTCGGGCCTTCTGGTAAAGGTCCCATAACCCTTCTCCGAAGACAGAGGCTGGGGAGCCCACACGAGACGTACGCGCCCAACCAAATGCGTGAACACGGCCACCCAGTCCGCGAGCCCAGCCGCGTGATACGAACGTTCGCGCAATGTGTACTCTCGAAACCAACGTGGATCCATGTATGTCTACGTCCTTCTTTCGCTCCCGAGAGACGGCTTCTCAGATGGCCAGGGGGCTTCTGAGAAGCCCCGACGCCTTCTGAGAAAGCTTTCCCCTTCAAACTTCCCCCCGGGCGCGCCGCCGACTCTTAGCTGCAGCCGGTCTGACTGAGATGCTCGCTCTGCTGTCTGAGACAGAGACGGCTTCTCAGAAGGCTAGAGGGCTTCTGAGAAACCCCGTCGCCTTCTCGGGAGGCATTCCCCCTCGCACTTCCCACCTTGGGGAGGAAGGGTAGGGGGGGACTGGCGAAGGGGGGAAGCATCGGCCTGGAATCGACGACACATCGCCGATAGCCCCTCGCGCAATCGATTGTCGCACTCTGGAGCTAATTACTCCAGATTTCGTAATAAAAGGGAGGGGGTCTGGACCCTCCAAGACAAGCCATTTCAGACCTCCCCCGTGGGAGAACCCTCCAAGACATCGTCCCCAGACCCCCCAGGCCCTCCAAGATAGCCTGGAAGAGACTCCCCCCGAAATGAGACCCCCCTCCCTTTATTACGAAATCTGGAGCGAATGACAAGCCTGCGAGCGAGTGCCCCCAGGCTCTAAAAAGTATGACGGCAAGCGCGTGCTGACGCCAGCGCGTGCTGGTCCACGGGAGCCCTCGCTCGGCACGCGGAGCGCGGAGCCGAGGCCGCTCCCGGGGCCGGCCGCAGCCTCCTTCGTGGCCAGGCCAGGCGGCGGCTGCTGGAGGGAGGAGGGGGGGGAGGACGAGGAGAGGGACGACGAAGAGGGAGGCGGGGGGAGGACGAGGAGGACGAGGGGGGAGGAGGGGAGGAGGACGAGGGAGGGAGGAGGGGGGGGGGGGGGGACGAGGGGGGAGGAGGGGGGGAGGACGAGGGAGGGAGGAGGGGGGGAGGAAGGGGGGGACGACGAGGGGGGAGGAGGGAGGAGGGGGGGAGGCAAATCCGATGGTACATCCGCACCTTCCTGGGCAGGCTGGGGCTGCTGGGCCCCGAGCGGCGATGAGTGGGCGATCGCGGGTCGATGCGCTCCCACCACACTGCATCGAGGAGGGGATCGACTACAGAAGGGATCTGCCCCAGACTCGGTCTGTCCGTCGAATCCAGGAACACATGCGAGGAGCGCTCGTAGATCTACGAGCATCCTGCGCACGACTCGACGAGAAAAGCAGCATTCCCGATCCCCTAAGTCGAGTGCAGATCCCCCCTCCCCCCTTGATAATCCTTGCGCCCGACCCTTGGGCTCGCCGCGCGCGCCGATCGCCGCCCGCGATGCGGCAGCAGCGGCCTGCGTGCTCGGGCCTGGCCCCCCCCCGCCCCCCGCGGAGAGCCCGCGCGCCAAGAGGCCGCTCGGGCGGAAGGTTCGCTGGCTCTGGCGGCGAGCCCGGGTGATGCGGAGGGGGGGCGGGCCTCCTCGGGAGGGCCCGAAGGCCTCGGGACTTCTGGAAGGCGTTCTCCAAATGTCCCCCGAGGGCACAGAGAGCTTCTCGGAAGGCGGGGGGGCTTCTGAGAAGCCCTGCCGCCTTCTGAGGAGGCCTTCTTCCTCTCAGTTAGCCCAGGGCGCGCCGCCGACACTCAGCTGTAGCCGGTCTGAACTAGATGCTCGTCCTGCGGACCTTCCGGAAGCTGTTCAATCCGCTCATACGTCGATGATGCGTCGAACGTCCGTCGACGTGAGTCGAACTTGGGTCGAACTTCAGGCGAGCTGGAGTCAAACTGGAGCCGAGATAGCTCGTCGAACAGATCAATTAGGAGGGCCCCAGGAAGGTTCCCCGAATAAGCACCTACAGCCAGACCAAGGATAGAAGGACATCCTTCAAGAACGTGAGACCCTCCGCCGGTCAAACTGAAGAGCATTCGAGGGGGCCCTCCTCCAGGATTCACGAGGACATCCAGCGAGCACGAGGAACAGTGGGGTGCACTCCCCGAGCCGACCTCGCTCTTACACCTCGGTCTGACCGTAATACGAAAGCCGATCGATGCCGACGACGACCGCTCCTGTACCGGATCAACTCCTCCCGGATCACCTCCCGGATGTCCTGGCGCGGCAGCCGCCGGGGAGGCGGCCGCGCGCCGCCGCCGCCGTCGCCGCCGCGGTCGTCGTCGTCGTCGTCGTCGTCGTCGTCGTCGTCGTCGTCGTCGTCGTCGTCGTCGTCGGCGTTCGCCGTCGTCGTTGCCGTCGCCGGCGTCGTCCGTGGTGTGCACACGCTGGTGTTCACCACAATGCTTGTGTGCGGCCAGACCTAGGACAGAAGAGCATCCCCCAAGAACATGAGACCCTCCGCCTGGCAAAACACACACAGAATATCCAATGGTACTCTCCCCCAGGATGCAAGAGAACACCCAACAGGCACGAAGAACAATAGAGGCCCTCCCCGAATCAACCTCGATCTTGCACCTCGACCGGGTCGTACACCACAACGCCTGTGTTCACCACGAATGCTGCTGCAGAAGCAGATGTGCACCACAACCCTTCGATGCCAGTGCGAACCACTGTGCCTGTGTAGGCGCTGCCTTGGAGGCCTCCAAAGCCTCAGGACGACGTCGGTCATCATCGTCGTCGTCGTCGTTGTCGTCGTCGTCGCCGTCGTCCCAGGCCGCTCCAAATCCAGACGTTGCCAGGTCCTCGCCCTATCCCCGGTGGGCGCAAATCTTGAAGTTGTAGCAGAACTACTGTCGCAAGGCTACTGTCGTCCTTCCTCCCCTCGCCGTCCTGCGGTCGCACTCACGCGTAGTGCTCGCGGGCACAATGTGGCGCGCACAGGCGCTCTGTCCGCTGCGCGACCTATGCTTAGCAATCCCGTACGCTATGCCTAGCTCCTATGCGTGGAAGGTCCCGACCTACATGCTAACCAAAACTGTCCCCAACAAACAATTCCTACGCATCCCCGCACCCCGCGGGGGCAAACCATTATGTTACCCACCCCCTCCCCTAAAACCCCACGATGACGCTCGCTATCCTGGACTCCTGGGCTTCTGGGGAGCGTCCCCGTGACCATGGCCGCATGCGCCTCGTGAGCCAGCCAAACCGCACCCCAGTAGAGGTCGGGGGGAGGTGATTTTAGAGGGTGTCGTCGTCACGTCGTCGTCGTCATTACTATACTCATCATCAGTATCATCACCCTCACCACCAGCATCACCATCACCAAAACCATATGCACAGCCATCATCATCGAAACATCATAATCATCATCATCATCATCATCATCATCATCATCATCATCATCATCAGCATCACCATAATCATCATCATCATCATCATCATCAGCAGCAGCAGCATCATCATCATCATCATCATCATCATCATCATCATCATCATCATCATCATCATCATCAGTATCATCATCATCATCATCATCATCATCATCATCATCATCTTCATCATCATCATCATCATCATCATCATCATCATCATCATCATCATCATCATCATCATCTTCGTCACCCCCATCACCACCACATTAATAGTCATCAACATCACCATCACCATCATCCTTATCATCATCATCATCATCATCATCATCATCACCATCCTGCTCATCATCATGCTCATTACCATCAGCATATTCATCACCATCATCATCATGATCATCATGTTCATCACCATCATCAGCATTATCATCATCATCACCATTCTCATCATCACCACCACCATCACCATCACTATGACCATCACAATCATCAGCATCATCAACATCACCATCATCATCAGCATCAGCAGCCTCGTCATTTTCACCATCATAATCAGCATCATCATCATCACCATCACAATCACCATCACCAGCATCATTATCATCATCATAATCATCTGAACCACCATCATCATCACCGAACAAATCATGATAATGATCATGATGATGATGATCATGGCCATCATCATCATCGCCATCGCCATCGCCATCACCATCATCATTATCATTATCATCACCATCCTCACCAACAACATCATCATCGCCACACCATTATCACCACTACCACCATCATCATCGTCGTAATAAGCATCATCATCATCAGCAGCATCAGCATCAGCATCAGCATCAGCATCATCATCATAACCAACCATCACCTATCATCGTCGTCGTCGTCGCCATCGCTGGTTCATCCAGGACCAAGCGCGCAACAACGTCCGAAACGACGACGGCCCTGAGGGTCGCTCCAAACTGGCCCCCGGAGCCCTCCTGGGGTTGCATCCTGACAGATGAAATATCCCAAGTCGGTTTTCTGAGGCCCTGGATCCCGAAGATAAAAGGACAACAAGGTACCGGTACCGCTATCCCAGGACCTTTCCTGGGGTGCACTCCGGCCTGGACCTCCAGGAGAACCCAGGCGTGGTGAGGAGCACTCTGCAGGACGAGCGGCGGTATCGGCACCCCTTCTTCCTTTGCAAAAAACAAGCCTCCAGAGGCCGAAGTCCAGGACCAACCTTCAGCGCGATCCGACGACGACGCTGCCGTCGTGCCGTGGCCGCCCCAGGAGGTCCTGGCGCAGCAGCCGCCGCAGAACCCTGAGCGGGTGGTTCAGCGCCCGCTCCCCGTCCTCCTCGGGGGGGGGGCCTCGCAAGTCGTCTTCGCCACCGTCACCGCCGTTCTCCCTCTCCATCGGGAGAAGAGGACGCGAAAACGCCTCCTCCTCCTCCTGCTCTCAAACCATGTGTCAGCAGGGTGGATTTGGCGTATCGCCTGAGACTTCCTCACCATCTATGAGAGTGATGCTTGCAGCTTTGCGACTGCTCCAAGGATGGAGGAGGGGGCTCTGTTCAAACATTGGCTCTCGTTTTAGCGCCGAGCACATTCGCCTTCAAACTTTGCAACAGCTTCAAGGATGAGAGGGGTCCTTTTTTCAGAGTGCGGCTTTCGTGTCAACGCCGCGCGTTTACGCATTCAAAGTCTGCAAACGTCAGGGATGGAACACAAGTGGTGTTCAACATGTGGCCCCCGCCTTAGCGCCGCGCGCATTCGCCTGAAAAGTTTGCAGCAGCTTCCAGGATGGAGGGTGGTTCCTTTTCAAAATGTGGCTCTCGCCCCAGCGCCGAGCACTTCCGTCCGACACCAGTTCGCCACAATGTGCAGAATGGATTACAGGTGGTGCTCAAAGGTCTTATCGTGCCTTAGCGCCGCGCGCATTTTCCCTAAAAGTTTGCAGCAGCTTCAGCGATGGAGGGCAATCCATTCAAAATCAATTCTAGCCTTAACGCTGCGCAGTTCGTCCCAAAATCTTGCAACAACTACGTACAAGGATTGAGTTCGAGTTGTCTTCAAGTCAAGGATTGGCCTAAACGGCGTTTTGGGGATTTCGTGGGCCGTGTTCGTTTTGACACAGCGAGGGGAAACGACAGTAACAGGAACACGCCGTGCTTCAAAATGTGGCACTCGCCTCAGCACAGCGCACATCAGTTTTTTACTCCACAATTTGGAAGGGTAGGGAAGTGGGGGTTTCCGCTCGAGAATTTCTCAGGGTAACAGACCCGCAGCTTCAAAACGAGCAGCACAGCACTGATCCAGGGCAGCTCCTTTTCAAAATGGAGCTCTTGCTTGACACTTCCTCGGAATTGATTACCACGAGCGTAAGCTTGGGGGTGCTTTTCTGTTAAAGTGGATCGCCCGAGACGCCTCTCGAGACTACATGAGTATCGTTTTCGCATTCCTGATGACACGCCAGAAAGACGCGAGGCATCTCCTTTTCAAAGCGGGCCCCCTGCCATAACGGCCGGCCCACGCGTGCCAGCCTTCCAAGGAGAGCGCTCCGTGGAGTGAGAAGGAGAGCTTGTAGGGACGTGTGAGGAGGGGACCTGGGATTGGAGGGTGTATTTCAGCATCGCTGATGCATCTTTGGGTCAGTCTGGTCCTCGTATTCCTCCTCCTCCTCCTCCCCCACCCCAGAACTCTGCGTCGCCCAAGCGTCGTCGTCATCGTCGTCCTCCTCCGTCCCCCTCGGACTCCTCCGCCTTCTTCCGAGACATCTGGCGACTCGGAACAATCCCGCTGCATCTGTTCTGGAATGTTCGACCTCCCGGGGGCCATCTCTCAGCCCCAGGACCGTCGAAAAACGACCCAGTCGAGAAATGCGACGTCGAAGACGCGAAGGATTTCCAGGGGCCCCGAGCACGACAAATCCTCCTCCTCCTCCTCTTCTTCCTCCTCTTCCTCCTCTTCCTTCCCCGTCCCTCCCCTCCGGAGCCCCCTGGAATCTCCCTGGGATACCCAAGGCATGCATCCCCTCGCCACGCAATGCACGCAATGGGACGGGCAAAGACCCATTCCGTGCGCCGCCCTTCTGGTAAAATGCCATCCCTGCCGCGCAAGACACTGGGACGGAGAATTCTAGGACTCTCGGTTGGCCTCGCGCGCGCCCAAAGAGGGGTACGAGGTCGAGGGAACAGGCGCCAGCGGCGACGGCGGCGGCCTGGACGGCGACGGCGACGACGACACGACAAACGACGGGACGCCCGCAGCGGCACGACCCGCGACGGCGGCGACACGGTGGGACGGAGAAGAGGGCCCATCCCGTGCGCACCTCCTCTCCTTCTCTGGTAGTCCCACGCGGGCCCCTAGTCGGCCCAGGATGGCTCCAAGATAGCCCCAAACGGGCCAAAGACAGCCTAAGAGAGCAACTAAACGGCCCAAGAAAGCCCAAGAATGCCCCCCCGATGGCACCGCGAGACCCCAAATACGGCCAATAGAGCCCCAAGATGGCCCAAGAGAGCCACCAAAACAGAGCCTCAATGAACCCCACAGACTGTCCCAATACGGCACCAGAAGCCGCACAAGAACTCATCAGGAAGCAGAGAGGAAGAGGTGTCAAATGTGACGGCCGTCCGGGCGGTGCTCGAAGATCGCCACGTAGAGAGTGCGTGGCTGGCACACTGGCGGCACTGCCGCAACCACCTGGATACTGCGCCGTGTACGTTGCAACGCGTGGGCTGCACCACACTCAGGATTGCCCTGCAAATGCTGGAGAATGCCACCACCCACTGATTGGAGTCCACGCGCACGTGCATCATGTGTGTATGGGTGTGTTGGCACATTATATAGGTAGCAGTGAGAGCACGCAGATGCGCACAAGATAGAAGATGCAGATCGAGAGAGCGAGAGGGGTAGAGAGACGAGAGAGAGAAAGAGGGAAAGGGATGAGACAGAGAGAGGGAGAGAGAGAGAGAGAGAGGAGAAGGAGGAGGGAGACAAATACTGCATCCAGGTGTACAAGTTTATCCAATGCATGCGAGCGTGTAGAGTTGCGCGTGGTTTCGTGTATGTGTATGTGCGTGTATCCCCAGAGAGCTTCGTGAATGCGTTTCCAACTATCCGCCAAGATGCGTCGAACACGTGGATGTTTGCGTCGGCGCGCTCTGGGGCATTAGGAATCACCAGTGCAAACCATGCACTTCGAGCGCGCTTACGATGGTCCGAGAAACAAAAACGGTTGCCGAAACCACGCCAAACGGGCGAGAATATCGGAGACCTGCTGAATAACCCAGGCATGCCCATCCGTGCAAGCACATAGTGGCAATTTTACCCTTGCGAGCAAAGCCGAACTCTCACGACGAGGTCTGGACGACTGAAGCAGCACAGGCATGAGAGAGCATGCTCCTGCGGGTGGCTCTCCATCTCTGGGCCATCGCGTCGGTCACCGTTGCCCGTATCACCACCACTTGGCTGGGGATCATCTGGGGTCATTGCAGCTGCAGGTGGAATCGGGCTACACCCGGCGGCACAACTGAAGCCCATCTTGCAGCTCTGCAGCCCTATACGTGGGCGAAGTCTTTGGACACTCATGGAGGGCCGCAAGTGCCCTCCGTTTCACGCCCCCGTGCTCGTTCGAAATAAACATCGGCTTTCAGGGATGGGGGGACAGAGCGAGGAAACACTGCAACAAAAACGCGGAACTGACACAACAACGTTCAAAATTCTGCATTTCTTCCGTCAGCGCTTGGCCAGCGGCGGCGCTAGAGGCGCCGCTCACCCAGACTCCCAACGCCAGATTCCTTTCACAACGTCGACCTTCGTTCCCTGGGACTGACTTTTCATCCTAAACAATTGAAGACGTTCCAGGGCCCAGGGAGTAGAGGCCGTAATTGGTATACAACTGCACATGTACAAACAACATTCCGTTGTGTTTTGTTCGAGGATCGACGACTAGGTTGCTTCCATACTACTTACGAAACACATCCCAGAAATAATTTCGAGCATCCGGAAAAGTGTCGAAAGACTGTCGAAACAGTGTCGGGCGAATGTCTCCCAGGGCCCGGCACCTGAAAACCCCTGAGTTTCGGTACTTTTTTGGGGGCTCGAAATTCTTCCTGGTGGTCAAGGCGCAAGTAGGTTGGAACATCATAAATCGACGAGGTCGCAGAGGGGGTCCGGCGCAGATGCACAGAGTCCGCGCGGACACTCGAGAGCGCAGGCTCGTGCAGCGCTTCCACTCTTAGGCTGGGCATGTCCCCTACAGGGGGATGTTGGACCCAATCCCCCAAACATGCCCCAAGAATGATCGAACTACAAAAGAAGAATCCCCGACTGTTTTTTGACTATTTTCGGCTACTCCCCCTGTAGAGGGACAGGCCCGACTTCATTCCACCCCCCGCTGAGGGATGGGCATCCAGTTCTGCTGCCCCGAGGAGAACTAAGTGTCCGACTGTTTTCAAGCCACTGGCTCGCTGAGCCTCTGCTTGCTGCGCAGGGTTGCATTGGACCGAAATGGCTGGACACATCGGGCGGGTTGCATCCCCACTCTCGGCGGCGCGCCGACGGGACTGTGAGAGCGGGCAGCCCTTTTCAGAAGGCTGCGGGGCTTCTCGGATGCCTTGCGGCCTGCTGGGAAGCCCTCCATGGCTTCGGAGAAGGCTCAGACATGGGGCTGCAATGCGGGACCTGCGCTAAAACAGGAACATGCCGTAGGCGGATCTACCCTCTTCAGGCGCAACACCCCGAATTCAGGAGAGGCAAAAAAGCACGACCCCCAACTAGGGGGTGGACGCTCCCTCCCCTCGAGCTGGTGGCACCTCCTTCCCGGAACTCTCTGAAGGCATGCCCGGAACGAGGTGCCACCAGCTCGAGAGGGTGGGACAGCCAACCCCCTAGCGGGGGGCCCCCCCCCCGAACATCCAGCGCCGTCAAGCAGAACCAGGGAGACTCCCCTCTCCTCTCGGGGTCCCCCTCCCCGACTGAGAAAATCAGCAGATGTTAGAGCAGTAGCAGCAGACATGTGCTGGCACCAAAGCGTCCGAAAGACAACATTCGGTATCGCCCATTTTTATTCAAGGGCTCAAGGCTTCGCGAATCGAGACTGAACATTTCAGTTTGGTAGCGGAGCTGGAGTTCAGCTCCAGCTCCAGCCTGCCCCCCTCCATCCGGGCACCCGCGCCGCGATAGCAGCGCCGCGCGCGCGCCGCCAGGCGCGCCACTTCGTCTCGACGAAGACTATGCACGGACACCGGGCCGAAGTACCGGCCCCTGCCGATCTTCAAGAAGTTCAGCTCGCACTTCATCTTCCTTTTTGTGCTCGCCAGCGAGAGCATCTTCGGCGTCGGCAGCGACGCCCTCTCTTTTCCCTACTGTCAGGAGTTCGAGGCGATGGCGGCCGGAGGCGGAGCAGACTGGAAGCTCCCCACGCAACTGCCAGACTTCACCAGGTGTGCATCTCCTGCCTGGAAGCCGGGTCTGCCAGACGACCCGCTCCCGCAGTTTCTCGAGGGCCTGCGCTTGTGGTGGCGCATCACGCCCATCACCGAGGAGGAGGCTGGCGCGCTGATCGCAAGCCGGCTTCCGGATCAGGCGTTCCACGTGGCCATGCACGAAGGATGGTTGTTTTTTGCAATCCTTTTTGCAATCCTTCGGTTTTTTTTTTGCAATCCTTCGGTTTTTTTTTGCAATCCTGTTTTTTTGTTTTGCAATCCTTGGGTTTTTGCAATCCTGGTTTTTTTTGCAATCCTTCGGTTTTTTTTGTCCTATCGGTTTTTTTGCAATCCTTCGAGAGCGACGAGAAACGGCGAGGCTATATATCACCGGGGATGCGACCCTCGCCCTGCCGAGGCAGGGCGAGAAGTTGGACGTGGCCACCGGCGCAGCTCTCGCGACAGGAGATCCCGCCGGCGTGGCACGTCTCGTTCAGCAGCTGAAGGACGCCTTCGAGATTCACGGTCAGGACAAGCAGGGCGAGGATCTGGACAAGCTCTGGGACACTCGCAGGGGTACCACACGTCTCCAAGACCATCTTCTCAAGTTCGAGCAGCGGCATCAGGAGGCCGAGAGCAAGGCGGGTCTTTCGCTGAACTCAATTGGTCTCACGCATCTTCTGTTCAAGTGGAGCGACCTTCCGGCACGACGGATTGCGGACATCAAGCTTCAGTACAACGGAGACATGTCAAAGTTCAATGAGATCTTCAGCATGATCAGTCGCATTACGAAGCAGGAAATGGCAGCAGGATCACACCATCATCACGGACGCTATGGCGAGTTTGAAGCAGAGGAGCTGAACGACGACCACTACAATCTTTCTTTCTATACCGATCAGGACGATGACGATGATTACATAAGGAGTTTACATACGATGAGGACAGGGACCTACATTATAGAGATTACTGGACAGAACAAGGCGAATGGACATACGGAGCGTACGACAACCACTGGAACTGGTACGACCAGAATGAAGTGGAATCGTACTTGGACGAGCTCGACCTCGAAGAAGCATATCAGATGAGCGGCTTTAGACCAAAATGGAGATTCAACGGACGCAGAAAAGGCAAAGGCAAAGGACGGCTTCGTAATAGCAAAGGTCGATGTCGCGGTAAAGGACGAGGTCGAGGAAAAGGCAAAGGTAAAGGACGCGGAGAAGACAGCCGGTACAACTCAGAGGCAAACTACGGCGGAAAGGGCTACAACGGTGGCAAAAACAAGTCCCAACACGACAGCACAGGCTGCAACATCTGCGGCTCCAAGTGGCATGGTGATCAGGACTGTCCAGCCAAACAGCGAGGTCAAAAGGCGACGACGGCAAGAACACACGGTGCGGCTACAACGGCAGAGGTAAAGGCAAGAAGGGTCGCTCGACTTCAGGATCATCCTCCACGTGGTTTCAGTTGGGCAGTCCAGGACGTGTGCCGCCGTGGCTCAGCAACAGCAAGTCGGATATAATCTCCGAGGAGAGCCCCTCGATCGGATCATGGATTGTGATATCTTCAGCAGAGAAGTCTAGCGTGGCACCAACTCCGGGTACTTGGCACGACATCGACGATAAGCCTGTACCAGCAAAGACCAGCTTCTGTGACATGGTCAAGAATGCGAGTTCGACGAGCAACAGGAGTCGGCCGAGCTCTACTCCTCCAGGTGACCGAGCAGATGCATTTCGATTTCCTGAAACGGCCGACGCGCGACACTACCAACACCAAGGTCCAGAGCGAGGATCTCGGCGAGTACGTACCGGCGAAGGCTTCAAAAGGATCTCTCTCAGACCTGTGGAAGACAAACATACACACACACACACCTCTTTGCCATCAACTACGGCACCAAGAACGACGATGACAGCGCGATCCTCATGACGAGCGTGCGTGGCAAGCAGCGTCTCGGCCTTCTCGTCGATCCAGGTGCGCCGAAGGGCTTAGGCGGAATTGGCACAGTCAGAGAAATATGCGAACGACTCCTTTGGCCCAGGAAGCAGGACATTAGCCTCAGAGACTCGGGCTCCAAGCTCTCGGGCTTGACGGCACTCCAAGTCCTTCTCTTAGCCTGGGCACTCTACCTCTCAATCTTAAGGCACTTCCCCGGAGCACGTTCTCGATGGACCTACTTGGCAGGTCTGGATCAAGATGCCCATGTCTTCTGCCGACCGAGCCCATCATCGATCATGTCGGGTCGATGTATGCGAATCTGTTGCCAAACAAGGACGGCGTGCTGGTGATCAACCATCTGGGGGCCATGGGTAAGAAAGTGACTCCCACGACCTTCCTACGCATTTTGTACACCGACTCGGGCCACTTTCTCCTGCCGATCGATGATCGCTCGGCGAACACCGGCGAGGAGGCTACAGCTCTTCGTCAAGCAGTGAAGGGCTACATGGAGTTCGTCTTCGACACCGACACCTCGTCCGAGGCCAATGCCAAGGCAACACTACAATGCAACACGGAGAGCAGGAAACCGGCTGGTCACGGGTCAGAACCTCTCGGTGGGTGCTCCTCGAGCCCACGCGAAATCGGTCGACCACGTTATATGCTGGACAATATCAGGCGTCTCGAGAGGACGCGGCTCATGGCAATGACGACGGCAAGCAGTGCGAATCAGCGGCACAAACGTGCGACAGCAGTCTGACCTTCACCAGCAGCACTTCATAAAATAGAACGAGGCCGAGAGATTACCAAGCAGACGAAACCCGTACCAACGAAGGTCAGCAACACACACACACACACAAGCACACAATGCATCGAGAAGTTCGTCAGCCAAGTCATGCCAGACCTACTACACATGTTGGGCCAACTTCGAGGGCTCTGAGTGGACTGGGAAGAACTTGTGGCCTCCAACCTGTGACGATGATGATATCCGCCTCTTTGAGAAGACGTATCTGGCAATGCCCGAGGAGTTCTATCAGCTTAGTCAACTGCCGATTGTCACGCCAGTCGATGCCATGAAGTGGGTGGATCATATGAAGGGCTTCAAGCTACACCTTCAAGAACGTGTGGATGGCAGCGGTCGACTCTCCTCGAGATGCCAGAAGCTTGGGCTGCAAGTCGCGCTTCCTGTTGACTATCGGTACGGCTGGAACTTAGCAGATCCAGGACATCAGAACATCCTCACGGCGGTCAGGGCTACGCTGGGCATCAAGATGACCTGGTGGACTCCAATGTGCACGCCATGGTCACAGGCTTCTAAAAGGCAATGCTGAGAAACGCGAGGCGGACCGTCAGGTACAGCATCCTGCTCTTCAATGGTGTGTCTCAGACATTCAAGCTGGACAGCGTGGTGAACACTCTGCAGTCGAGAACCCCAACACCAGCAAGATCTGGGACAAGTCAGATCTACAAAGGCTTCCAGGTCTTGGCATCCGGCAATATATTGGTGATCATTGTCCATTGTCCATTCGGTGCCATCAACGACGAAGGCGAGCCCATTCGAAAGAGAACCAAGTACCTGAGTACATTCAGCCTTCGGGGCGTGGCACGTCACTGCAGATGCAAGGTACCTCGTGGACAGCTTGTTGGACACAGCGGTGGAGTTCACAGGACTGCTCGCGCGGCGATGTATCCCAAGCTGCTGTGCGACGAAATCGGCAAGAACATCATGAAGATCGTTGGCCAGCCCGTCTCGAGCCACCACCAGGACATCGACACCAGCCTCATCATCTGGACCTGTCCGCGGTGCAAGCACGGAGCCAAGTCGGAGGCTCCACATTCGCGGGTCCCAGGTCAATGCAAGCTGGCCGGCACTAAGGTTCCCCGAGCAGCAGCACCACAAGCAGTACCAGCAGCAGCAGCAGCAGCACAACCAGCAGTACCAGTACCAGCACCAGCAGCAGCAGCAGCAGCACCAGCAGCAGCATCAGCAGCAGCAGCATCAGCGATTCCAGCACAGGCCAAAGACTCCGACGACGAGGACGAACCAGCAGCAGCACCAGCGCCAGTTGCAGCACCAGACGAGCCTCCCGATCCTGAGGAGCCGGCGGTGCAGCCAGTGCAGGAGGTACCTCTGGAACTCGACCATGACGAGAAGTTGGATCAGGCTCCGGCAATGACATCGCCTGAGGAGTCCTCCGCGGGCACCAAGCCGGCGGTCGCCGCAGAAGAACCCAAGACCGCCAAGAAGGAATGGTATGATGTGAAACCGAGTCCCACCAGCCCTCTGGGCGTCGGTGGTTTAACGAGTTTCCTCTTCCACCCCTCCTTCTTCCCCTTCGGGGAGGGGTTTACCCCTCCCCCTACCCCCTCCCCACTGACCTGGACAGGGGGGGCCGCGGGTAGTTAGAGCGTCCAAAACGGCCTCGGCGAGGAAGCCAAAATCATTGATTTTACTATGGTTTCGGCCCCATTTTGGCCTTCTGAGGGGGGGGCTGAAATTTAGGAACCCCCCTTCTTTGATCGATTTCCTCCACGATGGCCGCAAGAGGCCCCCAGGATGCCCCAAGAGGCCGCAGGATGGCCCCAAGATGGCCCCAAGAGGCCCCCCAAGAGGCCCCCAGGAGGCCCCCAAGAGACCCCCAAGAGGCCCCAAGAGACCCCCCAGAGGCACCCAAGGTGCTCCCAGAGGCCCCAAGATGGCCCCAAGAGGCCCCAAGAGGCCCCCAGGAGGCCCCAAAGAGGATTCCGAACGGCCCACAGAGGCCCCCCCGAGGCACACAAGACGCCGAAAAGCCCCTCAGGACGACCCTCTACTCGCCTGGGCGTCGTTTCCGGACGGGCTGGTGGGGATACGCGAAGCGTCTAGAATTTCAACATGGCGAACCTCCTCAAGCGGCTAAAAGAGGCAGCGGCACAAAAGGACAACAAATAATGTATCTGGTGCCTCCTGGGACTTCATGTTCGATTTTGACACGCTTCGGTTCCAGATATGGCCATATTGCTCAAACAAGGCGACTGCTGGACACCATGGATGGCGCGGATTCTGGCTCTGGTGCCGAAGGCTTGCAAGGAATACAGAGACTACATGCCACCGGCGACGAAGCCACAGGTCGGCATCACCACAGCGGTCTACTTCAACCACTGACCACGAAACCACTACAGCAAGTACAAGGTTGCCGACCCTTTCAAGGCTCGCACAGCGGCTGAGATACTCACCGCTGTTCTCAGGAGCTGGATCAGGTATTTCGGACCCCCATCTCGGTTGATTCTGGACCAAAAAGGCGGCATCGACATCATCCAGGAGGCGGCTATGGTCTCCAACTCCCTCGTGTCTGACGGGGGTCAGACGGCGCCTCAGGTGGTTCTGGGCTTCACGCCCCACGACTTCTACGACATGGAAGCTACCACCTTAGACTCGGTCACACCGGCGACCCGCGCCTGTCCAGATCCATTCGAGTCAGTGCTGAGGCTCAGGATGCAGGCCTAGATCGCCATGGCCAAGAGTCTCGTGGAGGAGCGTATTGCTCGATGCAATCGCACTCGACAGCAGCAGACTCCTCAAGGACAGCGACTTCAGCCAGGCGAAAATGTTGATATCTACTGAATGCCAGAACGGAAGGATCAATCAGGATGGCGAGGACCAGCTGAACTGGTCAAGCTTTCTCAAGGGACTGGCATCGTGGTCTGGAATGGTATTCCCTACATATTGCCTACCAGACACATCCGACGTCACACCGTCAAACTCGAGAAGATCAAGCTGGACGGCGACAACCTCTACACCTACATGCTGAAAGGATCTGAGGAAGTCACAGACCTGGTCAAGCCCATGGACCTTGTCGACGGCACGGCCTACGGCCAGTACACGAGGATCGGCAAGATATCCGACGGAATTATCATGAGCTGCACACCACCAGTTGCCCAATTGAGGTTTCTGGCACACTGGACCCTGTCTCAAGATCTATCAGCGAAATTGTCATCTCAAGAGTGTGGATGGTCTTGTATACGGTACATCAGTCAGACGAATACCAGCTCTCGATCGAATATAGCATGGACTACTTGTCACCTCGTCTCGCTCAGACCACGTGCGCTACCTGGCGCAGGAGGTTCGACCAGGCAAGGTCCTCAACATCGGCGATTTCTCCAAGGACGATTGGGACGACACCTCTTTCTTCCTCATAGATCGCACGGAGCTGCCGGTGGATCCTTACCTTGATAACTACGAGATTCCTAACATCAACGACTTGAGCAACATCGAGGTGTGGCCAGAGAACATGCGAGACGTCGAGCAGGACATCCACGACATGGTCAGCCTCTTGCCTGGTGATGGTGATTGAGAGGACAGCACTCTCTTTTACTCACAAAACGTCAACGTCAGGACACCCTCGGCTAAGTCACCGCTGCCGGACAGTCTGTCCATGTCTCAGGAGTTCGAATCAGCACGATCGGCAACAACACCTCAGGAGGCTTCGACGGCAATCATCTCGACGGGCTCCGTTTACCGGACACCAGAGCTGACTGGACAGATCACCCCACCGCAGAAGCATCAGCAGTCACTTGTGAAGTCACCGACGCCAGCACGGAGGACTGCCGCAGCATCATCATCCCAAGAGCGGATACCGTTTGCGACAGCAGGACCTCCAGCATCAGTACGGCTTCATCGAGATCCACAGTTGCAGCAGGCAGATGTGCCAGCCGCGGCTCCTCTACCATCAGCTCCGGCTTGGCCGAAGCATACACCATTGGGTGCGACACCTTTTCGGCCGGTGTCCCCATTGCCGAAGGCTGGGCCAGCACCGCCACCGAAGGCGGCATCGTCGAGCATACCTCAGGCACCAATGTCAATGCAGACGTCAGAGCTCGATCTGTCGAAGGCTGCGGGCGACATACTTCCCGAGGTTCCAGTACTACAACCTGGCGTCAGTGCTCGATCTATCGAACGCTTTGAGTGAGCAACTCTCTGAAGTTCCAATTCCTCAGCCTACTCACGAGCCAGAGCTCGATCTATCGAAGGCATTGAGTGAGCAATTTCCTGAAACTCCATTTCCTCAGCCTGTTCAGGAGCCAGAACTCGATCTGTCGAAGGCGTTGAATGAGCGACTTCCAGAAATACCAGTGCCGGTACCATCACAGACATCGGAGCTGGACCTCTCGGAGGCCTTGAGCGACATGATGCCTGACGCTCCTGTGCCTGAAATCGTTCAACAGAGCTCGACCTCATCTGACATGCAGCTCGTTCCTAAAATAGGTCACGACGACGTGAACCCAAGGACACCGGTATCCATGGAACAACCGACACAGAGACCATATGCCGGTATGCCGGTTCACCTTACCCACTACATGAGGGCAGAGAATAGGAAGAAACAGCAGTGGTTCCAGCAGAAGAGGCAGACAACGGTCACGAGCAGCAAGGTCTTGTCACTGAGGAGTAGAATCACTTGCAAGACCTTCCGACAGAAGACCCGATACTGTTCGATCTGCCAGTTCACGTGGACATATCGGAAAGCAACACATCTCCTACAGCTGACTCTTCGCCAGGCGCAGCATTTCGACGAGCTGCATGGATCTTTTTGTCAGACGACGCAGATGGCAGTGATGATCGAGCAGCAGCGTCAGGCGAACTACTTCGCCGACAAGATCGAACAAGGTGATGAACTACCATGGAAGAGGTCTCAGGCAACCCGGGTTATCTCAGGCCCTTGGCGACAAAACGAATGCGTCCTGTTCGACTTGCAAACCTGCGAGGCTGTAACTTATGCGGCACAGGCCGACGGCAACTTAACGGAGCAAGAGATCTGCGAGAACTGGCACCTACTCGAGGCAGCGGGCAGAACGGAACTGACGGCGCTTGTGGGCCATACAGTGTTTGCTTGTGCCGCAGTGAAGAACTTGGACTCTCGCAGTGATTGACGTAGTTTGGGTACGACGATGGAAGCTCAACTCGGAGACGAATTTGCGAGGTGGAAAGCCGACTTTGCGGTCGTGGACTTCTGGACTCCCAGAAACATCAGATACAGAGGCACTCCAGCACGGCTTCGAGAATCAGTCAGAAACTGGTGGTCAGTATAGCTCAGTCTCATCCTGACGGAGGTTTCGCAGCTACAGGGTTTCAACAACGAGCCGAAGGTGATGCACCTCAAGAGTTCCAATGCGATTCTCAAGAAGGCGCAGTGCGACAATCAGCTACTTGGACTTCACCTCCCTTGGCTCTGTGGACCTTACTGTTTGCGAGCGATCGGCGACGCCAACCACACTAGGAAGACCAGCGTGTATCCTCAGGAGGGTCATGCAATCCTGATGATGAGGGACAAGCCCAGCATGATGCAGATCAAGTCAGATATCATTGAGGACAAGAGTTGCTTGAGCGGACTTTGCCATCCAATGGCAATCCTATCCAACAAGGCGAAGAAAGTGGCTCACTCTACAAGCATGGGCGAGACGAAGTGCGCCCTGAGTGTTGTAAGTAATGCGCAGATGATAGCTCTTCGTATCACAGCGATGCCGATGGATCAGATTCTCTCTCAGTACGATCGGATCCAAGTCACAATGAAGATCAACGAGGTTGGAACTTATAAATTGCCGATCGACCAGCTTACGGACTGCAAGGATGTATTCGAACTGGTGACCGGTTTGAAAGGCGTTCCTCAAGATAAGCAGCAGAGGCTGCCTGTGATGGCTTTGAGAGAAAGAAGAAAGCATGATGGAGTTACTCACGATTAGTTTCTTGGACATGGAGTCAGTTCAGGAGGTGGCGACGGCTCGACGTATCCTCCTCAAGCCAGATGAGTATCAGGAGTCCGACCTGGAGTCGATCCAGAAGTTCAACTACGAGTGAGACGGCTGTACCGACCTGCTCGTTAACAACAGCGTTACCAACACCTCACGGTGTGTGAAGCCTGCCGCAGCTGCCGCCCGGATTCTCCCCTGTCCTAACCCTTTCTCCTCTCTCGAGCTGGCGATATCGTGTTTTTACTGCTACGCTTTTCGGATATCATGTTCCGAGACTTTTTATATTCGCAACAGCCCCCTTAGAAAGTAAACTGAGACTGAGAAAAGCAACATACATTAGAGCAGTAGCAGCAGACATGTGCTGGCACCAAGGCGTCCGAAAGACAACATTCGGTATCGCCATTTTGCTCAAGGGCTCAGGGTTTCGCGAATCGAGACTAAACATTTCAGTCCCCGAATCCCCCCCTCCAGGGAAGGGGGGTGGGTTCGAACTCCCCCCTCTCCCCTCGGCGCCGGTGCTGGCGCGGCGGCGGCGGCGGGAAGCGCCGACGGCTGCGACGCGCAACGACGACCAGGACGAAAACGACAAAGACGACAAGGTCCCTTGTAGTCCTCTGTCCTCGCCCCTGAAAGTCGGAACCCTGAGGGTCCCGGACTTCAAATAGAGATATTCTGCGCGCTGCGTCGCGTGCCTCCCACGCTTCGTCGTCGTCGTCGCCGTCGCCGACGTCGTCGTCGCCGACGTCGTCGTCGTTGTCGTCAACGTCGTCGTCATGATTGAAATCGTCGTGCTCGTCGTCGTCGTCGTGGTCGTCAAAATCGTCGCCGTCGTCGCCGTCACCGTCGTCGCCGTCGTCGTCGTCGCCGTCGACGTGGTGGTCGTCGTCGTCATGCTCGAAGACGTCATGGTCGCCGTCGACGTCGTCGTCGCCGACTTCGTCGCTGTCGCCGTCGTCGTCGTCGTGGTGGCCGCCGTCGTCGACGTCGTCGTCGTCGCCGTCGTCGTCGTCGACGTCGCCGTCAGATTCGTCGTCGTCATCGCGCTCGCATCGTAGTCGTAGCCATCGTAGTGGTCGCCGTCATCGTCTCTACCGTTGTCGCAATTGTCGTCGTCGTCGCCATGCTCGTCGTCGTCGTCTTCGCCGTCGTCGTCGCCGTCGGTGTCGTCGTGCTCGTCGTCGTCGTTGTCCTAAACGCCTTCGCCGTCGTCGTCGTCGCCGTCGTCGTCGTCGGTGTCGTCCTTGTCGTTGTCGCCGTCATCGTCATCGTTGCCGTGCTCGTCGCCGTCATCGTCGTCGTTTTCGTCGTCGTCGTCGTTCTCGTCGTCGTGGTCGTCGTCGCCGACGACGTCGTTGTCGTTGCGTCATCAACGTCGTCGTCTTCACCGTCGTCGTCGCCGTCGATGCCGTCGTGCTTGTCGTCGTCACTGTCCTAATCTTCGTCGCCGTCGTCGTCGTCGTCGTCGTCGTGATCGCCGTACGTCGTCGTCGTCGTCATCGTCGTCTTCGTCGTCGCCGTCATCGACGACGACGTCGTCGTTGTCGACGTCGTCGTTGTCGTTGTCGTACCCGTCGTCGTCGCCGTCGTCGTCGCCGTCGTCGTCGTCGTCGCCGTCGTCGCCGTCGTCGTCGTCATTGCCGTCGTCGTCGCCGCCATCGTCGTCGTCGTCGTCGCCGTCGTCGTCGTCGTGCTCGCTGTCGTCGTCGCCAACGTCGTCGTCGTAGTCGTCGCAAGCCTCGTCGTCGTCGTGTTTCGTCGTCGTCGTAGTCGCCGTCGTCGTCGTGCTCGTCGTCGTCGCCGTCGTTGCCGTCATCGCCGTCGTCGTCGTCGTCGTCACCGTCGTCGTCGTCGTCGTCGTCGCCGTCGTGCTCGTCACCGTCGTCGTCGTCGTCGTCGTCGTCGTCGTCGTCGTCGTCGTCGTCGTCGTCGTCGTCGTCTTCGTCGTCGTCGCCGCAGTCGTGATTGTCGTCGTCGCCCTTCGTCGTCGTCGTCTTCGTCGTCGTCGCCTTCGTCGTTGTGTTTGTCGCCGCCGCCGTCGTCGTCGTCGCCGTCGTCGCCGTCGTCGTCGTCGTGGTCGTCGTCGTCGTGGTCGTCGTCGTCGTTGCCGTCCTCGTCGTCGTCGCTGTTGTCGTCGTCGTCGTCGCCGTTCTCGTCGTCGTCGCTGTTGTCGTCGTCGTCTTCGCTGTCGTCGCCGTCGTCGACGTTTTCGTCGTCGTTGCAGTCGTTGCAATCGTTGTCGCCGCCATCGTTGTAATCGTAGTCGTCGTCTTCGTCGACGTCGTCTTCGCCGTCGTCGTCGTCATCGTCGTCGCCGTCGTCGTCGTCGTGGTCGGGGTCGTCGTCGTCGCCGTCGTGGTCGCCGTCGGTGTCGTCGTCGTCGCCGTCGTCGTCGTCGTCGATGTCGTCGGCCGTCGTCGTCGTTATCGCATTCGTCGTCGTCGTCGGCGTCATCGTCGTCGTCGCCGTCGTCATCGCTGGAGGAAGGGGGGTGGGTTCGAGACCCCCCCCCTTGAATCGTTGCCCTCGTCGATGTCCCCCGCCGCCAACACCCGCCGCCGCCGGCGTGGGAGAAGGGGGGGGCCGCCCGCCGCTGGCGCCAGCGTGGGGATGGGGGGTTCGAGCCCTCCGCCATTGAACCAGCGGGGGAGGGCCGGTTCCGGACGCCCCCCCTCCCCAAGCGCCCACAGAACGCGCCTTTTCTTGTATGCGTACATCGGCGCCAAATCACGCAAGCTGGCGTCGCCGCGCCGCATCAACGATCGGCGGGGCGCCACCCAAAAGATTTCTTGTGCCAGCGGGCAACCGCAAAATTCCGCCGATCGAATTCGAGCGCCACGAATAGCACTTCGAAGGCGCTGCGAAAACAGACGTTGCCGGGGGCCACCGCGATGAGGTCTGGCACTGCCGGACTGCGTCGCGACGACGTCTGACCAGGCCCGGCGTCATGGCCAAAAGCGGTCCCATCCGAGAGCCTGGAATATGTTCGAATATCTTCGGGTAACTTATAATAGTGAAGATCCCTATTGGTTCGAATAACATATTCAAATATATTCAAACATATTGATGGATATTCGAAGATATCCAAAAATATTCACGCGTGACGTTTTAGGATTTGGGCTGGGATTCGGGATTGGTGCTGGGCCGGAAAACGCGCCGTCTAGTCGACCGGTTCCCCCTCGGGCAACCAATGCAAACTGTAGGGTGCGACGCGTATGCGTTGCTGTCGATGGCAAGGGGTGGGCCGAAACCTGGCGCGCTCAGATGCGAGCGTAATCACGCGATGCGGAAGCCGACGCGAGGTCAAGCTCATTCAACAAGAAAAATCACCCGACCCCCTTTGGGTCAGCACCAAAGGTCACTCTGGCAAAGGGTCACTCTTACGTGTAGTCGACACTGTGACTATAGACGCTCGTGGCTCAGAAGAAAGAACGATATTTGGCATATGCCCCAATGATCTAGGCTTTGCCCCCCAACTCAGAAATCTCCTCGGAAACCCGAAACCCTTCTGAGTCTGCTGAGCGGGCCAACCGGCCAAGCCCCCTCTCTCCCGTGGGGGCGCCGCCGACACCCTACCACACGTGCTCCCAAGTCGGACTTTGACCAAGCTGCCCGGGCAGCTGCGACCCCATGTGTGGGTGCAAGGATGCGGGCATCGATAACTACAGACAAAACTGATAATAGGATGCGCGACAAGGATGCAAGCCCCTTGGACGCCCGTGTTGAAGCTTTTTCGAGCGCGGCGGGCCATCGAAAGTGGTCAAGGATGTGTCGAAGAGGCACGGACGAAAGGGAATCCTTGGGGAGGTTGCCCATCCTTACCATCGGTTTCGACTGTGAGGTGAGCCACACGTGCACTCCGACTGTCGGTGCACCTTCCACGTGCAGCCCGTCGGGCGAGAGATCAGTGGTAGGCCGCCTCAACAGTGGAAGCGTAATGATACGCACTGCTATTGCAATTCCGTCGCAGAACCACACTAGCGCATACGCGTTTGCAAGCTCGTAGACTCAAATTCGCAGGGACGTGGAGTGACACATGCGGTTGACATAAACTGATTGCGGCGAGATCGCGCAACGCGGCCTGGTCCGCCTTGTGCGTCCGATAGCTCTCCGGGCGCCTTGGTGCATGGCCAGGCCGCAAAACAGCATTCGCAGTATTTCCCTGGAAACACAGTTGCTCCCATCCTGCCCTGCTATCACCCCCCTCCGAATCATTGAAATCGAGTGTGTTAAACTTTATCCCCGCCAACAGCACTAGACCTCAGAATTCGCTGCTCTTGCAATTTCTTACGAAACCATGTGGCCAGTGGAGCTCTCCGCCGCAAATTGCGTTTTCGTTCAAACCGAGGGCTTGAATACGGATCCCATTTGCCGAGGTCCATCGACCCTGTCGGCGTGTGCAACACGCTGTCCATCCTATTACGGAGAACCCCTGCTGTTCCAGTGAAGCATTCCACTCAACATACGCCTCGTGAGACACCTCCCTTTCTACGTTGGTCCCGAACAGACATGTAGCGTGGCGTGGAACCCAAACATCACGAAAACAAAGGGTTATCACACATACTAGCAATTAGCTCAACAATTCCCTCACGAGTTGCGAAGACATTTCGACCAGGCGCCACTGTCAGCAGCATGAATGCGAGGACACCTCGAGCGGCAATCATGACGAAAGCGTGGCCCCGCGCATGAGCCATGGCCAGCAGCAGCACTTCGAGAAAGCCTTGCGCGGCAATCGTGGCTAGGAAGAGACACTCGAGAAGGACCCACGCTTCTCGGAGCAGGGCGAGTCGAGATAGCGGCAACTCGAAATCGGCCTCCAGACCCTTCCTGGAGTCCACGCGCACCGGTTTCCCGAGCTTCGACGAGGAACCCCGCCGAAGGTCAACTACAGCTGCCTCAACTCGCCCTCCTCTTGAGCTTCACGCGGGCGCCTCGGGAGGCACCCGCGCACGTGAGAGCCCGGGGGGACATGCCGCACCGCCGAGCGGGGTGTCGCGAGAAGGCCAGAGCGGCGCGCGTGCCCGTGCGGCTGCCCGCCCCGCTCGCCGTCGGCGGGAAGACCTCGAGGAACTGGCGGCGCGCACAAGTTAACGGGCGAAGAGCGGTATAAAATCCGCCGACCCTGTCGGCGTGTGTGAGGGGCTTCTCCGTTCGACTTGTCGTCTCCGTCGTCTCCGTTCTCCCCAAGCTCGCTATCCAAAGCGAAATTAAACGACGTCGTAGTGGAGTCGAAGGGAAGCCCCTTCCCCTTGATCCCTTCTCCGCAAGGGGGGGGGGGGGGGGGGGGCAGGGGGGGAGGGGGGAGGGGTCCTGGGGCAGATACGACGCCCGCCGGGGCGCACTTTCCTCGAGCGGGCACGCAGGGGATGCACTTCCTCCTCCTCCTGGTCCTTTTCCTCCTCCTCCTCCTCCTCCTGTTCCTCCTCCTCCTCCTCCTCCTCCTGCTCCTCTCCTCCTTCTTCTCCTCCTCCTCCTCCTCCTCCTCGTCCTCCTCCTCCTCCTCCTCCTCCTCCTCCTCCTCCTCCTCCCGCAGAGGCGTCCCGGGAGCGGGCCCCGAGTCAAAATACCTCCCCGTTAGGGCGCATTTTCCTCGAGCGGGCACGCCCGAGATGCACTTCTTCCTCTTCCGGGAGCACGCCCCAAGTCAGAATATCACATTCCTGGGGCGCACTTTCTTTGAGCGGGCACACAGAGGATGCACTTCCTCCTCCTCCTCCTCATCCTCCTCCTCCTCCTCCTCCTCCCTCCCTCCTCCTCTCCCTCTCCTCCTCCTCCTCCCTCCTCTCCTCCTCCTCTCCTCCTCTCTCCTGCTCCTCCTCCCCTCCTCCTCCTCTCCTCCTCCTCCTCCTCCTCCTCTTCCCCCTCCTCCTCCCCCTCCTCCTCCTCCTCCTCCTCCTCCTCCTCCTCCTCCTCCGCCTCCTCATCCTCCGCTTCCTCCCCCCCACTCCTAGCCCTTTCGATCAGGGTCGGCGGCACCGGCCGTCAGGCCTCTCCAATAAACTTTTTGGCTGTCGGGGGCGCCTGTCCCAAAACGGCTGGAAAGTTTAAACCCTTACGGTGGCACCGTAGGTGTATAAACTTTCCACCCGCCCGGGGACAGGCGCCCCCGACGGCGAAAAAGTTTATTTTATACCGTTCTTCGCTCGCTGACTATACCCCCCCCTCTGCGCGTGGCCGATCACCGTCGGCACAAAAAGGCCTCGAGGACGCTCCGCGCGGCAGCCGGGGCCGGGGCACCCCCTCGGAGAGGGCCCTCCGCAACCGGCGGCGGCGGCGCAGCAACCCGATACGACACCCCGCGCGGCAGCCCGCGCCGGGACGGCCACCTCGAGTCGGGGATGGACAGACCTCCCTTTAGTAAAACGTGGTTTAGTGAAAACGACCTGAGGCCCAAACCTGGCGGGCGCAAGCTTGGAAAATAACGGCCGCGGCGCCCTCCCGAGAGCCGAAAACGGACAATTCACTGATCGACGTGTCACTGTTGGGGTTCTGTCCGCCCCCGATCGAGGAGGCGCCCTGCGGGAGCCCCTGCCGGCAACGCGCCGGCGGGACGGCTGACAGCAAAGGGGAACAAAGTCCGGCTGTAAGTCGGGCGTGTCCCCTTACAGGCGGACTTGGGGCGCAAAATGAAAGCACCAAAACATATCCCCCAAATGGTCGATGATTCACGGCGTGGAGCTCCCCACATGTGCACCTATTCGCACGGACCTGTCCACCGTGAGTGTGTAGGCGCAAGAGTTTTTGAAATATAAGCGGGCTTGAGTTGTGACGGTCTGGTCATGAATCTGACTGCGAACGAATTGGAGTGCGAATGAGTCTCCGTAGTACGAGCGCGTCTCTGCGCATGAGCCTGGGGCCTCGTGGGGCCTCCTGAAACCTCCTGGGGCTTCCTGGGGCCTCCAAGAGCCTCTTGGGGCCTCCTGGGGCCTCTTGGGGCTCCGAGTGGCCTCCTGAGGCCTCCTGGAGGCTCGCGTGGCCTCCTGGGGCCTCATGGGGCCTCCAGGGACCTCCTGGGAAGGATTCGTGCCCCAGGAGAGGCCCAATCTACAGGAACAGACGTACATAAAACATTGCGGATTGGAGCCACAGGAGAAGGGCAGGCTATTGGAACACACGTAAAACACCAAGTACTCGTGCCCCAGGGGAGGCCCAATCTACAGCAACATTCGTAAAACATTTAGGATTGTATACAAAGGAGAAAAACAACTACCCTGCGACGTACCCAACCCACGTGTATCAAATGGCAAGAGGAGTATGCCAACATTAGCAGGAACAACGACAGTGTAGACGCGGCGATTTGCTGCGCAAGCTACATGGGATGCGCATGCGTTGCACGATTCACAGGACGACGATCGAAAGAACGAGGCTTGAGGCCCCAGGATCGAAGAAGAACGGGCACGGGAACGAGGGGTAGGAGAGGGATGGAATGGATGGCGGGGGGGGCGAAAGGCCATCGCGGAAGCAGCAGCGTGCATGGAGAAGGTGAGGCGGGGAATAGGACGACGATGAAAGTAGCGGGAGGAGACAGAAGACTGCCGCGTTTCTCAAGTGCGAGCCAAACCCGCAGCGCTGCCTGCGCCATGTCGTCGCAGAGTTCCACATGATAAAACTTGTTTAGTGTGCAAGGAACGAGCGAGGCGTAGCTCGCCCGCTAGCTTCTCCGCCTCCTTCCCGCGCATTTCAGCGCGGGAGCTGAACGCTCGCAGGCGCGCCGCCAGGTCTGCGGGCGGCCCGCGGGAAAGAAACTCAAGGCCGGGGTCGCGTATCATCAATCGGTTGTCCATCGTCCAAAGTTGCACTGGCGACGTACTGGTTGAACGCGGAGCGAGCAGCATCACGCGCGTGCCTGAACGCCACGCAGGTACAGTGCACGCGCGATTGGGACTTCAGGTCGATCACGCGCGTCTCCACCAGGCTTGGCAACACCACGCGACTGAGGATCTCACTGCGGTCTGCCATGCTGCTGTCCGCGAATGCAATGCGCTGCCTGCAAGTAAGGCGGCGGCGTCCACTTGTCTCAGAAGATGTTCCCGCGGGCCCGAAGGGCGACCGCCAGCTCGAGCCGCGGCGCCGGCAGGCCAGATAAGGATCATGCAACAGCAAAGACGATGACAGAGCAACGAGGTATCGGCGAGTGCATGACCGGCCTCCGTTTCCTGCACTTCTTTCCTGTAGTTCCCCTAGCTCATCGAGCTCAGCAGATGTTTCTGCGGGTCCGAAGGACGACCGCCAGCTCGAGTCGCAGCGCCACGTGGCACGAACCGCAGAGCAAGGGCACGCGAGCATTGCTCGTGGTCAGAATCAGAGTCCCCGTGGTGCCTCACTCCGCTGGCCACCCACCAGCAGCCCTCGAAAGTGGCGACAGTTTCACAGATCGCAGCCGCCCAGGGGTGGCGAGGTCTAATCTGAGTCCCCGTGGTGCCTCACTCCGCTGGACCCACCAGCAGCCTCGAAAGTGGCGACAGTTTCACACAGGGATGGCGAGGTCTAATCTGAGTCCCCGTGGTGCCTCACTCCGCTGGACCCACCAGCAACCCTCGAAAGTGGCGACAGTTTCACAGATCGCAGCCCCCCAGAGATGGCGAGGTCTAATCTGAGTCCCCGTGGTGCCTCACTCCGCTGGACCCACCAGCAGCCCTCGAAAGTGGCGACAGTTTCACAGATCGCAGCCCCCCAGAGATGGCGAGGTCTAATCTGAGTCCCCGTGGTGCCTCACTCCGCTGGACCCACCAGCAGCCCTCGAAAGTGGTGACAGTTTCACAGATCGCAGCCCCCCCCAGAGATGGCGAGGTCTAATCTGAGTCCCCGTGGTGCCTCACTCCGCTGGACCCACCAGCAGCCCTCGAAAGTGGCGACAGTTTCACAGATCGCAGCCCCCCCCCAGGGATGGCGAGGTCTAATCTGAGTCCCCGTGGTGCCTCACTCCGCTGGACCCA
The DNA here is from genome assembly GCA_963575745.1 of Prorocentrum cordatum. Taxonomy (NCBI): domain Eukaryota; class Dinophyceae; order Prorocentrales; family Prorocentraceae; genus Prorocentrum; species Prorocentrum cordatum. Next base: position 673,574 of record CAUYUJ010017671.1, on the reverse strand, counting down.
CCAGCAGCCCTCGAAAGTGGCGACAGTTTCACAGATCGCAGCCCCCCCCCAGGGATGGCGAGGTCTAATCTGAGTCCCCGTGGTGCCTCACTCCGCTGGACCCACCAGCAGCCCTCGAAAGTGGTGACAGTTCCGCAGATCGCAGCCCGCCAGGGATGACGTGAAAGGCAAGAGAAGAGAAGAGGAGGAGCGAAGAGAGGAGGAGAAGGCAAGCAAGAGAGGAGAGGAGGAGGGAAGAGAGGGGGGGGCGGGAGGAGGAGAACGGAGACCGCAGTGCTCTATTCAAAACGAGTGCCCAACGCAGGAGGGTTGGGAATTTATATAAACATACGTATAACATCAAGGATTCGTGCTCCGGGTGAGGCCCAATCTGTAGGAGCACGCGTTAAGCACATGGGATTGGAACCACTCCCGTTGCCTTCTGAGGCCTCCTGCTCCTGGGGCCTCTCGGGGCCTCCTGTTGCCTTCAAGGGCCTCCTGGCGCTCCTGATGTGGCCTCCTGCGGCCTCCTGACGTGGCCTCCTTGGGCCTCCTGGAGCCTGCTGAAGCCTCCCGTGGCATCCAGGGGAAAACATATGCACACGAGTCTGGCCACCCAAACAGGCAAACCGATCGAGACATCCTCGTAATCTGGGCCCCCTGGGGCGCGATAGCCAGAGCCTCGCACGAGACTTCCTCAGAAATTGCTCCGAAAACGAAAGGTGTTCGCGACCAAACAGGCAAACCGCCCGAGACATCCCCGCAATCTGGGTGCGAACAGAGGCCGTGAGATACCCCTGGCGGCCCCCCCTCAGGAGGCGTCTCGCACGAGACATCCTCAACATCTGCTCCGAAAACGGAGGATGTTCGCGACCAAAACAGGCAAACCGCTCGAGACATCCCCGCAATCTGGGCGCGAACGGAGGCCGTGAGATACCCCCTGGCGCCCCCCCTTAGGAGTGCGAAAACCAGCAAGCCGCTCGAGAAATCCTCATCATCCACTCATCGTCATCATCATCAGCATCACCACCATCACCATCACCATCACCATCACCATCACCATCACCATCACCATCACCATCACCATCATCATCATCATCATCATCATCACCATCATCATCATACTCACACATCGCTCACAATCACCATCAGACTCACATCATACTCTCACCAAACCATGGTCATCATCATGACACTCATCATCATCGTCTAGTGCAGAGAGGGAGGGGGGAGGGGAGGGATGATGATGAGGAGGCCGGCGCGGTCAGAGAATACCAAGAATCCCAATCGATTGGATATGGGGAGAATTATAAGGATAGTCCGCAAACTGTTTTGACAATTTTTGTATATTCCTCCTGTCGAGGGACACGCCCGACTTAAGTCTGGTGGCGACTGGAAGGCCGGAGCCGGGGGGGGAGAAACCAACTAACGGAAATGTTTGGTCGTCCCCATGGCGGCCAGTGGCGCGCCCCAGCGCGCACGCAGAGGACATGATGCATCTTCCTCACATTGCGCTGGGCGCTGTTGGTCGCTATTGGGGCGCCATTCGGGCGATATTCCGTGCTACTGGACGCTGTTTAGCGCCGGTGATTGTTATGTGGCGCTGCTCGCCGATAGAAATCCAATAAAAGGCGAACGGAAACCGATGTAATTTACTAGCTAAAAGGGGGCACGGGCGAGGGCAGAAAGAGAAAGGGAGAAGTGGAAGACGACAAAGGATGGCGAGCTGGGAGCGACGGGAGCGCCGTAACAGACGGGGGGCTGGGCGCGGAAGGGCGAAAGGGGAGGGGGCCGCAGCTTAGAGGACCGGATGAACAAAAAAACGCAGGGGACGTTATATTACCCAATTTCAAGGTCGACGTTCTCAAACCGTTTGGGGCGCCGTTTCTGATCCATGCGTGGGATCGGCCCGTGGCCCAGCCGCTGGAGTTCTTTTCGTCTTCAATGCGTTATAATACGTGCCTTGCCTGTCTACCGCTTCCGCCGGACCTCCCAAGAGCCCACGAAAAGGGCAATGGCTGCGCAAATGGCAGCATCCCAGCGGCCGCGAGGAGGACGAGGAGGAGAGAGGACGAGGGCGAGGAGAGAGAATCTGAAAGAGAGAGAGAGAGAGAAGGAGAGAAAGAAATATAAAAAAATGAGAGAGAGAGAGAGAGGGAGAGGAGAAGGAGGAGGAGGAGGAGGAGGAGGAGGAGCTCTTTTGTTCCTGAATCGTCGTCTCGGCCACCCCGCCATCGCGCACAGCACGGCGCCACTCAACCACGGCCTCGACGGACTTTTCCTTAGCCTCCTTTCTCGCTTGGATCGCAGCTCCCTGCTGCGCTTTCGCCACAGTTTCCGCCTTCACATTCCCCGCAGCTTCCTGCTTCCAGCGAGTCTCCTTCTCATTTGCAAAAGCTTTGAAGTTGCCCAGATTCTGCCTCGCGTGCGCCTGCAACTGGATCGGGTACCCTGTTATCGCGCGCTTGGTCCGAAGGGTCAGGTCGCGAAACTCGGCCGACGGAGAAACGTATTTCACCTACCCGACAACATTTTCATGGGACTCGATTTTCTTCAAGGTCACCTCCTCAAGTGTGGCAAACGCGCCAAAGTAAATGCTGATGTTTTCTTCCTGGACGGCCGCAGGCCGAAGAGGAAGAAGCGAGCAGCAGCAAGTTGAGGGACCGAAAAGAGGCGATGTGGATCACCATCCCTTGCGCCACGTACTACACCACGAGCCGTCCGATCACGATCAACATGTTGTCGGCCCAGTGGGCGATCACGACCTTTCGCCACGGGATGGTCCGCGCCTCGAGAGTCGCCACCAACAACAACTCTGCACACACACACACACATCGGGTCCCACACGGAAATCCCCATCTTGCCTGTCCACGATACCAAGAAAACCCTTCAGCGAAGCACCATCATCACACAAAGAGTCGCCATGTACATCCGCCGCCACCGCTTCCGCCCCAGCCGCAAGTGCCCCCGCCGGCGCCACAGCCACCCCAGCCGCACCACCGAAGCCGCCACCAGAGCCCTCCACGTCTTCCTGCCCGACGTCGTAGCTGTCATTGTAGAACACCTGGTCAATGATGTCCACCTGCTCCTCTTTCGTTCCGTCGCCACCGCCCGCGTAATGCAAAAATCATAGCCGTCATCGAAGAGCACATGGTCAATGATGGCCTCCTGCCCCTCCTTCGCCCCGTCGCACCCGTCCACGCAGTGACAATGTCGTAGCCGTCATCGTAGAGATCTTGGTGAATCATGGCCTCCTGCTCCTCTTTCACCCTGTCGCCACCGTCCTCCTGGCGCTCCGTCTCGAAGAAAATTGCCTCCTTCTTCTCCATCGCCCAGCTGTCGCCGTCATCGTAGAGCACCTGGTCAATGACGATGTCCTCCAGGTCCTCCCCTGCACCGTCGCCGCCGTCCTCTTCAAGAACCTGGTCGGTGATGGCCTCCTGCTCCTGCATCCCGCCGACATCACCGTCCACATAGAACACCGTGCCGAAGAAGAAAGCCTCCTGCTCTTCCTTCGTTCCGCCGCAACCGTTACCGTAATGCACCTGATTTCAAAGGAGTATAATGCTGCTGCTCCTCGTAGAGCACCTGGTCGATGACAATCTCCTGCTCCGCCCTCGCGCTGTCGCCGCCGTCCGCGTTGAGAGCCGTGCCGAATACGATGGCCTCACTATCCTCTATCGTCCCGACGTCGCCGTCGTGGTAGTGCACCTGGTTAATGATGAAGTCCTGCTCCTGCTCCTCTGCGCCCTCGCAGCCGTCCTCGACGAGAACCTTGTCGATGATAGTCTTCTGCTCCTCGTTCGTCCTGCCGTCGCCGCCGTGGTCGGAGAAGTCTCCCAGCTCCTCGTTCGTTTCGTCGCCACTGCCATCAGAGTGCACCTGGCCCACGAGCGCCGCCTGCACCGGTCCCCCTTGCAGATCAGCCACAACCTCGGGCCAGAGAGCACGAACAGGGCAAGCCTGAAGATCCCCAACACCATCCTAAGGAAACGAACTTTATACAGCGACGCTTTTTTTTTCCGACCCTGCGCTGAACTTCGCATAGGAACGCGGATCCTGGTGTATACGGGATCCTGGTGTATACATTTCTCGTTGTTTCCCCGGGACAACGGGGAAAAAGTATACCCAGACCACCCCGACGTCGTCCCCGACCCTCGAAAAGTCGTAGGATTGAAAAAACGGCCCGCCACTGGTCATGTATATGTTCCAGTTTCCGACATCCCGGCGTCCATCGCCACATTGAAGGTTCGCATCAACACGCCCTCCAACTCCTGCGAGGGTGCCAACGAGTATGCCGACCAGCGTTGGCCCGCCGAACGATCCACAGCATGTGGCGGATGACCGGCTGCGAAAATAGATTGCTTTCTTCGGCTCACCTCACTGCAGTCCGCAAAGCACGGGTGGAGGGGGCACCACGAACCATCTCCAATCCACACTGCAGTAGACGCCCACGCCTGAGGTCCGCCATCCGCAAGGCCACCTCGTCAGGCCGAGGGGAATAACGGGCCGCACCGACGTGGCGGTCCCGCAGCCGCCCCACCGCTGAGCAGGCCCCCTGGAACTCGGAACAGGATCAAGTCGAGATACGAGCGGCACGCCCATCGACTCTCAAGGCCCCTATCACGTAGTTGAGCACCATGTGGCCGAAGGGCGGGAACACCTCCAAGTGGCTTGCGCACGATCGACACGTAGCACATCCTGCGAGAGAGCGGAAGCAGAGGGCCATGCGGGGCGGGTGCGGCGGGGCCGATGTGATCGAGAGATGGGAAGGCCGCAAGATGACGTGAGCCAAAATGGCTACGGAAGGAGGAGGAGGAGGAGGAGGAGGAGGAGGAGGAGGGGGAGGAGGAGGAGGAGGAGGAGGAGGAGGAGGAGGAGGAGATGCAGAAAGAGGAGGAGGGGGAAGAAGGCGGAAAGGAGAAAAGGAGTGGAGACCACAGGGCCCCATGCAAAACGAGAACCCCACCAGAACGGACGACGTCTGGGGCAAAGAAGGGCCCGGCGGGCAAGGAGTATAGGGCGGGGCGCAGGTGCGCTACGCGGGCCCAGCCGACGTCGGCCTCTGGCCAGGCGGGCTGGCAGTGACTGACGGAGGGCGAAGGAATCCGCCACCGTACCCCCTGGCACGTCGAGGCGTGCCAGAATGCCAAGCGCTGCCTGGTAGGATTTGTGTCCTCTTCGGAAGGAACCCCCACCCCCTCCAGGTTTCACCTCGCCGCGCGCACGGGCCATACTCCCGGGGGGGCACAGGGCGGCCATGGCGCCTACCTGGGGCTCTCCAAAGCTTCCATGACGGTCCAGGAGGCCCCCAAGGCCGTCCAAGAGGGCCCCGAATCGCCGGACGATCCCTCGGAGACGCCCAAGGTGGCCTCAAGATGGTGCAAGAGCCTCCCAAGGCGCCCCGGGAGGCCTCCAAGAGGTCTCCCAAGAGGGCATGGTTTCCAACGCGTTTTCGACAAATGATGGTGTTCTGGCCTTTTCGGCTTTCCGACGCTCCAAGACCGCCCAAGTGGCTTTCAAGACAACCCCGACACTCCCCGAGAAGCCTCCAAGAGGGCCCCAAGACGGCCCAAGAGGCGCCCAAGACGGCGCAACAGGGCCTAAGGACGGCCCCAAAAAGGGGCCCCAGAGAGGGAACACGAACCGAAAATCCTAGCATTCTGCCCCAAGGGGCTCCCAGCCAAGAGGCCCGAAGAGGCCCCCAAGAGGCCACAAAATGGTCCCAAAGAGGCTTCAAAACTGCTTCCAACAGGCTCCCGAGAGGCCCCCCACCAAATTCCAACGGACATCCACGATGCTTATAACCCACAGCCCATGCGCGGTAGCGGAACTGTCCGCACGCAGCTGGATCAGGACACGGTGGGACGCACATGGACATACCAATGCTATATGTCCTCCTTGGATGCGTGCGTCCGACCCGAACATATAATCCGCCCACCCTGTCGGCGTGTGTGGGGTCTGTCCGTTGCCGTCGGCAGGGAGCCTTCTTTCGCCCCCTCCTTCCCATTCTCCTCTCCCGTCGGGAGAGAGAACACCCTTCCTCGTTCGGGGAACGGGTTCGCAGCGTGAGGGAATTCCATCCATGTCCTCATTACATCAAAGGGAAGCCCCTTCCCTTTGTCCCTTCCCCCGCGGGAGGGGTCCCCGGGGGGGGAGGTCAGATTCGCATCGCATCAGAGGGTCCTCCTCTCCCACGACGGTCCTTCTCCGGCGCGCCGGTTCTCCTCGGGTCCTCCTCCCCAGTCGGAGAGGAGTCCCCGGGGGAGGAGGGGGGTCAGATACGTATCTGTCCCTGGGGGTCCTCCTTCCCCTCCCCTCCCCTCTCCCACGCTGGTCCTCCTCTGGTCCTCCTCCCCAGGGGGGGGGGGCCCAGGGGGGAGTCCTTTTCCTCCTCCTTCTCCTCCTCCTCCTCCTTATCTCTGCCTCCTCCTCCTCCTCCTCCTCGTCCTCATTCTCCTCCTCCTCCCCCCTTCTGCTCGTCGTCGATGTTTTTCAGGGTCGGTTGCACCGGCTGTCAGGCCTTCACAATAAAACCATCTTGCCGTATATAGCTTTCCGAACGGGATGGTCAGAAAGCGCTCGCCACAGAGATTTCTCGGCGCGCGCGTCGCCCCTGGGGGAGGGGGGGGCGAAGCCACATGGGCGACTTCGGAAGCCCTGCGCCCAAAAACGTGTTCATCTCTTGTGGGGCACATCTTTTACTTCCGCCGCCTTCCACTAAACTTCCGCCGACGGGGGAAGCCTCATTGTACGCCCGCCGGCCTTCCGCCGCCCGTCCGCCACCTTCCGCGTCGGAAGAGATGGCAACCCCTTGGATCCTCGGAGGCAAGGCCCTCTATGGAACGCCTCACGTAAGGTTAGTGTGCTGGGGTGACGCCGATGCAGAACCACTTCCACAACCCGGAGCCGGGCTCACCGGAGGCCACGTCCGAAGGCCGACACTCGCCAAACAGGGCGATGCCTTCTCCCTCCGCCCTCCCCTCCTCCTCACACCGCGTCCTCCTTCGCTGGCGCGCTCGGGGCCCCGGGCCCCGAAATCTCGAGTAGGGGATCGACTACAGAATTCATTCACGCCAGAATTTATTTTCTCGTCAAACTTACAGGTCGAATTCGTAGCATGTTCGCACATCTACGAACGTTCAAGGTATTGTTCGCAGATTCGACGAATAAAGCGATTTCGGGGTAAATCAATTCTGCAGCCGATCCCCGACTCGAATCTCCCGAGGCGAGCGCAATGTCGCTGAAGAGCCCGCCCTCGCCAGGCTCCCAGTGACCTCCGCGGCGTCGTCGCCGTCGCCGCCGCCGCCGAGGATCGGAGGATCCAGGACCGACCCTGGGATCTGGGCGTGGTCAGGAAACGTTCCCTGGTAAATCGTCAGACAGCGGCCCGGGCCGAAAAACAGTCTGGTGGGCACGGGCCGAGGCTCCCTGGGGTCAGATGGAGAACAACGGCGACATCGGAGGCGGGGTGGGGGGCCGATGGGGTCGAGGACGGTGGTCGTCTTCGGCAATCCTTCGGCTTCGCGGGGCCTCCAGCCCTGGGGACCTCTGGAGGCCTCCAGGGGTCATCGTCGCCGCCGTCGGGGTTCGAGGAGGGAGCCAACATCGGCGATCGGAGAGCGATATTCCTTGACGAGCTCGGCCTCTCTGGGCTTCCGCGAACGCCCTGGTCGCCACGGCTAAATGCGCCTCGAACTTCAGGCCGGGACGCACCTCAGCGAAGGTCTGGGAGGCGTCGGAGGACCAACACCTCGAGCGACTCAAAGCCATCGCGCCAGATTCGTATGGTTTGGGTCTTCAGCTTCGGGAGCCAAAAACAAATTCCAGGACGCACGGCTCGCGGCCGTCAAACAAAAACAGCCTGGGGTGAAGAGCCGGGTCCGGAGGAAGAGTCCAAGGACACAAGGCGCCAGGCCATGCATTCGAGGGGCGCGTCGGGAAACTCAGGCTTGCGCAACCGGACCTTGGTAAGGAATCGCATCCGTAGACGAACCCGGGAAGAAGGCGACTTCGGAGAAGGGCGGAGAGAAGGGAGATGTTACACCATGCTGAAACAGGGAGATGCTCACACAACTGCGCCATCTTGCGCACACATGATGCCCAGTGCTGCCACGGCCGACCAGGACGACGATGAGCGGCCAAACATCTTGGGGTGCTTCTTTCGGACCTAGTCAGTTTCCTCAACAGCGACTGATCACACATTGCCGTGGCTTGTTTCCCTGAGGCTGCACGTGTCTGCCTTGGACAAAAGCGGTCAACACATGAGTCGTGCGCTTGATTCACAACCTCCCCGTCGTTCATACCGAGCAAGAGTGTGCAGTTGTTCAAGCCGGTTGATTACACAGTCTGCCAAGCATGTTGCGCACACATTTGCAAACAGTGGGTCTCATCTGATTGCCGGCACTGAGAAGCCACATCTGACCCGCATGACACAACAGCGTGCTGATCACACGGCTTGAACAAGTGAGTAATCAGTGGTGCTCCCCAACTGAAGCCTGCAACCAGATGTTTATAATCTGCGACATTTCGAAACATCTTCAGTCTACTTCGTTCTCGGAATCACTGTCGCGAGATACCAACACCTTCTCTAAACAAAACGTGTTCCTCGTGTGTTTGATGGATTCGCTTGTGGGTCTCCTGACTCCGCCCCTTGAAGATATGTGTTTGCGCTGTTCTGTGCCTTCACGTCAAGGAATTGTGTCGTCCTTCTGTTACCGAAACCTTTCAAACTTATGCGATCAGTGTTCGGGCGCTGCGAGACCAACGCGGTGTCGTGCTCGCACAGAAGTTCTGGGGAGACGGCGCCATCGGGCCTTGCTTGCAGAACCAGTCTGGCCAAGGCGTCGCGCAGAAGTACAGCTCGGACAGCAACGACTAGTGGCCCGACGGGCTTCAACGATGAAAATGGGGATGCACGGTTTCTCCCTACCGCCGTCAGGCGAGTCGCGCGCGCAGCCACTTTGAATGCAAGTGCGCGAGAGATTTGGAAACAATGACGGGTGATAGAGCGGCCCGCGGGAAAAAAAACGAACAGCACTGCGGGCGTGTGCCTACCCTGTCACGACCCTCTCTGGCTGCTGGCCAGAAAATCTTGCGACGAAAGCTCTCGCCTCGGAGCTCACATCTCACACAGCCCCACAACATTACGAGCTTGAAGGCACTGTGTCCCCCCAATGCTCAGATGCGCGGCCACGCCTGCAACGCCGGACGGGTCGCGCCTCGAAGCCGCTGCTTCTTCCGCCATCGCGGGCTGGCGACCCCGTGTCGCCTCTGGTGTACAGCTGATGTGGATTCGTGCCTGGAAGACTCGCGAGCTGGTTCGTCCAAATTTCTGCGACGGTATGCAAAATACCAAAACCGCAGACACTGCCAAACATTATCGTGATTGTTTGCGTCGGGGTAGATATGCGGGCCAATTTGGTGCATGAGCTGGTGGACTTCTTGTTGCAATTCCTGGAACGTCGTGTGTTGTCACGCAAATGTGTGAACATAAGCTTTCGGGGGTCCTCGCGGATCATCTGTGCTGGGCCCCTCCTTCCTGGCGTACGGAACACGCCAAGGGCGGTGCTGGAGGCGCCGCAGAAGGGGATGCAACGCAGATACAAGAAATACGCACGGAACCTCGGCAATCTATGTTTCTGCCATTTTCCTGATTCGAATTATGGCGCCGATTGTTGTTTCCGACCTCATCCTCGCTGGTGCTGGTCACGGCGCGCGGATGTCCACGAAGCTTCCCGATGCCTCAGGCAGCTCGAAACGTGTTGAAATATCCTCGGTAACGTCGCTAATCGGGACTATGGTGTTCTCGAAGCCTTGTCGCAACCCCGTGTCTGTTTTATGGAGATGATGCCGTCCCTTGCAACGTTTGTTGTGCACACGGTGAGAAATCTTGCTATCAGAATTCCATGAGCGCATACTTCGTCGACCTCGAGCTTTGAAAAGTGCTACAGGGGTCTCCCGGCCTATCGGGGGATACGAGACTCGCGCAGGGCACCCGCTGACAGGCCACTTTCTTATTTCGTGTGCGCGTGCCGACTGTATCTTACATACCTGCTCGTCGAAGATCAATCAGGACCCATCGGCAGGAAGGGTTTTCCATCGGCGTTGTGTACATCTCCTTGGCAATGATGTTGTAATGCGCTGGCCTTCCAGGTGTCACCAACTCCATGCATTCCATGTAGTAGGCTGTGAATCCGGTGTTGCTTAGCTCAGCCCGCGGCCAGGGTGGCGAGGCAGATGGTTGGGGTATTTGACCACTTCTCTGCCAGGGGTACCTGGTTCGCGCGTGAGGCCACCCGTACCCCAAGAAGGCATCGGAATCTAAGCGTAGGGAAGAAACTTCAATGCAATGGCAGCACCGCTTCGGCGGGAGCTCACAAGGGTCAGGATACGCAGCTTTTGACTCGAGAGCCAAAGCCTCGGGCCAAAATGGCTTGCCTTGCCCAGGTCTGGGGGTGGTCGTGAGCTCCCGGGGCTGCGTACGTATTCAAACACAGGGCGTGGGAGGTCCGGGAGTTGACAATTGACGATGATGGGAGGGGGGAACATCGGCGGGGGTCGTACCACGCTTGACGGTGCGCCCGAAGGTGTCGCAGATGAGGACCTCGGAGCAACCCTTTCTCTCCATGCCACCATTTTGCTAGAATTCCGCCACCGTGGTTTACTGTATGCACTGAGTGGAGTGTCGTCAGGTCCCTTCGGATTCTCTGACCTGGAGATTGTCCGCCGACAACCCCCACGCGGTGGATGAGAAGGCCTGTGAGACGACTGGATGTTCCCCACCAGACGGCCAAGAAGACCGTCAAGAGGGCCCCAACAGTGCCCCTGGAGAGAGAGAGAGAGAGAGAGAGAGAGAGAGAGAGCCAAGCGGGGGAACCCGCAGGAGCCCAGCGAGACCCCCCCCGCCGCAGCGTTGCCCCCAATACCTCCACGCTGCAGCAGGAGGCCCCCAGGATGCCCCCCACGGGGCCCCCCAAGAATCCCCCAGGAAAGCTCCCACGAATCAGCATTGTTCCCACGCCTGCAACACGACGGGAAGCGCAAACAGTGCAGGATGATCCGCACGCGCGCTCCTGGGATTCTCTTGGGGGCATGTTTGGGCCCCGGGGGTCGGCGAAACAGCCGGATATTAGTGAAAAACCTTCGGATTTGGAGTGACGTTCGCATGCCCAACTTTTCGATCATAGGAGCGTTCGACGCGGCCCAAGACCCGCCCAAGAGAGCCCTCCGAGGCCCCCTAGAGAGGCCCAAGAGACCAACAAGGGGCCCGCAAAATGGGCTCAAGAGAGGAACCTCGAACTGCAGTTTCGATCCTTCTGGCCCGAGATGGCTCCCGAGACAGCCATCAGGCGCCACGAGGCCCCAAGATGCCTGGCAAGAGACCCAAAGACGCCGCTAAGAGACCTCTGGTCGAGGCCCCAGGCACAGAGGGAATGCCACTAGATCGCCCTAGTCCGCCGACCCCCGTCTGCCTGGGGTGACAAAGCGTGAGAAATGATTGGCTGTCCTTCTCCCCCCGTTCCCCCCTCCCAGGGGGTCTGACATCCGATTCGAGGGGGGGGGGGGGGGCAGGAGGGTGGTGGCTGCGACCCCGAGCTCACCAGCGCTCGCCAGGGGCCCCCAGAGCCTCCATTTCTACACCCTGTGGCCTCCGAGATGCCTAATTATCGATCTACGCTTGCTCAAGCAGGGTTCCAACAAGCACGGGAGTCCTCGAAGACGACCAAGACAGCCTCAAGACTGCCCAAGAGGCCTCACAGACGCTCCGATAGGGCTCCAAGACAACCCCCGAGAGGGCCCCAAGAAACAAGAATCGTCCAAATCCGACGGGAAAGAGTATGCGCCACCGTGCCTGCACGGAGTGGGCGTGTTAGAATGCTCTTGTGGTCCCTCTGGGAGTGCTTCTCCACAATTTTCTAGGGCCGATCCCCCTCCTGGTCAGCGTGCACCTGTTGAAAACCGCCCCCTCTGAAATTGCTCCGCGGCGGTCAATTCGGTCTCCAGACGGCCACGATGGCCTCCAAGACGGCTTCCAAGATAACCAAGACGACATCAAAACGGCTCGACATGGCCCAAGACAGCTCAAGAGCATCTCAAGAGACTCAAGACGGCTCAAGATAGCCCAAGAGGGCCTCAAGACGGCCCAAGAGGCCGCCAAGACGGCCCGGGAGAGCTCCAAGAGGCCTTCCTCCAGAGCCCGATGGGGGCCAAAACCATTGATGTTCTTTGGGTGTCCGACGGGTTTTGAGGGAGCGCCCAAAACGGCCCAAGAGGCTTCCACGATGCCTCCAAGATGATTCCAAGACTGCCCCAGGGGCCCCCCTAAAGGGCCCGAGGTCGGCCCAAAAGGACGCAAATACCAGCCAAGGAGCTCCCAAGAGGGCCCCAAGACGGCCGTGAAACGCTCCAAGAGTCGGGGGCGCGCAAATATGGATACGCGATCCATGGATTTGGCGCGCGGTCGCCAAATCCATGGATCGGGGGAGGTGCCCTCCCCAAAATGCGGCCGGTGCCGCCTCGCTCGGCGGCGAAATTCGCGATTTCCCATGGAAACGGGACCCGTCGCTAATACACGCCCCTTTGATCCATGTTTGCAATCGCCCGAAAGAGGGCGCCACCAACGCGGCCTCGAGAGGCCCCAAGGCGGCCTCCACAGGCGCCAGACTGGCCTCGAGTGTCCTGAGACGGCCCAAGGAGGCCCCAGGCCCCCAGGAGGCCCCCAAGAGGCCTCCCAGAGGCCCCCAAGAAGCTTCCAGGACACTCTCAGGGGGGCCCCCAGAAAGCCCCAAGAAGGCCCCAAAAAGCCTTTTCCTCCTCATCCTCATGTATTCAATATGTTCCATATGCTCCTCCTCCTCCTCCTCCTCTTCCTCCTCCTCCATTCCTTCTCCTTATAAATAACTCCTCCCTGTCGCCCCCAGAGGCAAAGTTTTGGGCCGGGCCGGGCGTTTCGCCTGAGAGTTCATCACCATTTACGACTCTGGATCTTAAAAAGTGACAACAGTTTCACAGATGGAGGGCGGGTGGTTTTCAAACTGTGGCTCTCGCATTAGCGCCGCGCGCATTCGCTGTAAACAATTGCAAGAGCTTCACGGATTGAGGGCGGGTGGTTTTCAAAATGTGGTTCTCGCCTTAGCGCCGCGCACATTGGTTTTCAAAAATTGCAAAAAACTTCACGGATTGAGGGCGGGTCGTTTTCAAAATGTTGTTCTGGCCTTAGCGCCGCGCACATTCGTTTCAACAAATTGCAAGAGCTTCGCGGATGGAGGGCGGTTCCTTTTCAAAATGCGGCTCTCGCCTGAGCGCCGCGCACATTCGTTTTCAAACATTGCAAGAGTTTCACGGATTCCCATGATCAACGTACCTGAAAAATTGTTTTGGAAGGATTCTGGATTATGCAGGTGCAACAGATATATTGATTCGCAATGTTATAATCCCAGAAATGGCGCTCTGGCACGATTCCGGATCGTCACGACGCAGCAGTCGGGTTGATCCGTGGCGTTGAAATCCCGAGAACAATGTTTCGGCATGCCCCAGGATCTTCAAGCGATTGTCTTCCAACGAGGCAGTTCCCTTACTGGAAATGAGCCGTTATGGGGGTTAATTAAGAGGGAGCTTGGAAGGAGGGTTCATGTCAACATCGTTGATGACTCTTGGTTTTTACACTGGTCCTCCTCCTCCTCCTCCTTCTCCTCCTCCTCCTCCCTACCGCGCGGACGAAGACGAGGTCGGGATCACGACCCGCTCCCCCTCTCTCGCCCCAGAGGCCTCCGCCATTCCGCCGCCCAGCTGCGTCAATGCTTTCTGGGCACCAACAAGACGCCTTCCACACAGCGTTCAAGATGAGCTCGACTTTCAGACCGCTCCCAACACGCTCGCGAGAAGCAACTCGCTTTCATTTCCGAACCTTTCGGGCCCCTTGTTGGCCTCCAGAATTCGCTCCCAGGGCCCTGAGGAGCGCCTCTTGGGCACAACTTCGCTTGCAAACTCGAAACTTCAAACATTTAGCAACAACCATACGTTTTGGGTGATTGAAACCTCGCCGGGGGTCGCCCAAAACGCCTCTAACAGCTCACGTTCGGGCTCGTCTGGGGTTTCTTCAAAATGCGAATGCGACTGCGTTTTTGGGCGCGCTGCGGGGTTCATTTTGGACGATGCTGGGCCCAACTTGGACCCCAGAACGAAGCCAGAACCGACCCCGAACTGGCCCGGTTTCTGATTGCATTCTGATGGGTTTGAGGCCCAACGCGGAGGTGCTCTCGCAGAATGCGGGTTCCAGAGAGCCAGCGTCCATACCACTTATCTGGTGGTACTGATGCCAGACCGCCGACTCATCGACGAATTCAACACCGATCAGCCACACGGCACGCCTGAGCCCAATCTGCGATGGGATGGAGGGGAAATCGAGCGCAGGAAAAAATAGAAAACACACACACACACGCACACACACGTGGGACGTCTTTCATTATGTTCTGCATATTGTCACGCAATCTTGGCGCCGTCTGCGTCTCTTCCGGCGAGAACTGGAATGGGAGGCTGGTGAACGCGAAGCGTCTTGAATCCAAAACTACAGTGGGGAGGCACGGTGAGCGACAAGTGCGTAATGCATCTACAGCAGAGAACCTTTTGCTCACAACGAACTCCCAACATTATCTTTTCAACAACAAATCCGCAACCCACCAACTTGGCATAATCCGTACCCTCTGCTTCCACATCAACATCTGCCTCGCCACTTCTCACGCATCCCACGCTGTTCAATACAATGCTTCCGTCACCTCCCTTGCGACGCGGAAAGTGGGCGCCAGATGACTCCCGTTCAAAAAACAATTGCGCGCCCCCCAGCTCCGAAGACACAATCGCTTGTTCATAAGAGCCGTTACTGTGCTGGCTGTCCCGAACAGATGCGCGGGGCCACGCTGAGCGCATCCCTTGGGCGTTCTGGGACCGGGGAGGCCCAGGACGCCCGAGGGCTACGCTCACCACCTCGTTCCGAGGCGCCCTTCCACGAGAGAGATCGCCCTGGATGTTATCAAAGACTGGGTCCAGACGGGGACGACGCAACCCCAGGCCGCTGCCCAGGCCTTCGGGACCAGTCGGGTCTGATTACGTAGATCTTGCAAAAACGAGGGTGTCTTTGTGTGCTGCCTGGCGCGGTTCATGCTTTCTTCGCTTCTGGAACCTGGCTTGCACTCGGAAGAAACCTGTGTCCTGTTGGGAATCATCCGCAACCGGTCCCGGCTGCACAAGATGCCGCAAACTTCCCAACATGGGCGCAAGAGAGTTCCTGGCGCCTCTGCGAAGCCCCGCCCAGAGCCACTCGGACAACAAATCTGTTTCTGATCCGAATGAGGGGCCGAACGATCTTATCCATAGGTTCCTTGCTGAAGTGGGGGGCCAGCTCAGAACCGGTGGGGGAACAACAAAAACAGTATCAATGACACCCAGCCGTGGGGAACCCACCAGCGCGTTAGTATTGTTGAAGAGCCACCAGACGTCTGGACAAAAACGGAGGAGCAAAACGCTGACAGGCTCCGAACGGCGGCATGTCACCGATACTCGTTTCGGCTACACGCAAGGGTGACCCTGCGTAAGAGTGACCTCTGGTGCGCGGCGTTGCGGGGGGGCACAGGGGGGACCAACCCACAAGCGCGCAAGACGCCACTTTCGCATTGCGTATGGCGATCCGGGGGATCCAATGGGCCCGCACCGAAAGTCACTGTGGCGAACGGTCACTCTTACGTGTAGTCGATCGTCTGCCCATCGAACCATGGAATTTGGGCGCCCGACTTGGGTACGGAAAAAATGGGCACAATGCCCAACAACAAATGTTGCCCAAAAACATCAGCGGCGGCAGTTGGGCACGCGGCCTTCTGTCTCAAATGTACACAGGCCGAGGCGACACCGACAGCGAGCCCTGTTCAAAATGAGCAGGAACTGCTGTTGGGCATCGTGCTCATTCTTTCCGTACCCATCTCGTTCGTGCCGACGGAAGTGCCGGGGTCTCTGCCCAGCCCGGCAAGCCCATTGGCATGGGGGAGACGGGTCCCAAGGTCGGGCCGGGCGAAAGGGGGGGATAGCAAAGGGGGGGTTGAGAATCAGCTCGCGTAGCTGATTTTCCTGGCGCCTCCCAGCGCCGGGAGGCGGCCATGTATCGAGGAATGGGCCCGGCGGCGGGGCCGAAACCAGCTGCATGCAGCAGATTTCGTAACCCCCCCTTTCCCAATCCCTCTTTCGTCCGGCCCGACAACGGAGCCGGGCCCTGGGCCCCGAGGCTTTCCTCCCCGGGACCACCTGCCCCTCCCGAGTCGTTCTCCGACGGCCCTCGGGGCACGCGCAGGGCCCCGAGGGGGCCCGAGCGCAGCGGAAACACCCGAGGGCCCAAGAAAAAAACCGAGAGGTACGGATACCGCTGCTCCTGGACCTCTCTCGGGGAGCGCTCCAAGCCAGGATTTCGGGGCGGATGCAGCGGTGGCGACGAGGACCTCCCCAGAGGCCCCCAGTGGAGAGAACGAGCGGAGGGTAGGGCAAGGGTGCACGGTTTCCCCTGGGGCCGTAGGCGACCCGAGGAGGAGGAGGAGGAGGAGGAGGAGGAGGAGGAGGAGGAGGAGGAGGAAGAGGTGGAGGAGGGGGAGGGGGAGGAGGTGATGGAGGAGGAGGAGGAGGAGGAGGAGAGGAGGAGGAGGAGGAGGAGGAGGAGGAGAAAGAGGAGGAGGAGGAGGAGGAGGAGGGGGAGGAGGAGGAGGGAGGAGTAGGAGTAAGAGTAGGAGTAGGAGTAGGAGTAGGAGTAGGAGGAGTAGGAGTAAGAGTAGGAGTAGGAGTAGGAGTAGGAGGAGTAGGAGGAGGAGGAGGACGAGGAGGAGGAAGACGAGGAGGAGGACGAGGAGAGGGAGCAGCAGGACGGATCGCCGAAGCCCTTCGGAGAAACCCTCCAGGTAAGGGTACCTCCTCTCTCTCCGAGACCCGTTTCCCTCAGGGCCCGTTTCGCCCACGGCGAGGCCCAGGAGCCGCACCGCCCAGGCTGGGGCTGCCGAGAGGGCCTCTCGGAGCAACAGCGCCTCCTCCTACTTCTCCACCTCCTCCTCCTCCTCCTTCTCCCAGGGGGCTCCCTCCCTCGAGAGCCCACGCCGAGGTGCGCACCGTCGAGCACTGCCGATGGGGGCGCCAAGAGATAACCGGGAAGGGTTTCTCTTTTCCCCGCCCCGCCCCCCCCCCCCCCCCACACACACACACCAATCATGGGAAGATCATGATCGTCTGCGCCGAGAGGACCAAAAGATGCCCCCCAGAACGGGCCCCAAGACGCTTCAAAACTGGCTCCAAGCGGTTCCGCCAGGCCCCCAAACAGCTCACAATGGGAGAATTATTATCTTCTACGCAGGCTCAACGCATTGGGCCCCCAACAACGCTTGGAACATAATGGTTCCCCCGCGGCGGCCACCGCTGGTGATCGGGGGGGGGAGAATGAGGATCCCTGATGCCGATACCGCTGCTCCCCCGACCTCTCCCATGGCATGCTCCGACCAGCATCTCCGTTGGCGCGTCTGGCCGTGGCGACGAGGGCCTCCCGGGATGCAAGGCCACGGGGAATGGCCTCGGCGCCTCTTCCCTCCTCTGGGCCGCGCCCGGGGCGCCCCGAGTGCGGCGCGGCCCCGTCCAGGTCCAGCGCGATGCCCGTGTAGAAGGGGGCCTCCCGGCACGGCTTTTGGCCGTCCCCGGGGCGCCCAGCAACGCGCCCAAAGGCGCGCAAGGCGGGCACAGTGCAGCTCCCCCACATGGCGCTATGGGGCGCTCTTGGTCGCTAAAGGGCACTCTTCGTGCACTATTCGGCGCTGATGGGCGCGATTCAGCGCCATCAAGCGCTGTTGTGCACTTTTCGCCGATACGCAGTCCAAGACGAGCGGAAACTTCCGTGATGTACCATCGAACTGACGGCCCCGGGGCCTAGCGAGGGCCCCCAGGAACCAAAAACAGCAACAAACATTGTCGCCGCGATTCCTTCACGACGCAATGGGGTCTGGGTCTGAGTCATGGGGTCGCAAATCGACCCCCATGCTAGAATTCGGAGGCGGATCCAGCCGTGGCGACGAGAAGCCGCCCAGATTGCCATCGCTCGGACGTCCATTCCTCGAGCACTGTTTGGTCCGTGCTTGTTTCCACAAGAAGACCCAAGATGCTCCAAAATGGCCCTGACTTCCTGGCGCTGGCCTCGCCACGAAAATGCCAGAGGCTAAAAAAGCCTCGATCACCGCAAGCTCGAGCTCCGAACTACCGCTCGGAGGCAGAGCGGGAGCTTCCGTGATTTGGGTGTCCCAAAACCGTGTGGTGACAGACCCGAATCCCCACCGACTCACCACACGGTGTGGTCACCACCCCGTTTGGGAGCCCCCGAGTGATGGACTGCCCGAGCAGTGCACCCGGCAAGCATGGCGGCAAAGCGGCCCGGCCCGCGAGACACCACGGGGGTGGCGGGCAGGGGCCGCGGCCTCGCAGCGGCAGGGCCGCAGCGAGGCCCAGCGGCCACACCGCGGCCCGACCCCACCGGGGGAGCCCGATCGAATGGGGGGCGTCCAGGCCTCCGAAGGCGTGCACGCCCTGCTCCTAGCACCTCCTCCATCCTCCTCCATCCTCCATCCTCCATCCTCCTCCTCCTCCTCCTCCTCCTCCTCCACCTCATCGTCCTCAATATACTGCCCTCCTCATCCTCCTTCCCCTCATTCCCCTCCTCCTTTTCCCCTCCACCGCCTTTTCAAGCAGCGCTAGGCAGAAAAGGCGTGCAAGACAATCCCGACTTGCGCGGAGTCCAGCTATCCTTTCGGCCCTCGCCACGGACCCCCCTGTGAGATATACGCTGCACATCTTGTGTATTGAGCAGGACATGACTGTAGCATAGCGAGCGTGCTGTTACGTTTTGGTTCAAGCCCTTGATGGCCCTTTAGTCGAGCGCGCCAGCGGTGTGAAGAGATCATCGGATGTTCATATGGTTGTTCATTCTTATTGTTGCCATCAAAGACTTCGGGGGCTTTGATAAGTTCATATTGGTAGCGGAGCCTGGTAAGCCAGGCTCGCGCTTCGACCTTCCAAATCTCGGCGGCAAGTCTCCAGATTTCGTCGCCAACTCCACAACCTTCGACCCAACGGCGGATCTCATAGACCGCCTGGTCAGTTTCTCGTCAGAGTCCACGTTTGATTTCACAGCCGGTCTCACAGTTCATCGCACAGAACGGGGCAGATTCGATTTAGTGCAGCACGCTTCGGACAGCAACCCCTTGCAGCTTCAGTTCAGCAAGATGTCCAAGCCAATGGCGGACATACTACCAGAGCGAGGAGTTCCACGGCTCGATGGCACTCTCAGCAGATGGAAAGAATACGAGAAGCGGGCGATGATTTTCATCGCGAAGCTCAAATTGGAGAAGAAGGAGGGCGAAGCAGCTCTCATGCTCAGCGCAGGTCTCACAGGCGAAGCTTGGGACGAAGTTGAGGACCTCTCAACAAACGAGCTCATCAAACCCAACGCGGCGAAACAACTCATGGCCAGATTACGGAATCGTTTCAAAATGGACGACAGGAAGGAATTCGCAGATGACTTTGAGAAGTACGTCTTCAAGCTCAACCCGTACAAAGGCGAACCACTGTTCGCCTACATATCACGAGTGCGAGCAGCCGAGCGGAAGCTCAGGACGCACGACATCGAGCTACCGGCGAAGGTCCGAGGCTGGCTCACGCTACGACGAGGAAGATACAGCGCGGACCAGAAGGCGGTCATCATGTCGGTAGTTGGTAAGGATATCACACAGGATAAGGTCATTGAGGTGTTGGAGACAAGGTTCGGGCAGGAGAGCATCATGCACGAACCGAATCACGCGCGGAAGAAGTATTTCGTCGACGAGGACACAGCAGAAAACTATGACGAGGCGAGCCGGAGGACGAGCCAGACGACTACGACCAGACGTATGTACTGGGCGGAGGATGACGAGACCTGGTTCGACTGCGACGAGAGCTACTACCAGCGCGACCCCAACACAGCGCAAGAGCTCAACCCAGGCGAGCACGACGAAGTCTACGCGGCCTACGCGGACGCCAGGAAACGATTCAACGACCTGAAACTAGCACGCGGTTTCTACCCGGCAGGCGGAAACTCAGGTTCGGCCGCAGCATCAGCAGGAGGTTCACACGGACGAGGCCGGTCAAGCAGCAAAGGCACCAAGGGACGCGGCAAGTCCAAAGGAAGACAGGGCAGTCCAAAAGGATCCCCTCCAGGCGCATACAGCAGACCACGACCTACGGTATCGGACCCAATGGGAAGGGCAAGGGCAGCTACGAAGCCAGCGCCCACATCAACACCATCGGCCAACTGCCTACGACGCGGCAAGCCCGGCCACTGGGCTAGGGACTGCACCGAGCCACCCAACAAGAAGCGGGTCCACACCGATGACAGCGTAATGGTCGATGAGGTCTACTGGGGCGACAAGTGTCATAGCAAGGCCAACGCCAGCACAATGCCAGCAAGCAACGGAGTCATGGACTGTGGAGCGGCGACCCTCATGTCGGGCTCAGAGACGATTAAGGACTACGTGAGGGACTGCAGGCAGAAGGGCTATCCCATCGTGGACCTCAAGTTCTACAAGTGCCGACGGCCGTTTCGGTTCGGCAGCGGCATCATCGAATACGCGCAGTAGTGTGGTACAATACCTGCCAGCGTCAAGCAAAAGTCAGGCACGCTCTACATTTACGTGGTACCCGGACGTGCACCCATCCTCTTTCCGAGGCCGTTGCTGAAAGTGTTCGGAGCTCAGGTCGACTACGCCAAGCAGACAGTTGCGTGGAACGGCGGCAAGTTCGAGGCTGCAACGCTATCACCTCAAGGACACTACACGGTGGACCTGCTAGAGGAGCTGGACGGAAAGACGAGTCACCACACGAACGGCTTCGAGCACGAGCCCGTCGATGCAGCTCAGTTCCTGGACCCCAGCAACGAGACCATGAGCGGCGTAGAGTTTCTGGACAACGCCTACCTGGCGGACTCCAGCGAGAACGGCGAACGGCAGGAGCAACCACAACGGCGACCTCATACAGAAGGCTGTTCCCGACGCGTAGTACAAGCTAGTTGCTGCAAGGCCTACATGAAGCAGCGGCA
Source organism: Prorocentrum cordatum (assembly GCA_963575745.1). NCBI lineage: Eukaryota > Dinophyceae > Prorocentrales > Prorocentraceae > Prorocentrum > Prorocentrum cordatum. The sequence goes on along the minus strand of CAUYUJ010017671.1, from coordinate 652,459 downwards.
GTGTCAGCAGCGTTCCTCCTGTGGCAACCTGTGTTTCACTACGACAGCCATTGAGCCAGTCGACACCACGCTATCGGAGCCACGCTGGTGCCTACTGTCACCTTCGGCTGACGAAGTCAACTTCAGCACCGACGACGACCCCGACGACGGCGTCAAAGAGATTTTGACCAACTTCGTTCAGAAGATTGACTCAGCCGTGAAGCATGCCAGCGAGCAGTACTTACAGACCATGCGGAGAGTAGCTCACCAACGATGCACTACGAGACGGACGATATGGGAAGTCTACGCTGGAGAAGCCAGACTTTCACAAGCACCTTGAGATATAGGAGCACGTGCGGGGACGTTTGGGCTCAATACCGGTTGGGATTTCGCAAAGGAGGATCATCAGAAGGCATTCCTCAAGAAGCTGACGGAGGAGCAGCCTGACGACATTCATCTGTCACCAATGCGCGGGCCCTGGAGCTCAACAGCAACCAGCGCCCCGGTTGGAAGGAGTACCTCGCCGAGCTACGAGAATGGCATCATCGAGTACATATACAATTTGTGGCCACGGTGCATTGCATAAAGCAAACAGAAGGGCGACATGCTCACATCGAACATCCAGCTACGTCGAAGGCGTGGCATGCCGTTACGTTCAGCCGCGAACGCGGCGAACACAGCACGTTCGACAAATTAATGCACGGCCATGCGATCGAGGGCAATACGAACATGGTCAAGAAACCGACGACGCTTAAGACGACCAAGAAGCTCATGGCAGCTGTACTCAATGAGCGATGCGACAGATCACATGGGCGCGACCTACTGGGGGGACGAAAATTCAAACCCGCCGAGGACTACCCGTTCATCTTAGCAGCGAAGATGGCGCAAGTCATGGTCGAGCCGGAGATCGAGGACATCTACGCAGCGGAAAACGCAACGCAATCGGAAGAAGGTACCACACCCGAGCACTCGGACTCCAGTCGGGATGCTCACCAGCACGCACGCCTACGAGAGCAGTACGGCACGGAGGCACTACGCTACGTCGAGAGACTTCACCGGAACATGGGACACCCTAACCCAGCAGTGCTACATCGTCTACTTCAACAGGCAGGCGCTCAGGACAACATCCTACAGTGTGCATCGGAGTATCGGTGTGAACACTGCATGGCCAGACAACGTCCAGCAGAAGCACCCAATGCGTCAACGAAGCAGGCCACCAAATTCAACAAGATCGTCTATACGGACGTCTTCTGGATCAAGAACAGTACCGGCAAGACGGCAGCTCTTTCGATGATGGACGGGGCCACGCGCTACTGTGCATTACGTACCATCAAGACCGAGACGGCAGAGGAGCTGATCAAGGCAGTTGAACGTGGCCGGATCAGGAAAGTCGGACCCATGGGAGACTTGCGGACAGACGATGGTTCAGGTTTTGCTTCAGATCGCTTTGCACAGCTTCTAGAACAGCAGAGCATGTCGATCGTTATTGCAGCAGGCGAGGCGCATTCCAGTTTGGGAGTGGTGGAACGTCGGCATCAAGTTGTTCGAGAGGCAGAGGGGCTTTATTGTGCAGATGTTATCGACCGTGGTGCCAGGGCGGCTGTCGCGGAGGATTTGATTACGGAGGCTTGTATGCATGTGCCTCGTCAGGTCAATCGGTTGCCTTTCACAAAAGGCTATTCACCATGCCAGTGTGATTTGGGAATGGACCCGGCTACTACCATGACCAACTCCAGCGACAAGCTCACACCAGCGACCCTGGACCAGATGAAGGAGGATGAGGACTTCAAGAGTGACCTTGAGCGAAGGTCATGGCGGCATCAGCGTTTGAAGGCGGACGCCACGGCCAAACTACGAAGTGCACTTCTACGGCGTCACGTTGCGCTGAAGCGCGATCTTGCGATCGGCCAGCGGCGCTGCTACTGGAGAGAGGGTAAGACCAACGAACTCATCCAGAACAAGTGGAAGGGGCCCGCAATCGCGGTCTTCAAAGAGATGAGGCAGGACGAGAGCGGACCGAGGATCTACTGGATCGTGCACGGCGCGAACCTACTACGCTGTGCCCCGGAACACGTTCGACCAGATGTTAGCGATCGAGGATGTGTTCTCCTGGGGAACCTCACGCTGGCCAAGGAGACGCTCGGCAACGCGAGGAGGGCCGGAGTCACGCAGTTCCACGATGTCAGCTCACAGCGGCAACCTTTCGACGCGCCAGGCGACTCGGACATGGACATCAGCGACGACGATGGACCAGGAGACGAACCACCACCAAAGCGACAGAGGGGAACACCGTCTACTGGAGCATCAGCTCCGGCAACAACGGAGATGGCACCACCACTCTCCCCCAGCCCAGGTACGCCCAGCACTACAGAGGACGAGCAGATGGACGTCCCCGGCACATCTCAACAAGAAAGACAGCCAAGCGAAGGACAACCATATCAAGAACCAATACCACCGACACCCCCGCCTCAACCTATGGGATCACCAGTGCAGTCAACGACTCCACCAACCACGCAGACACAGTCACCACCACCTCCAATTCAGCTGCTACCACCAATACCAGCACCAACTACGTTGGGACCAGCGGCGGCAACGTCGTCGAACTCACTAACGCCGGCTCCAACATCCGCTACGGCGACTTTGGAATTAAAGGAGGGTCGCAGGCGATTGGACGCAGCAGAAGCTTCCATCTTTACCCGACCTGGAGAAGTAGATCGAAGACCACCGTCATCAGTACCAACGACAGAGTCTCAACCAGTGGGAGACGACCGCGCAGACGACGAGCTCGCAGCCATGCAGCTGATGTTAGAGGACAATGACTTACAATTTGGATGGGAGTTCGACGGCAACGAAGCGAAGCTCAATGACATCTACGCCGAGATCAGTGGCAGGACCATGGCGCCACACGAGCGAGCAGCAGCCATGGGTGGCAAGCAGAAGGTGCTAGAGGATTTGTTTCGGAAATGAAGTTTGGGAATTTCATATTGGGTCGGGCCCAACCCAGCTATACCTTGGGGGGTGGCGCGGCGACACCGCATGCCTGGCAAGATCTGGACGGTCACCAAACATAAGTTGCCAGGCGCGCGTTGGTCTTCAGATGCTCATGCCAATGCGCGGGCCATGATGGAGGGAAGAAGTGGGGCGTGCACGGGTATTGTGTGAGAGCTGGCGCTTGCAATTCTACTTGTGGATCGCCTGAAGCATGCACTCCTTGAGTTCCCGATGCCCCAGCACTCCCCGGGATGCCCCTGACGCCTCGGTTGGCCTCCGGCGGAGCCCCGGGCAACCGAAGAGGAACGACGCCTGGGCGCCGCCATTGTTTCCGTCCCCGCATGGTGCCAGCGGGGAGGGACTCGCAAACGCATTGTTGCCGGCCCCCCCCGCGCGGTGCCACTGCAAGGCCGCCGATTTTTTACCGGCCACATTTTTTCCAAGGTTGGCGAAAATCCGCGGTGACCGCCGGCTGGGGCCGGCAAGAATATTTTTGCCGGCCCGGCACCCCTGGCACCAGCGGAACGCCGCAGGCACCGACGCCGGCGAAACCAGTGCCGAACTTGACCCAACGGCGCGGTGAGTGGCATTTCATCTCGACGGTGCTTCCGAGATTCATGCGACGCCATCTGCCCCGGTGTGTGCACCCCTGCCCCCTGCCCTCTTCGTCCTTTCCCCATCCACCATCTCTCACTCCCCCCTCCAATTGCTCCTCCCTCATCCCACTCCCCCCTTTTTCTCTTTTGATCCAACGCAATTTGCATCTGGGCCTCTTCGCACCAGCCTGGCGATGTCACCGCGGCCCTCAATATGGTGATGATTTGGTGCCCATCCTGTGGCCGCCTATATGATATCTATAACACCAAGGTAACGCCACTTTTAGCTGGGCTGGGCCCGACCCAAGTTTCATAAGCCTACCGGGGACGAAGACCCACAACGCATCCTGAAGGCCGAATGGGCACTGCAATAGACCAAGAACGATGACGTCACGCCGAGGGCCAAGGCACGTCTCGCGCTACAAGGCTTTAACAACCCAGGCGCGCTCGAAGGCAAGGTTCTGACAGCGTCACCTACAGCGTCTCCACTGGGATGTCAGTTGGCTATGCGACTGGCAGCCAACAACGGATGGAGATTGTGGACAGCGGACGTGGCAACCGCATTCCTACAGGGACGGCCGCAAGAACGAATACTCTACGCCAAAATACCACGAGATGACGGAGACCTCATGGGCATCTAACCGGACACGCTCATGAAGCTGATCAAGCCGATGTACGGCCAAGAGGACGCACCACGACGTTGGTGGCAACGAGCAGTTGACGACCTCACGGCCAGCGGGCTCAAGCAGCACCCCCTGGACCCATGCCTCTTCGTTAGCTACGACAAAGACGGCAACTGCGACGGGTGTATCTTACTCTACGTAGACGACATGCTCGGAGGAGGAGATCGCAAGCCCGGCAGCAACTACAGCAACATCATCGAGGCAGTCAAGAGCAAGTTCAAGTTTCGGAAATGGATCGAGGAGGACAAAATGGAGTGTGGATCGGACCTACACCAGTCCACTCACTGGGACAACAAGCGCTCCAACGGCACTGAGGTCAACATCAAGATGCGGTCCTACGCCTCCACCCTCAAACCGATCACGATTGATCAGAAGGATTGCAACAACGACCGACCGCTCACACCAGAGGAGATACGCCAACTTCGAGGACTACTTGGAACTCTACAGTGGCCAAGTTTGCAAGCATGCCCACATACGTCAGCCTCAGTCAGCATTCACCAAGGGCAGCTTCCAACGGCGACGGTGGCGACAGCAAGAGAGGCAAATAAGACGCTAAGGTTCTACAAGCAGAAGGCGGACGTCGGTCTCAAGATGAGGAAGATTGGCAAGGTCAGCGACATCGTGCTCGCAGCGATGACGGACGCAGCTTGGGGAGTACGACAAGACGGATTTAGTCACGGAGGATATGTGCTTATGGCATGTCACTCCAAAGTACTTGACGGCGAGGATTCAGATTTCTGCGTTGTTGATTGGGAATATTTCAAGTTGATGAGACTAGCCAGGTCATCGCTCCACGCAGAATCCCAAGCAGCGGCGACAGGCATGGACGCACTAGAATTCGCGAAGCGATTCTGGGCAACTCTCATCTACGACAACGTGACCGTCAACTTTGACGAGAGCACGCACTACGCAGGATAGTCAGCACTCGCGATCGATGCGAAGGCACTCTACGACGCAACCGCGAAAGAGAGTACCACCAACTTCCAGGACAAGCGCACCGGCACCGAGGTATTGGCACAAGATGTTCGGATGGATGCTACACAGACGCAATGGAAGTGGGTTTCATCAGAGCGGCAGTACGCAGATGGCCTCACGAAATTAGCGGCAAGACAACTCTGCGCAGACAGACTTCGAGCTGGACGACTTCAGCTACAGCACGACCCTACCTATACAGCAGCCAAGAAGAAGACCAAGGAGGAGCGACGGGAGATCATCAAGAAGAGTAAGATGGAGACGTCATCAGCTACTGAGGCGAAATCACCACTCATGCAGTTGGCGGTCTTTGCGACGTGTTGTTGCAAGTCAGCGGCAACCTACACTCCAGAGTTCGACTACCACACAGAGTACAAGTATTACCATGATGAGATGGCGAAGTGTTCGTGGTTTTCAGGAGGCATCTGGGATGCACTAACGTTTAGCATGATTGGGATGGCAGTGGCAATTCCAACAGTTTACTACATATTGCGAGAGTTTCTGGAGCATCGAGACGACTCCAATGAAGTACCAGACTGAGACAAGCAACAAGCATGAGACGACCGAGGAGACAGCGACGACCAGCATCGACAAGGAGACGACATCCACCCCAAGAAGACGAGCAGCAACGCCAAGCAGGTGCGACGGCGGACGGTCGGCGTACAGAGTATGGTTACCTACGGACTGCAGGGAGATCAGTGGCGATTCTGCCACAAGATGACTGGAGTCAAGCGAGCAGGCGAAGTTTCAGTGGAGACGTTTGAACCCAACCAGTGGCAGGACAGCTGCGATCGGACAGCAAACGACAGCCCCAAGGGCTGTAGTGAGTGAGCCAACACACCAGCGCAGCTTCAGTTCCTTTGTGTACGCTCAATTTTTATTGCTAGTTGTGCATTGCATATTCAGCTTGCAGACGCAGGATTGCATGTCATACCTATGCAATTGTGTATTTCACATTTAGCTTGGGGGTGCAAGTTTGCATTTCATATAATGCTGTTTGTTTATGCCCGTTTGTTTATGCAGTCTTCGACAGCTTGTGCAACATATCGTTAAGATGTGCACTTGTGGAGTTTCGGATTTCTTGTTTCATCTTGAAAGGAGGGTTTCTCTCTGTTCTATGTTTGTTTACTCTTTTACGGGTGTGGGATATACGCTGTACATATTGTGTATTTTGAAGAGCATGACTCTAGCATAGCGAGCGTACTGTTACGTGTTGGCGCAAACCCTTTCGGGCCCTTGAGTCGAGCGCGCCAGCGGTGTGAAGAGATCACCAGATGTTCGTATGTGTTGTCATTCTTATTGTTGCCATCAAAAACTTCGGGGGTTTTGATAAGTTCATACCCCGAACCCTCTCTATGCAAGTACACGTCGGTCGGAAGAAGTGCGTAAAAACATTAAGTAGGAAGGCGGAGAAGGTAGATTGGGTCCCGACCCTCCTGGAGAATAACACGACACAACAAAAGCATATCGATTATTGAAATAAGAAGGCGCTTGAAGTAGATTGGGATCTGGGAATCCAGAAATACCAACTTTCAATGACCCACGTGTGAACTTGCAGGAATTCAAAGAGGCAAATCCTCCCACTGAGTGGGCAAAAACCACGGCGGGAGGCTTTCGGGAATCCTCGGCCTCGCGGCCCCCCGTTCCGGCGTGCAGTCGCGGCAAGTGGCCGAGATGACGCCCGACAGGGCGCGAGGCTCCCACAAGAGCACCACTGAACAGATAAGCCGGAAGACTGAACGCCGCCCAAGCCCAAATCCCCCTGGCGCTGTGACAAATACCATGGCGGAACATTTGTTGATATTTTCGGCCTCTGGGGGCCCGCACCAAGACCGGGGACCATCAACAAAAGCGCCCCAAGTTCATAAGCCGGTTCTGGGGAACGGGTCGAGACCTACTGGAGGTCAACGCTTTTGAAAAAAAAAAAAAAAAAACATAAAACATGACGTCCGAGTAGATGGGGGTCGGAGGATCGCAGCGCAGTGCCGATGCATCGCCGATGCGTTGGCGATGAATTGGCGACGTCGGCGATGGATGCATCGGCGACGTCGGCGCGGAAAAAATCTGAGTATCTTTTAAACGATCCCCATCTCCAACGGCGTGGCCTGGGCCCCACTGGCCGAGTTACCCCCTCTAGATGGGAATATAGGTCGTCCCCTTTGGGCTTCGAGGGGTGTATCCCCAACTGGGGTGGTATTTTGGGGGGGGTCTCGAAGGGGACAGGGATGGGGATGGGGATGGGTTAAACGATACCGAACGACAAAAAAAACAAAAAAACATGACGTCCGAGTAGATGGGGGCGGAGGATCGCAGTGCAGCGCCGATGCATCGCCGATGCGTTGGCGACGTCGGCGATGGATGCATCGGCGACGTTGGCGCGGAGAACATCGGGCTCCGCATCGAGTCGCATCGTCGACGCGATGCGGCGATTTGGACGCCCGAAATGGGTACCGAAAAAATGGGTACAGTGCCCAACAGCAAATGCTGCCCCAAACCAACAGCGGCCGCTGTTGGGCAGGCGGCCCCCTGTCTCGAATGGACACAGGCCGCAGCGGCGTGGACAGCGAGCCCTGCTCAGAATGAACAAGATCCCCTGTTGGGCATTGCACCCATTCTTTCAATACCCATTTCGTGCGTGCAGCGGCGATGCGGCGCGACCCTCCGACCTCAGCCGCCCGGACCCCGCTGCGGAGGCCCGCCTGCCTGCCTGGTCGGCCTGCGCGCCAGCCGCGGCTGCACCTCACACGCGGCAGACATCTGCGAAACCTCCGCTGGGATCCGACGTCACGAAAAGTGCCAACATCGTAAAAATAACGAATGGAGCCCAAGACCCCATCTTTACCCGCACAGCCCGAGCCCGACTGATCCGCGAGGGTCCTGAAACCCGAAGTAGAGCGAAGTCGCCAGGCATGAACAAATTGCCACGCCACGATCTCATGGTCGATTGGTCAAGATTCCTGGCTTTGCCCGTTTCTGTGGCCGCTGCCAGGGCGACCGAGCAAGAGCAGAAATGCCCAGCACTGAGTCAGCCCGGTGCACCTGCGTGAAGCGCAGAGGCGCCCCTCTCCTCAGATCCACAGCCCCCCGCGGGAGAGCCGCATCCAGAGAGCTCCCTGTGGGGCATGCTGCGCCTGACCGGTGTGCCGCATGCGAACCCGCCCCCCGGAGCTGTTGGCGGAACGCTGCGGGGCACGGTCCGCCTGACTGGCGCTCCCCGTGGGGCTCGATCCGCCAGACGGGTGTGCCAAGTGGGGTGGTGGCACGACAGCGAAGCGGAGAGAGGCAGCGGCGGCCAGGGGAGGAGAGAGGCGGACTCAAGGAGGGAAGCTGGCGGGTGCGCAACGCAGCGGAGAGGTGAGGAGGCCCAAACCACACAGGAGAGCAGGGAAAGATGCTCTGAGTCGGTTGGACCGCGCAGCAGCGCAGAAACGCTCGCAAGTCCGACGTCGGGACCCTGCCTACATACAAGCCAGAGCATACAGCAACATGGTCCAACAGTGGAGAAGAAACTTACAATAGACGAGGGAGAGTACGAGAGAGAGGAATGCGCTCGCCCAAAGATGGCTGGGCGCTCACCCAACACAAACCCGACACGCCAGGAAGGCAGCGGGTTCTCGCCCCTAAGGCGAAGAGTAGGGAAGAGAGGAGGAGGAGGACGACGGTGAGGAGAAGGGCGACGAGGAAGGGCATGTATGCTGCTCGTTGCTGATCTCTCATAGCCCCACAGTGGCTGATAAATAAGATGAGGGGGATGATTGGAACATGGAAGTTGGCTTTGCAGAGACCGTACTTACGAGACCACCCTTTGAGTGGTAAGGAGGTTGTGGAGGGATTGGCATCATCTTTGATGCGCATTGGACGCACACATCACCTCACGAGTGGACACACACACACACACATCGGAACAGAAACACGGATCCGCGTGTGCTTGTAGGTTTTGCCCCGCAAGGATACATGTTGGTTGTGTTCCTCATAATGTGTGTTTGTTCTGCACTTGTTCCGCAAGGCGCACATTGCTTGCATCGCCGGGCGTATTTTTATATAAACATTACAGCCTCGCACAGCACATGCTACTTGTACCTAGCACACATGATCACAATTCTCATACATCATGGACTCGCTGGAGCGCGTTGTGTGATGTTGGTTGTGGCTTCGCAAAGCGCATGGTGTTGGTATCATGACCATGCCATTGGGACAACAAACGGAACAAACAGTTATCATCTCCCCATCGGTCTCACTATCTATCGATCTCTATCACCACCTGTCGGTCTCACGGTCCCGCAGGGAGCATGCTCTGCTAAAACTACGATCCCCAAACATAGGCACTGCTCCAAAGGCGCATTGCTGTCCACTTCGTTGTCAATCGACGTTCGTAGTACTATCGAACTTCCCATATATACATATGTGCGCATTGCCCCGACAGGCTCTTCTTGTGTACTATGGCCTTGCAGGGCGCATGTTTTGCACTGCGGCCTCGCAGAACCCAGTTTGTAGGTACTACGGCGTTGCATCGCGCATTCTTGCAGTATGGCCTCGCATAGTACATTTATTTGCATTATGGCCGCGCAGAGCGCATGTGTTGGTAGTATGGCTTCGTGGAGCGTATCTGCTTGCACCATGGCCTCGCACGGCGCGCTTTCTTCTGAAAGTTGGCCTCGCAAGGCGCATGGTTTGGGCATCATGGCCCCACAGAACACTCGGGACAACAATCGGGACAACTGTCGGAATAACCGTCGGGACAACCATCGGAACAACCACTGAGACAACCATCGGGACCACCATTGGGACAACCGTCGGGACAACCAACGAGGCAACCGTCGGGTAAAACCCTTCAAACTCACCGTCGAGACAACCCTCGTGGTAACCTTCGCGACAACCTGTCGGGACACTCCATCGGGACAGACTCGCGCCACGACCGCCGAGGGGGCGACTCACTTCTGGCTGACCTGGCCTCTACTAAGAGGACGAATTCAAACTGCTTCGCCTCGCCTCGCCCGCACGCGCGTCGACCAGAAACCGGCATCAGTGTCCTGGCTGGTGCACCTCACGTTCCACTTCGGTCGCACCCCCGAACCTCCGATGTGTCTGCTTCCTTCCATCAGATCTTAACAGCTGGATGCAGATTCGAAGCAACATGCCATGCAAGAAATCGCAGACAATGCTGGACCAACTGGACCCAGCGACACACACAACTGCAGCATGATTCTGCCATGCACACATGCGTAATGGCATATCTGATGTCTGGTCGAGGCTTCCCAGGCCTCCCCCCGAGATGGGATGGGCCACAGGGTTTCACAGGCCCCCGCTCCCTAGATGGGATGGGTGGGGCGACGACGACGACGACGACGCCGACGCCAACGACGCCCGCCGACGCCGACAGAAGACGAAGACGCCGACGCCGACGAACGACTACGCCGACGTAAGACGACGACGAAGACGACGATGACGACGACGAAGAACCTACACACACCCATAGGGGGAGGGGGGGGCGCAAGTATCCACGACCACGCCACGCCCACAGGGTCACGACCACACGGGGGAGGGGCAACGATCCCATTCGCGAAGACCTACGACCTTGCTATCGGAAAGCTCTCGGCGAAAGCAGCAGAACGTCCACCCTCCACCACGCCACGCCCACAGGCACACGACCTCAAAGGAGGGGGGGGGAGCGATATCATTCGCGAGGCCATCGCGAGGCTCACGGGCGTACCCATCCAGCCAGGGAGGGGGGGGCCTGATCCCATTAGCATTGGGGGGGGTAGCCCTGGATCCTTGATAAATCTGCGTGACAATTTTCTCGCGTGAGTGCTCCTGTCATGGGCACACTCACGCCATCACCACGAGCACTTACGGGCCGCGGACTGCATCCCAGTTGCCGCATGATGTCAAATAACATGCTTGCCGATCGCGCTGCTGGCAACGTTCGGAACCATGTATCACTGCACCGACCTTGCAGACGTGCTGCAGCAGATTGTTGCGTGGATGTCTGCCAATACAAAACCCCGAACCAACGAGTGAAAAACGAAATGAATATTGCGTGGATGTTGTTTAGTCTTCGCTCCTGACAAAAATCCGCACGAAATTCACCTCGAAATCCGGAACGAACTTCTCCACGACATTCCGGGCCCATCCTTTCGTTTTCCGAACGAAACCCGCTCTGCGATGTTGGCGCAATGACATGTATGCACACGCGCGCGATTTCCTTGACAAGCAAGCGGGGCGAAACTGTCGTGGCAGGCTGCGGGGCAGCTTGAAAAGAGGAGTGCAGAAAACAAACGTGGACACCGCACACATCGCTCTCGATAAGGGCGAGTTCGCGGATGGATCCGTGGCATGGGAGGTTGGGCGAGGCGCGCCTGGTTAGTGGGCCCTGGAAGCGACAATATCGTCTTGTGTTACCAAATCCGTCTTGCAATTAGTTTGCCAATTCTGGCGTCGTTGGTTACACGGTTCCGTCTCGGCTCCGAATTCAATCCCAAAACAATGTTTGTCCCGTTTCTGGGGGCAGTGTTGGTTTACCGCTTTCATGCTCGAGCTACGCATTTTGCAAGCGGCAGAAAGAAAAACACTGCCGATTCTGGGGCCCACATTAAGCGCCTGTGCACCCGTGTGCGTCATCACTCGCGAGAGCCGAGTGGGAAGGAGATGCATTACACGGCTCGTTTGAGCATTGAGACGCAGAGCGCGACGGCGCGGGGGTTGCACACACGCGCTGGGTGGCCTCCGCGGTGACAAGAGCTTTCGGGCGTGTGCGGACGCAGCTTCCAGCCGCAGCAACGCCCCGAGGCCCCGTTCTTCGAGTGATATCCCCGTTGTCCCCCGCGCGGCGGCGTGTACAAGGTCAGGGCGTGAGATTCGCCACTTCGTGCCCCTGTGGCACGAAGTGGGATGTCCCCGGGTCCCTTCCTCGATCCCCTGGGCCTCGGTCCTCGATCCCGGAAAGGTCTTCCAGGGGCCCCGCGCTCCCCCTCCCCCTCCCCCTCCTCCCCTTCCTCCCCCTCCTCCTCCTCCTCCTCCTCCACCTCCTCCTCCTCCTCCTCCTCCTCCTCCTCCTCCTCCTCCTCCTCCTCCCCCTGCTCCTCCTCCAGACCTCAAATTGCCAAATCTCCCAGGGTTTCCCGCGTGCCCCCTGAGACGCCCAGCGTGCCCTGTCGGGCCTGGGGCATGTTGTTGCGTGTCTTTGTCGGGCTTACGAGGGCCCTACGGCGGGCCCAAGGGGCCCCAAGAAGCCCCCATGACGATCCAAGAGGGCTTTCGAATCGACGAGCGATCGGTCCAGCAAGCCACAGACGGCTCCCAGACGGCGTCAAGAGTCCGCCCGGACGCCCCAAGAGAGCTTGAAGAGCACCCCCAAGAGGGCCCTAGGAGGCCCAAACCGCTACTTGTCCTTAGGTTTTCGAGTTTTGTCACAACGAAAGCTTGCACTCAGGGGTTCTTGATTCTGATTTGGTGAACCGGGCCTGGGTGGCGGTTTTGCGGCTTTGCTGTCGCCGTCGCCGCCGTGTCGCCGCCCGTCGTCTGGGCCCCGGGGGCAGTCTGGCAGTTTGAAAGAGGTTGGGAGGCCCCACCAGCAGCTTCGCCTAAGGCGAAGCCCATATCGAACTCTGCTATACCGTAGTAACGATCGTCTAAAAAAATTATCCCGGCAAAGCAACCTAACAGCGATGTGTAGAAGCATATCTGAAAGCATTCCCCTTAAGATTCAGATGAAAATCCAGTTGTCGAATTCTGCTGTTCTCGCAGTCGTAGTCGCATTCGCGATGACAGTCGCAGCGGCAACGGCAGTCGCAGTCACAGCCTCAGCCTCAGCCTGCCTCCTCCTCCTCCTCCTCCTCTTCTCCTGCTCCTCCTCCTCCTCCTCCTCCTCCTCCTCCTCCTCTTCCTCCTGCTCGTCCTCGTTCTCGTCCTCCTCGTCTTGCTCGTCCTCCTCCTCCTGGTGCTCTCTCCTCCTCCTCCTCCTCCTCCTCCTCCTCCTCCTGGTGGTCCTCGTTCTCCTCCTCCTGGTGCTCTCCCCCCCCCTCCTCCTCCTCGTCCTCCTCCTCCTCCTCCTCGTCCTCCTCCTCCTCTTCCTCCTCCTCCTCCTCCTCCTCCTCCTCCTCCTCCTCCTGGTAGTCCTCCCCCTCCCCTCCTCCTCCTCCTCCTCCTCTTCCTGGTCGTCCTCGTTCTCGTCCTCCTCGTCTTGCTCGTCCTCCTCCTCCTGGTGTTCTCTCCTCCTCCTCCTCCTCCTCCTCCTCCTCCTCCTCCTCCTCCTCCTCCTCCTGGTGGTCCTCGTTATCCTCCTCCTGGTACTCTCCCCCCCCCTCCTCCTCCTCCTCCTCGTCCTCGTCCTCCTCCTCCTCCTCCTCCTCTTCCTCCTCCTCCTCCTCCTCCTCCTCCTCCTCCTCCTCCTCCTGGTACTCCTCCCCCTCCCCTCCTCCTCCTCCTCCTCCTCCTCCTGGTCGTCCTCCTCCTCCTGGTCGTCCTCCTCCTCCTGCTCGTCCTCCTCCTCCTCCTGCTCGTCCTTCTTCTCCTGCTCCTCCTGCTCCTCGTCCTGCTCCTGCTCGTCCTCGTCCTCCTGGTCTTGCTCGTCCTCCTCCTCGTCGTGCTCTTGCCCCTGCTGAAAATGTGGCCCAGGAATGGGAGTTCTGGGAAGTCGAAGAGCACGAAGTTGCCTACAGTTGGCTACGGGCATTCAAAATGTGGCCCGGGAATGGAGTTCTGGGAACTCGAAGAGCACGAAGTGGCCTACAGTTGGCTCCGGGCATTCAAAATGTGGCCCGGGAATGGAGTTCTGGGAACTCGAAGACCAGGAAGTGGCCTACAGTTGGCTCCGGGCATCCAAAATGTGGCCCGGGAATGGAGTTCTGGGAACTCGAAGAGCACGAAGTGTGTGACTGTTGCATCCGGCCCTCCAGAATGTGGCCCGGGAATGGAGTTCTGGGAACTCGAAGAGCACGAAGTGTGTGACTGTTGCATCCGGCCCTCCAGAATGTGGCCCGGGAGTGGCGTTCTGGGATCTCGAAGAGCACGAAGTGTGTGACTGTTGCATCCGGGTATTCAGAATGAGCCTGGGAATGGAGTTCTGGGAACTCGAAGAGCACGAAGTGTGTGACTGTTGGTGAAAAACGAAGTGGACACAACCCGCCCGGCAACTCCCAACACCTGCCCGGACCCCCCTGTGGAGTGATCTGTGAGCTCTTTTGACACTACTAGAAACCTATCAGTCTTCGCTGTTAGGTAACAAATCGTCGCCGTCGCGACGGGCCATGTCAAGCGACTACAGTTTCGGTCTCAATGGCAAGGTGTGTGCCTCGCGATGAGGCGCAGTCATATCTTGGCGGCCGGCCGCTTGAGTACAAACGGCCGCGGACAAACGCTCGCTATCTCTCGCCTTTGCCCCAGTTCGCTGTAGAGTCGGGCGGGAGAGACGAAGCGTGAGTCCGCCGCCCGCTATACAGTAAACAGTACATACACAAAGAAGGCCGCAACAGGGGGGTTCAAAGGAAGGTTGACCGGCACGCAAGTGCCCTTGCACGCGAGTTGCCTTGCGAGCAGACCGCCCTGCAGGCGAATATTCCTCAGGCGGCCCCAAACGATGCTGTGTGGCCGGCCCGGTACTGAGTATGACGTTTTAAGTCGTGTTTGAAGGATCGCGTTCCTCCCATGATCTGTAAGAGCATATTTGTCCCAATGTTCCCTTTGGCGTGAAAGTCCGCACTCATGCCGCGACTGTCGCACCACTGTATACAATGCGCGATACCTCGTTCCATCATGTGTCTTATTCAACTGATGTGTTCCAACAGAGTACAACCAGTCGGTTTCTTCAGGCCTTTGCTTGACAAGGAGTTGAAAACATATTCCGCATCGATGGTCAAAGTGACCTTAATGCTCGAGCGGGCCTGCAAACGGTGAGGCGTGCAATACGCATCGGTAAGATGGACGACAGGCGCACCAGAAGCGTGCTTCCACGCCGTGGCAGGTAAGCCCCGCGAGTACCATAGCCTTTGACCTCGTCGTCGGTATCTCCACTCAGGCGTCGATAGCCGGAGTCGCTGTGCAAGTCGACCTCGCCCGTCGGAGCCATCGATCGATCGATGATCTTCTTAGGGCAGGCCTGCAACTTCCGGGTGATCGCATTCAGTCGTCGCACCTGTATGATGGCCGGTTCTTGGACACGCTATACGGAAAAACCATAACCACCAACCACACTCGCATGACTAATGCGTAAGCCAAAGCGCCTCCAACGCTGACAAACATGCCAGTGACAATATTTGAGGCCGTGGCGTCAGCGTCTGCTTCACTGAGTTCAGGATGTAATATACGACGGAGCTGTTTTATGTCTTCGTCTTGATCAAGCGTAACGCCACCGTCCCCATCATTTGTATACGTCACAACAAAATTGGTAGATGTATGTTTGTTGGGTTCCACTTGCGAATAGTATCCTCGACACGCTTGGCGCGCCGGTCGATGGCGTCCTCAGTGCCGACCATATGAATATCATCAACGTGCTTGGCAGTGAGAAAAATGTTGCTCGTCTCGAACTCCGCGTCGTAGGGCGCGGGACTGAGGCCGGGTCCTCTCGTGGTCTTTCTGAACTCTAGTGAAAAGGCTCTGGGTGCATCCTTGGCGCCGGTACCTGGCTTGAGGCGCTGTCAGCAGCGCGCTTCGACTCATCGCAGCGATCGAACCCTCGGAGGGATCGAAGCGCCGACGCTGGTCCAGGCGGCAGCGTAAAGTTCCTGATCGGACAGTCCCTTCAGGAAAAACCATGTTGTCAAGGGAAGCAATTATCCATTGCTTCTCGCACGCTGCCGCGCTTGCGACGGGCCCCTGACTTGGCCGCCGCGCCGCCCCCGAGAAAGCTTCCGCATCGAAGGCTTCGAAGTCCATGGGAGCCCGAAGTAACAGGCGCACTGCAATGGTCCGCTCCATCTCGCCCTTCTCGTTCTTTACGAACTTCCACTTATATGCGCATCCCGATGTCATGATGTTTGGCGCCTTTGATATACCTTGCATCTTGAAACGTATGTTGTCAAACCACGTCTTGAATTCAGTGTGTCGGGCCTTGGGAATCTTGTTTGGATTCGCCTGAATGTGGGCCTTCGCGAGGTAGTCGTCCTCCTTGACGACCGCGGCTCGTTAAGCGGCAGCGGTCGCATCTACTCGCGTAGCGGTCGCGCGGTCGACGTCTAGTATCCTATGTTGTTGTCCTGCTAGGGCTACCTTTGACATGTCTGCAGTGAACAGATCTCTATAGATCGACCGTTTTCGCCAGCAGCCAATCCGTAAGCATCGTCTTCGTCCGTGGAGCGCAATGGGACGTGATATGTATCCGCGGTGTCGGAGTCGCGTGGGTGGCCATGTAGGCAGGCCCCCCCGCTGTTCCTCAGCTACTGTGACCAGCGCGCTGTTGTCGGTGATCATCTGCGTGGGTGCAGTGTAGAGGTCGTCTAATGAAATTGCCTCCAGTAGCTCCCTTTTCCTGTAGTTCTGTGTGCCGCACATCCATGCTATATGCCTCAAGGCCCGCCTCCGATTTCTCATAAATAGCAGGAAGCCGTCCGTCCTTTTGTGGCGGTTCTCTGGCGTCGTTGTCTTGCGTCGGTGCGTCTGCGAGTTCCCCGAACTTCGTCATGTCGCGGTCAAAGCCCGCTTGAGGTCTAATGGAACTTAGGCATTGGATGATCCTCGAATGTGCTGATCCGTTTATATCATGTACATTTAGGGCACTGGCTTCGGCTTCGTAGTAGTGGGAGCCTGGATTCACGTCGTTGTCATAGTGCACCAGTGTACAAATGTCAGCGTAAGCCACTGGAGGTAGCCTGTGGATACCGTTAGCGAACCTGACAGAGACTACGTTGTCGATGCGAAAGAAGTTCCTGATTAGGTATTGGAGAGCTAAATGTGGCTCAGGAGATAATCGGCTCGCACTTGTCATATGAAGCGCCCCCTCTTGTCAGGACGTAGCCAAATTTCATGGCAGGTCGCCCCGCAGGTAGAATGGCAATAAGTGCCAGCGCCGTCCGTACTGCAGCGTTGTCTGAGCCAATCTCTCGGGCTATCAAAGCTTCGATGTATAATGCCGCATGGGACTTCTACATCGCGGCTCCCCACCCCGACATCAACTTGGCCCCTGTCGGGATCGTTCCGCACGACCGGGATAGGGTCGTTCCAGCCCCCCCAGTCATCATTCGTAGTCGCGGGGCGATGGTAGTCAACCAAATCTCCTTCATCATGGTAGTGCTGACGAGTGATAGTGGTCTTGGCCAGTATTGCGCGATTGATTTTGGCGACTGCAGTTGCCTGTGTGATAGCCTCAATGCATGTCCGGTGGGTCATCTGTTTTCAGAATGATCGGGCGTCTCTGTCTGCTGTTCATGGCCCAGAGGAGGCAGGTCGGGCAGCGTCGCTGGTTGCCGTCCAAACAGGGCGTTGCATGGAGACACCTCGTTGTCAAAAGGGTGAACGCACTGGCGGCAAACGCGGCTTCATGCAGTAGTCGTGTAAACAATAGAGGTATGTCTAACCTGTTGAGTTCAGCCTCCACGACGTGAAGTAAATGTCGTAGTGTTCCACTTCTGGCTTCAATGGTCGTAGCGCGTTGTCCACGCGCGCGTAGTCTCAGCTCAGTGCCCTTTGCCTTAAGGGCTGCCTGTGCGGTGTCGTTGTTGAGAGCACCCTCCCCGTCGGAGTACGTTGGCAGGTCAGAATTGCACCCAGCACTGATGGTACGCATCTAAGATACTGGTCATCGTCTTACATACTATCTCGATGCCCGTGGCATATCGAATGCAGCGATGAATGATATGAAATACACGGTGCTCCTGCTTGCAGAACATTAGGTCGCATTCAACTTCTTCATTGCACTTGCCATGTAGCGCAGTGGATGTCATAACAGCATGCCCTGGCTTGCCCCGAGCCCTGCAGCCCCGACATGTGCCACAGACACCCTTGATGAAGTTAAGCCTGACGTTGCCCAGACCAGCCTCGGCTAAGATGCGTCGCATCTTCGGCTCTTTGGCGTGAAACCACCGCAAATGTAATTTCCGCAACTCGCGTGTTACCACGCTTGGGTCAAGGCTTCGCAGGTTTTTGGGACTGATTTGTACATCGAACCTTGACCAGTCTGGGAGTAGTTGGCGAGCAGCAGGGTCACGCGCAGGCGGCGGTGTAGGCGGGCCCCCATCCTTGCTGCCGACCACGTCTGGCAATAATATGTGGCAGTCGTCTGCGACCATTAGAGCTGCCAGCCCCACTCGAGGCCGGTTGCCTCGCAGCCGGTTCAGCAGCATGTCTGCCTACTGCAATATCGTGGCTGCTGGCACCTGCTGTTGGCCCAGCTGTGGAGCCCGGCCTCGGCGCTCGCAACCGTGCAGGCGGTGGTGCGGCTGCTGCCTCGGGCGCGGCTGCAGCCTCAAGTGGATGTGCCGCCTCGGGAGCGGCGCCCGCCGCAGGTGGCGGTGCTGCCAGTTCGGCAGGAGCACGGAAATATTGTCCGTGTTTGTGGGGCAGCTTCCACATTTTGGCATATTTGCACTTGCCCGGCGTAAGGGCGTGACCAGGTTTAGCCCGACCGTGCTTCTTCTTGCAGCTTGGACATTCCCCGTGGTAACCCTCCTTGTCGTGCCACCTACAGTGTTTGGGGTCCCTGTTATGTGAAGGGGAATGCATGTTGACGTTGTCTGAACATGCAGGGCGACACCACCCTCCTGAGGGTGGTCTCGTGATCGAACCGTCGGGGGGACGAGGGATTGTTGGGTCGTCCAAGTCGAACCCTCGCATGTTGGCGGCGAGAACAGAAGATGAATGAGGGTGGCCAAGGAGGGGTTAACGATTCACTAGGAACATAATGTGCAATTGCACAGCGTCGACGAAGAGGGACTGCATCTTCGGAGCATATTGGGTAGCCCTGGCCAGCTCTTTGTTACAAGCCGAGACATGTTGATGATGGCTCGTACACCGCTTCCCCAACTGCGATAGCACCCCACTGCCTACGCGTAGTTCCAGCACGTCTACCTTGTCACGCCGTCCGTAACACAAGGCTGGGATTATGGAAAATACATCGGCGTGTGTATATGCAGGTAACCCCGCTGGTAGCGTGGCAAAGGTTTCCTCATCGCAGCCACTGTTAGCGTCGCTGCCAAGCGGGACGTCGGTGTAGTCAGCACCACGCCCGGGACACTCCAGGTCTTCACCGCAGTCGTCGTTGCCATCTTCGACTGCTTTGGGTGTCTTGCGTGGTTTGATGACGGCTTCTTTATCAGATTTCTGTTTTTCTTTTCGCTTGATCCGGGCAGATTGTGGCATTGCTGTCTGTTGTTCTGTGCCAGGAAAAGCAAGCGTCGGATATTCGGGAATAGGGGGGGGGGCGCGCGGCCGCGCTCAATCGAGGGGGGGAAGACGATCATCATCAACGATCGCAACCTGCAACGCTGCAACAACCGTGTCCGAGCACGACTGGCGCCGGGGGCTCCCGGCACAATCGAGTACGGATACTCATCACACTGCGCGGTGAAGGAGCATTGTAGTTGCACCCGATAGGTTGATCTTAAATCTCATCGCCATGTATAACAGTATTGTCGCCAAGATTCATTGTCACCCGTCTTACGACATGGTCCCATTCAGGGCCATTCTTAGGAACTGAACGTAAGTTCGAAGTCCCTTGTCCACTCTCGCGTGGACACCGAGGTGCACAACACTTATACGACTTCTCTTTGTTCTGTGGGAATCCATATGGTCGACTCGCCTTGCAGTCATGATGGCAAGCGTTTTTGTTTCGCCATTCCGCCCTCTGGGCGCCTTGGCCATGCCAATCTAACTCACGCTCAGCATGTCGCGCGGGGTCCCCTTCAGTTTGGCGCGTGCATCTCCGCGAGTGGGTCGGGATGCGCGCGTAGGTGGTCGCCACCTGCAGGTAGGAGCCTCTGGGCAAACGACTTGAACGGTAGAACTTCAGACCGAAGTGGCAATGGTACCTGCGAGCTTAAATCTTCAATGGTACCTCGCATGGGTGCCCCGCAAGTACTATCGACATACGTGGAGCCCGAGCTTCGGTCATAAGGTCTTGGATGCGTTGATGGCGTGGTCCCGCCGGCTTTCCAGGCAACCGAATTAACCAGTCAGCGGGCTTGCCACCCACAGTAGTTGGTAATCCCCTGGTAAAAATCCACCAAGTACTGAGTACCAGTAGAGGTCATAACCTTTGCGCGAGTGATACGATCGCACGTGTATCCTCGATGCCGGAGTTCAGCGCAAGCTGTTCGTATATCTTCGATAACAAGTGCGCGAGAGTGATAATGATGTGATGGGCGTTCCTTTGCTGCGGCGGCCACGCAGCCAAGTCCACCGCTGCCCCTGGCGGCCGCGCAGCCGGGTCCGCCGCTGTCCCTGGCGCGCGCAGCCGGCGCCTGGGACAAGTATGCAGGTGCCCCCGCGCACGAAGGCAGAATCTCAATGCTCGGCCTGTCCGGGGTAAGCGCGAGTGGCCGTGGCACGCGCCTGCCCCCGCCACTCATTTCCAAGCGACGGGGGCGCCGAAACGTCTGTGCCATGCGCCGCTGAGCCACTGCTCGAAGCGAAGATATCAAACCTTTCGGCAGTGCCCCTCACAACTGCAGGTGCCGCTACAGTGTTGTCGGGCGGCGTCCACATGCTGCCCTCTTCACAGATGGCCTGATAGAGCATCTCCTGAAAGTTGCGCAAGGCGACATCCTGATCGGCGCGCGTAGGGACATCCCCATGCGTCCTGCGGTACTAAATATTGAGGGTGTTGTTCACCAGAGACTGGATCATGTAGGAAAACGTCTCCTCATTGATGGAGGAGCGGATGCCCCTGGTGTCCTGGAACATCACGCGCGCGTGGGCATCGCTCGCAGCGGGCGCCCCCACATTGCCCAAGGCAGATTGCCCTGCTATCGGCTCTGTATCAGGTGCCCCCTTGACGAGCACGGGGGTCTCCTCGCATTGAGGTATGGCCGTGGCAGTAAACGCCGTTGAGCTATTTTGCCTCTGTTGCGACCCCGTACTCGTCGACTTTGATCGCCAGGTGCCCCGATGGCGTCTTCATCAAGTCAAGTACCCTGGCGCCTTTGCCAAGGAATAGCCTGTGCAACTCTGAGCCTGGGATGCTCATCCTCTCGCGTCCCTGCTCAAGGATCAGGATCGCACGCGTGTTTGACATGCTCCTTAGACCCCAGATTGCAAGGTTTTTGTTCGCCAGATCCCTATGCCACATTGTCTGTATATGTATCCAACCTGGCAGTAGCGGGCTTCCCCGCAGAGTCGCCCATCTCTTTGCGCGCGATCTTGCAATGCATTGACTTGTCACAGATGGCGGCTCCATGCCCCGCACCGGACACGTTCAACCTGTTCGTCAGGTCCAGCTTCTCGGTGTCTGCGGGGGGAGCGGGAGACGCGCTCGAATGTCTGTGCAATTCTAAGATCAATGATGTTGATGCTGCTGCCAATGTCCAATACCAGTAGGATAGTCAGCATGCATCTCCCATGGCTCCACTGTTCGCTGCCAGGGCTGATTCATGTCGTTCTCCGAATCTGCCTGGCACGTCGGACAATGTTGCGCCGTGCGCACCTTTTACGGCGCCTTTGCTCCAACACGCACTGGTCCCTTGTTAAAGACGTGAAGACGTTCATGTACCCCTCTTTTGTGATGGGATGTTTCTGGATGCTCTAGGCAGTCGGGCACTCGTCATACATGTTGGGATGATGTGGAGACAGCGGCGTGTTCTCAAAGGTATCATCGTCGGCACGAGCTGCAATCTGTCCATCAGTACTGACCATCAGCACCGCATGCAGCATACCACGCCCAGATATGGAACTGGTACCGCTGAGCGCACTCGCTGCTCTCTCGGTTCTGCGCGTGAAGCGGGCGGCCATGTGGCAGACTGCCGCATGGCGCTTGAAGCCATTGCGCGCTCCTTTCCGCGGCCCTCTCTATGCGCCTCAGCCACTGATCATTGGCAGGCAGCCCTGCTGGTGCTGCTTCGGCAGCCAGAGGCATTGGCGCATCAGTGGCGGGCATAGTGACCATTGCATTCTGACCCACATTGGAGGAGGAAGCAAATTGCCGTGCAAATGTGGCTGGCGACCCGGCCGCAACTGCAATGCCTGTCATCATCGCCGTGATGCGGCGCAGCTCTTCACGGAGATCTAAGAGCTAAGAGCTCATTTGCCCCGCGGAGTATATCACCACGTCGATCCACTGCATTGCCCCCCCCAGCAAGGGAATAACGAAACTCAGCTGCGATGGGGCCTGCGCCCCTGCAGCTGGCACATGGTGCCTCGCTTGGGGCGCCTTCCAGCTGCCGATCCACGCGTGCGTGAGCCACGCGATCCCAGCGCTGCGCGTGGAAGATATGACCGCGCAAAATTGCCCAGGAATAAGGCGCACTTCGTAAACATCACCATCGTTGATGATTGGTGGTGTTGCCGATCGCCTGATGCGCGTCTGTCGTTCAAGTGTGGAACTCTCCAATATCATACCGACTCGGTGGGACTGCAGGTGCCAGTTGCTGCCCCACAGGCGTTGATCCCATAGAAACCGCTGCTGGTAAGCTCATAGCAGGTTGGCCCGCAAGTGCAGGAGCAGCGGGCGCCCCCGCCCCCGCACGACTCATCACACGGCGTAGCTGTCGCTCCTGATCGCGGCGTTGGCGAGACAGTTGCCTGCTGCGCCTCATGGATGGCCAAAATATCAGGGCGCAGCTCTCCAATAGACGAGGTACCACTAGCTCAGGGCCGCGATGTGTAACCACCTGGTCCATGGGAGCGGACAAGTACCCGCAGTGGGGCACCTGGCCTGGCACGCCGGGTTTCATGCCCAGCGCCGCGCGTAAGCTGTGACCGATAAAAGTCACCAGCACTTGCCCGAACGTGCGGGTTCCTGGTCTGAATGCCAATCCGTGGAACGCCAGTCTCCCGAGGGTAATAATCAGACAACATTTGTTTTTCCCAACCCTCCTTGGTTGGGTATTCGTTTTGAATAGAGTAGTGTGGTCGCGTCCCTTCTCCTCCCGCCTCTTCCTGTCTTGCCTGCGGGGGGCTGCGATCTGCGAAACTGTCGCCATTTTCGAGGCCTGCTGGGGGGCCCAGCACAGTGAGGGCCACGCGCGGATTCAAATTAGACCTCGCCATCCCTGGGGGGCTGCGATCTGCGAAACTGCCGCCATTTTCGAGGCCTGCTGGGGGGCCTAGCACAGTGAGGGCCACGCGCGGATTCAAATTAGACCTCGCCATCCCTGGGGGGCTGCGATCTTCGAAACTGTCGCCATTTTCGAGGCCTGCTGGGGGGCCCAGCACAGTGAGGGCCACGCGCGGATTCAAATTAGACCTCGCCATCCCTGGGGGGCTGCGATCTGCGAAACTGTCGCCATTTTCGAGGCCTGCTGGGGGGCCCAGCACAGTGAGGGCCACGCGCGGATTCAAATTAGACCTCGCCATCCCTGGGGGGCTGCGATCTGCGAAACTGTCGCCATTTTCGAGGCCTGCTGGGGGGCCCAGCACAGTGAGGGCCACGCGCGGATTCAAATTAGACCTCGCCATCCCTGGGGGGCTGCGATCTGCGAAACTGTCGCCATTTTCGAGGCCTGCTGGGGGGCCCAGCACAGTGAGGGCCACGCGCGGATTCAAATTAGACCTCGCCATCCCTGGGGGGCTGCGATCTGCGAAACTGTCGCCATTTTCGAGGCCTGCTGGGGGGCCCAGCACAGTGAGGGCCACGCGCGATTCAAATTAGACCTCGCCATCCCTGGGGGGCTGCGATCTGCGAAACTGTCGCCATTTTCGAGGCCTGCTGGGGGGCCCAGCACAGTGAGGGCCACGCGCGGATTCAAATTAGACCTCGCCATCCCTGGGGGGCTGCGATCTGCGAAACTGTCGCCATTTTCGAGGCCTGCTGGGGGGCCCAGCACAGTGAGGGCCACGCGCGGATTCAAATTAGACCTCGCCATCCCTGGGGGGCTGCGATCTGCGAAACTGTCGCCATTTTCGAGGCCTGCTGGGGGGCCCAGCACAGTGAGGGCCACGCGCGGATTCAAATTAGACCTCGCCATCCCTGGGGGGCTGCGATCTGCGAAACTGTCGCCATTTTCGAGGCCTGCTGGGGGGCCCAGCACAGTGAGGGCCACGCGCGGATTCAAATTAGACCTCGCCATCCCTGGGGGGCTGCGATCTGCGAAACTGCCGCCATTTTCGAGGCCTGCTGGGGGGCCCAGCACAGTGAGGGCCACGGGCAGATTCAAATGAGACCTCGCCATCCCTGGGGGGCTGCGATCTGTGAACCTGTCGCCACTTTCGAGGCCTGCTGTGATCCCCGTTTTCGAAGTGGCTAGGAGTGCTCAGGAATTGTAAATCATCAGCTTTATCAAGCCCTTTTCCTGTAGCCAGTGTCCTGCGAGTCTCCCGAATTCCGTCTGCAGACATATGTGACCCTCGCTCCGTCATCGCCCCCTTATAAAGTATCCTAAACTATTTGCGCCCCGCTTTTGCGCAGGGGTTGGGTACGTCGCCAGGGTAATTATTTTTCCCAACCCTCCTTGGTTGGGTATTCGTTTTGAATAGAGCAGTGTGGTCGCGTCCCTTCTCCTCCCGCCTCTTCCTGTCTTGCCCGCGGGGGGCTGCGATCTGCGAAACTGTCGCCATTTTCGAGGCCTGCTGGGGGGCCCAGCACAGTGAGGGCCACGGGCGGATTCAAATTAGACCTCGCCGTCCCTGGGGGGCTGCGATCTGCGAAACTGTCGCCATTTTCGAGGCCTGCTGGGGGGCCCAGCACAGTGAGGGCCACGCGCGGATTCAAATTAGACCTCGCCATCCCTGGGGGGCTGCGATCTGCGAAACTGTCGCCATTTTCGAGGCCTGCTGGGGGGCCCAGCACAGTGAGGGCCACGCGCGGATTCAAATTAGACCTCGCCATCCCTGGGGGGCTGCGATCTGCGAAATTGTCGCCATTTTCGAGGCCTGCTGGGGGGCCCAGCACAGTGAGGGCCACGCGCGGATTCAAATTAGACCTCGCCATCCCTGGGGGGCTGCGATCTGCGAAACTGTCGCCATTTTCGAGGCCTGCTGGGGGGCCCAGCACAGTGAGGGCCACGCGCGGATTCAAATTAGACCTCGCCATCCCTGGGGGGCTGCGATCTGCGAAACTGTCGCCATTTTCGAGGCTTGCTGGGGGGCCCAGCACAGTGAGGGCCACGCGCGGATTCAAACTAGACCTCGCCATCCCTGGGGGGCTGCGATCTGCGAAACTGTCGCCATTTTCGAGGCCTGCCGGGGGGCCCAGCACAGTGAGGGCCACGCGCGGATTCAAATTAGACCTCGCCATCCCTGGGGGGCTGCGATCTGCGAAACTGCCGCCATTTTCGAGGCCTGCTGGGGGGCCAGCACAGTGAGGGCCACGGGCGGACCCAAATTAGACCTCGCCATCCCTGAGGGGGCTGCGATCTGGAAACTGTCGCCACTTTCGAGGCATGCTGGGGGGCCCAGCACAGTGAGGGCCACGGGCGGAAAATTAGACCTCGCCATCCCTGGGGGGCTGCGATCTGCGAAACTGTCGCCATTTTCGAGGCCTGCTGGGGGGCCCAGCACAGTGAGGGCCACGCGCGGATTCAAATTAGACCTCGCCATCCCTGGGGGGCTGCGATCTGCGAAACTGTCGCCATTTTCGAGGCCTGCTGGGGGGCCCAGCACAGTGAGGGCCACGCGCCGATTCAAATTAGACCTCGCCTTCCCTGGGGGGCTGCGATCTGCGAAACTGTCGCCATTTTCGAGGCCTGCTGGGGGGCCCAGCACAGTGAGGGCCACGGGCAGATTCAAATGAGACCTCGCCATCCCTGCGGGGCTGCGATCTGCGAACCTGCCGCCACTTTCGAGGCCTGCTGTGATCACCGTTTTCGAAGTGTCTAGGAGTGCTCAGGAATTGTAAATCATCAGCTTTATCCAGCCCTTTTTCCTGTAAGCCAGTGTCCTGCGAGTCTCCGATTCCGTCTGCAGACCTCTTTAACCCTCGCTCCGTCATCGCCCCCTTAGAAAGTATCCTAACCTATTTGGCGCCCGCGATTTGCGCAGTGGGGTTGGGGTACGTTCCGCCAGAACACTGGCTACGGAAGAGGGCTTGTAAAGCTGATTATTTACAATTCCTGAGCAACTGCCTAGCCACTTCGAACAACGGAGATCAAGCCAGCCTCGAAAATGGCGACAGTTTCGCAGATCGCAGCCCCCCAGGGATGGCGAGGTCTAATTTGGGTCCGCGCGTGGCCCTCACTGTGCTGGGCCCCCCCAGCAGGCCTCGAAAATGGCGACAGTTTCACAGATCGCAGCCCCCCAGGGATTGCGAGGTCAAATTTGAATATGCGCGTCGCCCTCACTGTGCTGAGCCCCCCAGCAGGCCTCGAAAATGGCGACAGTTTCGCAGATCGCAGCCCCCCAGGGATGGCGAGGTCTAATTTGAATCCGCGCGTGGCCCTCACTGTGCTGGCCCCCCAGCAGGCCTCGAAAATGGCGACAGTTTCGCAGATCGCAGCCCCCCAGGGATGGCGAGGTTTAATTTGAATCCGCGCGTGGCCCTCACTGTGCTGGGCCCCCCAGCAGGCCTCGAAAATAGCGACAGCTTCGCAGATCGCGGCCACCCAGGGATGGCGAGGTCTAATTTGCATCCGCGCGTGGCCTCGCTGTGCTGGGCCCCCCAGCAGGCCGGCCTCGAAAATGGCGATAGTTTCGCAGATCGCAGCCCCCCAGGGATGGCGAGGGTCTATTTGGGAATCCGCGCGTTGGCCCTCACTGTGCTGGCCCCCCAGCAGGCTTCGAAAATTGCGACAGTTTCGCAGATCGCAGCCCCCCAGGGTGGCGAGGTCTAATTTGAATCCGCGCGTGGCCCTCACTGGCTGGGCCCCCCAGCAGGCCTCGAAAATGGCGACAGTTTCGCAGATCGCAGCCCCCCAGGGATGGCGAGGTCTAATTTGAATCCGCGCGTGGCCCTCACTGTGCTGGGCCCCCCAGCAGGCCTCGAAAATGGCGACAGTTTCGCAGATCGCAGCCCCCCAGGGATGGCGAGGTCTAATTTGAATATGCCCGTGGCCCTCACTGTGCTGGGGCCCCCAGCAGGCCTCGAAAATGGCGACAGTTTCGCAGATCGCAGCCCCCCAGGGATGGCGAGGTCTAATTTGAATCCGCGCCGTGGCCCTCACTGTGCTGGGCCCCCCAGCAGGCCTCGAAAATGGCGACAGTTTCGCAGATCGCAGCCCCCCAGGGATGGCGAGGTCTAATTTGAATCCGCGCGTGGCCCTCACTGTGCTGGGCCCCCCAGCAGGCCTCGAAAATGGCGACAGTTTCGCAGATCGCAGCCCCCCAGGGATGGCGAGGTCTAATTTGAATCCGCGCGTGGCCCTCACTGCGCTGGGCCCCCCAGCAGGCCTCGAAAATGGCGACAGTTTCGCAGATCGCAGCCCCCCGCAGGCAAGACAGGAAGAGGCGGGAGGAGAAGGGACGCGACCACACTGCTCTATTCAAAACGAATACCCAACCAAGGAGGGTTGGGAAAAAAACATCCATGGGTGGAGCCGCTGGCCTTTTTAGCAACCGTTGGGTCGTACGTCGGGTGACTGAAAAATGCTGGGGCGCACCCGTATCGATTAGGGTGATCAGGTGATGAATTCGGATCTGGTACGTATTCCCAAGGGGGTGTCCAGTTCGCGCTCGGGAGGTCGATGCCGCCCTGCCGCGCGCTCTGCGTAGCCTCGCGCATCTGTTTCTGCATCCACTGCTGTTGCCACAAGAGGCCTTTGGATCTCTGGGCAGACTCACGGTCGATGGTGGCAGCTTGCCCTGCAAAAGCACGTGGAGATGCACATGGCGATGTCGCTTGCAAGGCTTGGTAAAGCTGGGGATCCATTCTGATACTTTGGAGCATAGCCTGCAGACTGTGAACTCCCAGCGCTCTGTGGAGTGCCGAATGGGGCCGCGGCCCTGCTCATGGGTGCGAATGAAGCAGGTTGCCCTGCAGGCGCAGGCAGCTGCTGAGTCTGGGTGCGCCACGGGTCGTTCGCATGCACGCCGTCGTTGGGTGAGATTCCGCCGGGTGTCATGCCCGACAGATCAGCACTCTGAGCCTGGATCCATGACCAATCGGAGCCTCCCGCAGGTGCCCCCGCTCGGCAGGTGTCGACACATGGGGCCTTGAGGTTGCAGGGGGTCTTCGGCGCAATCCATCCCCTCAATGTCGATGCACCGTAGGGCCACTCATAGCAGCTCCTCGGTGCAGGAGTGGATGCATTCAGGTTGCCCCGCTGGTTGTCTTCTTTGGCCAACGCCTGTCCAGATCGATCGTGCCTGCACTGGGCATTGTCAGACCTGATACCGATAAATTGAACAGTGTGGCTTGGCGGGGCCATGCCATTGTTGCGCGACGTCGTAATTATGTCGTTGGCAGGGCGCCAACTCGGATTGTTGTCGCGGAGTAAATTCTTGAGGTTCACCATCACCAACACTCCGGACACGATTTGCAGGCCAGGTTGGATCCGCCCTTGCCCAGGTGAGCATGTGCATCCATGGATCATCTGCCTGCCCTTCCCTTTGGTGCTGTCCTCGCTGCGGCAAAATAGACCGACGTGTAAAATGTTCGGGATATCCACCCATTCCGTATCGTGAATGAGGTAGCAGGGTGCTCCCATTTCGGTCAGGTCTGTTACCCGTGAGTATCGGGACTCTGGGCATTTAATGCCTGGGCCCCCGCGCCCACTGCTAGGTCGCAGGAATTGCGTCGGGCGGGGTTCCCCGCAGGACGTTTCTACATCTGGAGCCTGTTCTTCTGCATGCCTGAGCTGTCGACCATTCCGCAGAGGTCGAGCACCGCCAGTGCCTGCTAGGCCCAGTGCTGGCCTCGAAGGCGCTTCTTATTGGCGCCCAGGCGGTTGTTGCGCCAGCGCCCCTGTCTTGCTGGCGGCCAATTTTCCAACGGATCTCCGAGCTCCGAGTTCTACCCAGCCGTATTACTCGTCATATGAGGCGACGCAGCTGATGAACCGGTCGGAGAGAGCATCGGGGTGGAATGGCTTGTGCCGCGCGGCTGTAGTGAGACACTCCGAGCAGCGACGCCCATCGGATTCGCTCATTAGCGTCGCGCTGAGATGCTCATTCCGCAGAACCTGCACTAGGGATCCCCTTCCGGGCTGGTGGCGGAGGGCAGGTTCCTTCCGCGAAACATTGCGGACGCGCTGACGCGCGCGAGCATCATCTTCAGCGCGCGTGGCGGCGCAGTCAATGAAACATTGTGCCGCTCTGTAGGGTTCAGACCCGTCATGAGCTCAGGGCCTGTAGGCTGGGCTGATCTTCGTCTGGTTAACTATAGATTATACCCGAGGTCCCCCAGCGTCGCCTGCTTCCTGCCGCCAATTAAAAAGGAGCAGCGGGTTGCCCCGCAGGAGCATCGGCAGGTTCAGCAGGTGCCCTCACAGGCTCAGGCGCTCAGGGCGTTGCTGATGAGCTGGCGCCCCCAGGTGCCTCTATTTTCTCGCGAATGTCGCGGCATCGGCATGCGGTAGCTGTGGGGGCCGCTCCTGGCGCTTCCGAGGTAGTCCGCAACAGCTCGGCATCCGCGCCGCCTCTCGACGAGGGGACTCCTTTGGATGAACCGCCCACGCACGGCGCCCAGCCTGGCCCCCCATGGACAGGGCCAGGCGTCGGGCCGCGCAGGAATGCAGGATCCTGCGGCTTAGGCGCGCTGTCGCCTTGGAATGCTGCTGAAGCTGCGGCCGCCACTGGGCCTCTGGAGAGCTGTCTTGCGCGCGGTTTCCCCTGCAGATCTGCAGGACATGTTGCTGCCAGGATCAGCGTCGACTGAACCGGTCCTTTTCTTGTGCTTGGCCTGGGCGGCTGCAGGTGACCTCGGCGAACTCGGAGTTGGGGATAGATCAGCGTCCTTCACCGATTTCTTCTATGGGGGGCGCCGGGCCCCTCGGCGTCTCATCTGCGGGTGCCCCCGCAGGAGATGGAGCCGCAGGTTCCCCCGCGTCGGGGGCTGGCTCGTCCTATGGATGCGGGTCCTTTGGCTGGTGAACTGCCATGTTCTTGATATTGCCCCTAGTCTTGCATTCCGAATCGCATTGTTCAGCGTTGACTCTTCTGCGTGCAGTGGTAGGTATCCAGCGCGTGCGTCTGCAATTGCATAAGACTGCCAAGCCCGGGGCAATGCCCGTGTCGCTGTTATCTGCATGGCCACGCCCACTACTGCATCCGCCTCGTTACTGCTGTCAGTCTCGCAGGCGCACTCTGGCTCGGACTCGGAAAGAGAATCGACAGTATGATCCACTGCTTCGGCGCGATACGGATTACCAGCTAATCCATCACCTTCTGGAAGGCCATGAGAAGAGGAAGCGGGTTGCCCCGCATGTGGTGTCTCAGCTGCCCCTCCATGAGATTCTCGACTGTATTGCTTGAAGAATGGATTGCTGTCGAGGTTATGCCGCGCTCGCTCGATCCGTTTGGCCCCGTCCTCGGTGATCGGCTGGAAATCACCTCTTTGGTCCATCATTTTGCAGGAGAATGATTGGTCGGATCCACCTGGCGACCCAGACCATCTCCACTAGTCCAGACACCATCGGACATGCGGGTCTGTGGTCAGCAAATTAATGTTCGCAGGGGCAGACAAGGGGCCGGTGGGCTGCCCGCTCCTTAATGATGGCCCTCTGGAGGTCTCTTTTTCTTAAGCGTGGGCCCCGTCTTGGCGCCGTAGCCTCTGTTGGTGCGGGCGATCTTGCCGCGTTCATTTCGCGTGGCGCTATGGACTGAACACCAGTGGCGGACGTCGTGCTCGGCCCAGCCTTGGTCGAGCCAGCGCTGCGTGGCGTTCAGGGAGATATAGCTGGGCAATCTTCAATCTGAAGCGGGTTTCCCCGAGAGCGCCCCCTTCTCGGTGGAGTCCTTGGGGCCCTTGTGGCAGGAGGGCGCGGGCGTTGCGCGTCGCTGGAGCGAGCGCGCGAGTGACTCCGACAGCGAAGCTGCGGGCGATGGCTCTCGACTTCCCGTTCGTCTTCGCCGTCGTCTGTGCGAATCACCCGTCTCCATGCTGGGCGGCTCGCGGGCCTGCCACGCGCCGCGAACGTAAAGCGCCGGTCCGCGTCGTGCCCAAGTTCGCACTGGATGCGCTCGAAAAGTTCACCAGCATTTCGCGGGTTTCCCCGCAGAGGGTCGTCGTCGTATAATTCTCTGTCTATCGGACTGCCAACGACCTGCGGATGGGGCATCAATGATATCTCCCCCTCTGTCGCTGGAATAATGGCTTCAGGATCCGCGGGTGCCTCCGCCGCGTCGTGGGCTACCTCGGCGGGCACGTGGGAATCCTCGACGAACTCGATCAGCGCAGGTTGCCACGCGATGGGCATGCCTAGCCAGTCCGCCAGGCGGATCTCATCATGGCCAACATGGATATCCTCGAAGAGCTGGTCGGCATATCTATTGAGGGACACGCTGGGATACCTGGCGGCCATGCAATGGACGACGGCAGTGTGGGGGGGGTGTCTTCGGGTTCGGCTAATGGCGTTCCCCACTCGACACACTGCGTGCCCGAATCGGTTTGAGCCAAGCGTATTGACGGACCCCTGCCTCTCCCATCGCCTCGGGGGCACTCACGACGGAAACGTTGTGTGTTCTGGCAGATATCACATTCCATGGTTTCGCCGTTGGCATCTTTCGGATTGCCCGAACGTCTTGCACCTTTTCCTGAAGTGCGCACGCGGCCTCTGCCCGCCCCCAGAAATAATTTTCCGCACTGTGGCCCGGTAAGGGATGCCAGGAATGCCAACATACCTCTAGTCGCCGTCGTTTGCCTTTACTCTTGCTTCGACCCTGACTCCTTGCTCAAAACGCCCGTCGGATAATACGCCGTACCTTGCGAACTGGTTTCTTCATGAAGCGCCTCCAACGGCGTTTGTGTTTCTGGTGTCCTAGAAATAACTATTGCGCCTGTTGCTCTTCTGTGAGATACGTGGGCATCTCGGAATAATCTAGGGCACCAGTTTCATCATCGGATGACGTGCCGGCGTCTGTGCCAGAGTCAAAGTCAGACTCGGCGGGTCGCCCCGCTGAGCCTGCAAGGGTAGTGGCTCATGGAGGGGCCGCCGTTGCAGACGATCCCTGGCCTCTGGCCCCGGAGTCTTGCCACCCCGTAGGCGGGCCACCATTTTGGGCTAATATACGGTGGTGGCCTCTGTCGGTTGTGAATCCTCGTCCCAGACGTTTGTGGCAGGTTGCCCTGCGTTGGTCTCAATATGAAAGGTTTGTGTACGGTGACCGTGCCTAAATATACCTCCAATATTGCCAGGACTTCGCTCGGCGATGTGAGCGTATGACCTCATGCGTTCCGAAAGGGCATACTTTGTTGCTGGGTCCTCGGCGTTTGGTGGTTGAATGACTGTAGTAGTTGTTGTGCACGCGACGCCCCCATTCCCAGAGCCCTGAACAGGATGACTGTTATGATTTGGACGGTGGGGGTGTTAAAACCTGCGATCTTAGCCTCGTAGCGAGCTATATCGAAACGTGCTAACGTCTGATCGATCCGTTCTCCCGCATGGACTCGGAAATCATGGAGAGCCGTTCCCGAGTTGAGTTGGCGTTCCTCCTCTAGATTTCAAACTTCGTACTGGCAAGGAACATGATGTAGGTGACGCCACCAGTGTGGCCACCACCGATACGAACGCCAAAAATAAGGACTGCGGGGGTACTCTCATGGTCCGTTCGAGCCCTCCAAGGTCGCGCTGTAGTGCCGCAGCCTGTTGGAAAGGGGGTCATCGCGCCTGTGGTCACGTTGATCCAGGCGTGTGCCTCTCGAACGAATTCGCGGACATGTAAACGACCAGCAGGGTCCGAGTGGGGTCCGGTTGTTCGATTGTCGTCTCCACCGCGCTGCATATGTCCCACAACACACCCGATAGCGACCTACAGGGGGCCAAGGATGGCAATACCAATCCAGTGGCCCCGTAGGTCG
Organism: Prorocentrum cordatum; assembly: GCA_963575745.1. NCBI lineage: Eukaryota > Dinophyceae > Prorocentrales > Prorocentraceae > Prorocentrum > Prorocentrum cordatum. Next base: position 619,271 of record CAUYUJ010017671.1, on the reverse strand, counting down.
TGGTCGGACATTCGTGACTGGGGGTTGTGGCTTGTTGTCGTTAGCCTGCGCGGGGGTGGAAGCGGCACAATGCCGTATCGCATATGCCATGCATGGTGTCTTCGACAAATTTTCCTATTGGAGTAAGAGGGTGGACTTCAGGAGTGTAGTAGCGTAGGGAGGTAGGGCTCAGGTAAGAGGCCTCCGCGAGAGCGAAGGTGGCGCTGCAAGTGTCATGGCGGTTGTGAATACTTAAATACATTCCTCCACGAATATCCACTGCAGCCTGATGTCCCGCCAAGTCAGTAGTCCACAGAATCGTGCCGTGGATGGTGAGGAATAGCGCAAGAGCTGACCACCATAGGCCAGCTCCGCTACCAAGTTTGAAAAGGGTTGGGAGGCCCAACCAGCAGCTTCGCCTAAGGCGAAACCCTTATCCAACTCTGTCATCCCGTAGTAACGATCGTCCCACAAGTAGGAAATGGTGGCGGGACCGACGGGCCATGTCAAGCAGAATCTGTTTTCGGTCTCAATGGCAGTTGGTGTGCCTCGCGATGAGGCACAATCATACCTTGGCGGCCGGCAGTTTGAGTACAAACGGCCGCGTGCAAACGTTCGCTACCTCTCGCCTTTGGCCCCATGTCCCTTTAGAGTCTGGCGGTTACGCTGTCGCCGTCGCCGCACCGTCACCGCCCCATAGATAGCACAAGCTAGACAGTAAAACAGATATTGCCCAACATAGATCGCAACACATCGATTGCACCATATAGATTGCATGTCACATATTCTCCTTTTCAAAAAAAACAAAAAGAGAATAGACTCTCCCCCCCCCCCGGAATTAACACTTCCCCCTGGGGTAATACAATTACATAAATATATATACATATAAAGTAATAATAATAATAAATACTAATAATAAGAATACTCATAATAATAATAATAATTTTACGTATATATATCTGTGTATGTATATATATATATATATATATATATATTCTGCACGCTCGTCCATCTTGAATATGAAATCGTACCATCCCAGGCAGGCCGGTTTCCCCCCCCTGAGGTTCCCCTCTAAAAAAACACTATGCGGTGACATGTGTTGTTCTAACATAACACTTTTTCCGCGAATCCCTTGCAAAGAACGAGACGAAGTGCACACGCGCGCGTCGTCGCGCGCGCATGCCAAAATCGTTCAAAAACCTTCGGTGTCGGAAGGATTTCGCAATCGAGATTCCAAAAAAACATACAAACACACATGGTTTCGCAACACTGATTTGCTAAACAAGCTTCCGCGCGAACTCTTGCGAAGTCTTGAGAAAACCATCGGTTTTTCAAGATTTTCACAAAATGCTGCCAAACGGGCTTCGCGCGCGCGCATGTCGGAATCTGTCGAACGCCCTTGCGCGTGTGCCGTCGCGAGAATCCTTTGCAAAAAATGAGACGAAGTGCAGACGCGCGCGTGGTCGCGCGCGTACGCCGAAATCCTTCAAAACCCATCGGTTTCGGAAGGATTTCGAAATCGCGGGTCCAAAAAAACTACAAACATCCAAGGTTTCGCAACACGGATTTTCAACAAAAGCGTGCGCGCGCGCTCTTGCGTCGTCGTTGTCGTCGTCGCCGTCCTCTCTCCTCCCGCGTCGTCGTCGTCGTCGTCGTCGTCGCCTACGTCGTCCTCTGTCTTTCCTCGTGTTCGTCGTCGTCGTCCTCTTTGGCGTCGTGGTCGTTTCCGTCGTCGTTGTCGCCGTGGTCGTCCTTCCTCCTTCTCCCTCGTCGTCGTCGTCGTCCCGTCGTCGGCGTCTCGTCGTCGTCCCTCCTATTTCGTCGCCGTCGTCGTCGTCGTCGTCGTCGTCGTCTTCCCTCCTCCCTCGTCGTTGCCGTCGTCGGCGTCGCCGTCCTTCCTCCTTCTTCGTCGTTCGCGTCGTCGCCGTCCTCTCTCCTCCCTCGTCGTTGTCGTCGTTGTCGCCGTCGTCGTCCTCCCTCCTCCCTCGTCGTCGTCGTCGTTGGCGACGTCGTCGTCGTCGTCGTCGACGGCGTCGGCGTCGTCGTCGTCTTCGTCGTCTTTGTCGGCGTCGTCGTCGTCGCCGCCGTCGTCGTCGTCGTCGTCGTCGTCGTCGGCGTCGTTGACGTCGTCGTCGTCGTCGGCGTCGTCGTTGTCGTCGTCGTCGGCGTCGTCATCGTCGTCTGGCAAGTGCCATTTGGTACCCACCGTCACGGTCTTAAGAGATTTTGCGAACCAAGTTGCGGGTGGGTGGGTGGGATGTTTGCGCGAGCAGTGGAGTGGTCAAGCGCGGTGCAGGGTAGTCAATTCTCCTTTCTAAAAGACTAATAGATTCTACCCCCCCCCGGACTTATCGGTTACCCCGCGCGTGCTGTAAATCACATATGATTCTGACCACATGTCCATCCTAAATATGAATTCGTACCATCCCAGCCAAGCCGGGTTCCCCCCCCCTGCGGTTCCCTTGTAAAGAAACACTATGCGGTGACATGTTTTGTTCTAACATATCACTTTTTCACGAATCCCTTGCAAAAAACGGGACGAAGTGCACACGCGCGCGTCGTGGCGCGCGCATGCCGAAATCCTAAAAAAACCCTCGGTTCCGGAGAGATTTCAAAATTGAATTTCCAAGAAACATATAAAAACACATGGTTTCGCAACACTGATTTGCTAAAAAAGCTTCCGCGCGAGCTCTTGCGAAATCTTAAGAAAACCATCGGTTTTTCAAGATTTTCACAAAATGCTGCCAAACGGGCTTCGCGCGCGCGCATGTCGGAATCTGTCGAACGCCCTTGCGCGTGTGCCGTCGCGAGAATCCTTTGCAAAAAATGAGACGAAGTGCAGACGCGCGCGTGGTCGCGCGCGTACGCCGAAATCCTTCAAAAACCTTTGGTTTCGGAAGAATGTCGAAATCGTGCGTCCAAAAAACCTACAAAAACACAAGGTTTCGCAACACGGGTTTTCAACAAAATTGTGCGCGCGCGCTCTTGCGTCGTCGTCGTCGTCGTCGTCCTCCCTCCTCCCTCGTCGTCGTCGTCGTCGTCGTCGCCGTCGTCGTCTTCTGTCTTTCCTCGTCGTCTTTGGCGTCGTCGTCGTTTCCGTCGTCGTTGTCGCCGTGGTCGTCCTTCCTCCCTCGTTGTCTTCGTCGGCGTCTCGTCGTTGTCCTATTTCGTCGCCGTCGTCGTCGTCGTCGTCGTCGTGGTCTTCACTCCTCCCTCGCCGTTATCCTCCTCCCTCGTCGTCGTCGTCCGTCGTCGGCGTCTCGTCGTCCTCCCTCCTATTTCGTCGCCGTCGTCGTCGTCTTCGTCGTCGTTGTCATCGTCGTCGTCTTCCCTCCTCCCTCGTCGTTGTCGTCGTCGGCGTCGCCGTCCTTCCTCCTTCTTCGTCGTTGGCGTCGTCGCCGTCTTCCCTCCTCCATCGTCGTTGTCGTCGTTGTCGCCGTCGTCGTTTTTTCTCCTCCCTCGTCGTCGTCTCCGTTGGCGACGTCGTCGTCGTCTTCGTCGTCGTCATCGGCGTCGTTGTCGTCGTCGTCGGTGTCGTCGTCGTCGTTGTCGTCGTCGAAAACATTGGATACGTCGTCGGTGTCGTCGCAGTCGCTGTCGGCGGCGCCGTCGTCGTCGATGTCGCTGTCGTCGTCGGCATCGGTGTCGTGGCCAAGTGCCACGCAGTACCTACCGTCACGGTCTTGTCTGAAGATGTCTTGCGACCAAGTTGCGGGTGGGAGGGTGGGATGTTTGCACGAGCAGTGGAGAGGACAGCTTCAAGACAGTCGAAGTGGATTGCACCACATAGATGACGCCACGTCGATTGCACCACATAGATTGCACACCCCACAGATTGCACCACATAGGTTTCGCCGAATAGATTGCATAATATAGTGCATACCATACTTTGCTAGAAATACTCTGTTTTAGGCCCACGCTGGCTGATGTTTTCGCGTTTCCGTTTTTCGAGCTTGCGACGCTCCAAAGACGTCCAGAGGGGCCCCCAAGATGGCCCGAGAGGCTCACAAGAGGGCCCCAATACGGACCAAGACGACCCCCAAACGGCTGGCGCTCAAGAGGGGCCCCAGAGGTGAACACGAACTGAAAGAACCGAGCATGCCGCCCCAAGGGCCCCCCAAAAAGGCTTCAAAACAGCCCCGCAAAGGCTTCAAACTGCCTCCAGGAGGCCCCAGAAGAGGCCTCGACAAGATCGCAGATACAAGAGGCCTCAGACCCCGAACCCAGGCCTGGGTTCGGCCGAAGGCCATTAGATAAGGAGTCCTCGGATAAGGGCTCCAGGGCTTGAAAGCCGGTGAAACGCCTCTTGGGGCTTGGCCATGGAGATCACCGTCGCCATCATTCGGCGGTGGACAAACCTCCCTTTAGTAAACCTCCCTCTAGTGAAAACGACCTGGTACCGAAACCGACGGACCTGGACCCGCAAAAATGACGGCCGCGACGCCCTCTCGAAAACCGAAAACGGACAATTCACTAATCGACGTGTCAGGGTAGGAGGTCTGTCCACCCCCGAATCACAAGATGAGGGACCCTCCAGGGCCTGACGGCCTCCTGGGCACACTCCTTAACGACCGCACCGTCCGTGCAAGAAGCCCAGGCTTGCAGCGCGAGCTCAGGGCGTCTTCGGTAACCGCGCCAGCCTGGGGTAAAAGCTGGGCCGAGGAGCCGAGCCACCGGCGCTTGCGAGAGGCGATGCGGTCCGGCGGGGCGTCGGGCGGGATGGCCGCAGGAAAGCGACGAAATGCAAGAGCCGCACAATCCACACCTCCTCCTCCTCCTCTTCCTCCTCCTCCTCCTCCTCTTCTCCTCCTCTTCCTCCTCCTCCTGCTCCTCCTCCTCCTCCTCCTCGGGTGCGCGCTGACCAGGGGCATCTTCTTCGAAGCCCCGGCGCCTTCTGAGAAGGCCTACGGTCAGGAACTTTGCCTTAGTTAGTGTGTCGCTCCGACGGGTCTGGCCCACCCACGGTATGATCGTTTAGTGGAGCCGCTGCATGCAAGCTGCCATCGAACAAAAACTGCCACGACTCCAAGATTTCGCCATCGGTGGTTCGTTGCTCACTGAAGCGCAAACACATGCACACACGAAACAGTACACAAACCATTTCCTATTGTTGCGGCGTGCCCGAGACCGCAACGAACGAAAAGAAGTCTCGAACCCACTGAACATGCTGCTGAGGTTCAGCGCGTCAGCTACTGCCGTCAATCTCCTGCGATCAGGACTAATCGACAACCTGACGCGAGTAATATCATATCAGCCAACGCGTTCCTGACAGTGCAGGCCATGACGTAAAGCCGCTGCCTTCGAGGCTGCGTGGGCATAATTACGAGCGCTCAGCGCCACGGCGCCAAACACATAATCACTTGTGCATGCACGCGATGACCTTCAGCTTCGATAAGCTCTGGGTGAAACAATCCATTTTCTTTCAATGTGTGCACCGATGGCTCCCGACCGCATGCATTAGGCAAGCCTGGAATCACCTGAGGGCAGACCTGTGATAAGCGAGCCAACATGCGAGACCTTGGCCAACTCCACGTCAGTGGCCGAAGCTCCTGTAGGTACGCTCTGTAACCACTCTGAGCCTCTCGAAGCCACGCACCAGCACCAACCTGCATCATCTGCGGACGGGTGCGTACGCGGGGAAGAAAGGGAAGAGGGGGGAAGTGGGTAAGAGAAGAAACAAACGATAAGCTCTAGCGAAAACTAGCCTCCATCGCACGGGGTTCCACACGAGCGGACAAGCAGGGCAGGACAGACCGATTGATGGTATTGCTAAGGCGTGCGCAACAATGCCTGCTCAAGCCCTGCCGTGCAGGGGCGGGAAAGACAAGGCGCGCATGCCTGTGGGCTTTGCGGCCTACATGAAATTTGGCGTCGACGAACGTACTGAGGAGTAGGCTAGGTGCTAGGGAGGAGGAGGAGGAGGAGGAGGAGGAAGAGGAGGAGGAAGAGGAGAAAGATGGATAACTTAATGAGGATGCGTGTTTGAGGGAGAAGCGACGACGCCAAGGCTCGCCCTAAGCGCAATCGTCGATACATTGGCGACTGGCCCTGATGGCGGCGACTGGGCGACTACCGGCGATTGCCGAATAATCACAAACCAAAGCTGCCGGGCCCAACACAGCACCTAACCCCGCGTGCTTCGGGGGTGGGAAGGCTGCTGAGACACAGCGCCCTCCTTGTCTCCCAGTGACCCCTACTGACCCGGAAGTCCAACATCATCCCGCTTGAAGGAGGGGGGGGATGCAGCACTGCCCAGCGCGTTTCCACTCTCCTCTGCTCCGTCGCTTCACTATGCCTGAAGACGTCCTGGGGCTGGCATCAAGGTGGTGGGTACAGGTCATTCATCGTCGAAGACAGCGCTTCAATCCACCATCATGTCCTTGACGTATTGGAGCATGTGATGATGCATGTGAGCGATTGGTCTGGTGACTGTAGGCTTCAATCAGCGACCCCACCCGTCCACGAGCGCGACCGCCCACCCCCAAAGACATCCCACAAAAGCGCCCCCGGAGAACGCCAAGGCGGCCTCGAGACCCGATCGGGCAGCCCCAATACGAGCGAACAGGCATAAACACTACCCTTCGGCCCCTTAGATGCTCAAGCAAGCTCCAGGAGGCTCCACGAAGCCCCGATTGTGCGCTCTTGGATACCTCCAGTGAAGCCCTGGGAGTGCGACGACAACGAAACACCTTACGGGTTCAAGCGCGCTCTGCTCGGGAGGCAGATCGGCTCAGGATGGCGTTGGACAAGCTCCAGAGACCCCCATGAAGTCTCCAAGACGGCCTCAGGATGCCCTGAAAAGGGCCCATACGTAGGGGAACAAAATGTGACATAATCATAAAAACTCGGAGGTCCGCGCGGATTTCTCGGATCGGCGCTGGACCCACCTCCCTGGCGCGCGGAGCGCGCCAGGGGCGGCGCCGGAAGCGCCGCCGGGGGGCCCCAGCGCCGATCCGAGGAATCCGGCGGACCTCCGAGTTCGTATGTTTATGTCATTGTTCGTTCCCCCAAAGACGGCCTCAGGATGCCTGGAAAAGGACCCATACGGCCCAGGCTGTCCGCCCACGGTCTCCTTCGCCATGCCGTCGGAAGGGGAGCCGCGCGCGCGCGCGAGCGACTTCTGCTCGCTGGGCGGGGGCGCGCACTGGTCCCCATGCACGAGCGGCGACCGCGTGCACAGGCACGCCCTCGCGGCGGGGATTCCCGGGGCGCGATCCCATCCTCCTCCTCCTCCTCCCCCTCCTCCTCCTCCTCCTCCTCCTCCTCCTCCTCCTCTTCCTCTTCCTCCTCCCCTCCTCCTCCTCCTCCCCCTCCTCCTCCTCCTCCTCCCCCTCCCCTCCCCCTCCTCCTCCTCCTCCTCTCCTCCTCCTCCTCCTCCTCCTCCTCCTCCTCCTCCTCCCTCCTCCTCTCCTCCTCCTCCCCCTCCTCCCCCTCCTCCCTCCTCCTCCTTCTCCTCCTCCTCCTCCTCCTCCTCCTCCTCCTCCCCCTCCTCCTCCTCATGGACTGGCGGTCGCATGGGTGCGTTCCTCGCGGGGCATCCGCGAAAGACCGCACCATATGCACGGGGTCGCGACCCCAGGGCTTGGCCCGCGAGGCCGTGGATACAGATACGTTTTCCGCCCGTGGCCAACGTCCTCTTGCGCTAGCGCTGCTTCTTTTGCTAGAGGGCGAAGGGGGCTGGACGGGGGCCGCTGACTCGTTCGAGCTGGCCAGATTGACCCTGACACTCTACCCTAACACCCGAATCCTAAGATTGAAATCCTAACTCGAACGCTGACCATCCGTGCCGACCCCTGACACTGACTCTGAACACTGTCCACAAACACTACCCCGAAACACTAACCTTTCCCCGGACTCCTCCTACTCGCTGGAGCCCGGGGAAGCCCCCATTTGCCAGCGAATGGGGGTGGGAGAGGGACGGGCTGGACACCCTCAGGTTGGGGGTAAGCGGCAGACCCCCTTGAGGGGAAAAGGGGGAAGCGCTGTCAGTTCCCATTATCACACAGACTCGTACACGCCCTTCCCCTCCGCCAGCCAGGTGACGCCACCGTAATCCAGAAGCCGCATTAAAGTGATCATTTTGCCCCTCTGTGACAGAGGGTGTACGTTTGGAGGCCCTCTGTGACAGAGGGGGTGCGTTTGGAGGCCCTCTGTGACAGAGTTGCTCGTCATCCCGTTCCTCCTCATCCTGCTTCTTGATTTCGGATATGTCATGCTACCACTGCGCTCATCATCTTTGCGTCTGTGATCCTCGTCGTGTTTTTCCATGCGTCCTTTTCACAATTTCCACCACATTATCCTCCGTTGCCGTTCTGCCCCGCCATCTACCTCGTCACTCTCCTTCGTCTGCATGTCCTCATTCTCTTCCGCTCTTTTTTCTCCCCCCTCTGGTTCGATTTCCGCTCTTCGTCCACTTCGTTCTTCCGTTTCCATCCCCCCTTCCATTCAAGTTCTCTGCCGTCCAATCACATCGCGTCGTCCCTCGCCGCTATGCGCAAACCATCCCGCGCCCGTGGGATCGCCCGCGAGCAACGGTGCAGCCGGGCCCGTCGCGGCCTAACGCGCGCCTGCGCCATCGTCTTGCAATGGGCGACGCAGGCGGACACACATGGGGTGGCGCGGAAGGATGGTGGGATAGCCGCAGCAGCGGCTGGCGTGGCTGGGAGGACGGCCATGATTGGTCAGCGTGGGGTTGGAGAGAGTGGCGACAAGACGGGAATACGCCAACGGAGGACGCCAAATGGCGCGATGGCCCTGCCGCCGCAGCAGCGGCGGCGGTCTCGCCTCAACGGCCGTCTCGCTTCGCCGCGCTTAGCGTTGTGAGCCCCCGCGCCCCTGGTCTCGGCATGCCCGAATTCGATAATTTCGCGAGGGCTGCCCTCCGAAACTCACCAGAGCCTGGGGGCACAGTTTCAGGAGAGGGGTCGGGATCCCGAGCCGCGCCTGCGGCGCAGGAGCCCCGCGCCACCGCAGCGGCGGCGGCGCGCGGGCCCCGGGATTTTGAGAAGTTTGATGATAATTATTTTTTTGAGTTATGAAGAGAGGCTCGGCACTTCGTTTAAGCAACACAACCAAGCGTTGAAATGGTGGCGCCACCTGAATGAATACCCAACTGCCCCGTTCGAGTCAGAAGCCAAGTGGTTTGACAACGCGGAGCCCACCATGGTCGCTGTTTGCGACCACGGTGCGAGAACGAGCTTTGGTTTCAGAAGCGACGAGGAAGTCCCTCGGCGGTGGCAAGAGATGGTGGCGACGCTCAGGGAGGAAGATATCAGGGAGGTCGTGGGGGGGCCCCGCAGCAGCGGGGCTCTGATCGGCTGCCCCCTCGAAGTCCGGCCAAGCAGCTACGACCGCATGCGCCAGAGCATTGTGCGCGCGCGACAGTTCGCGGGGCAGCGGGTGAAAGTGAAGCTGCCGATGTGGGATTTCGCGTTGCACCGCGACGACGGGACAGGCGTCCGCTTACACCCGCACTGGGGCGACAGGAAGGTCGAAGCTCTGCCCCTCGTGCCCCGCGCGGACACGGCGAGGCCACCAGCCGCGGGTTTGGGCGGGAGCGACGGGTCAGGAACCTATCGCTGGCACAAGGACCTCGGTGTGGAGCGCAAGGTCAAGTTCGACGCCGCCAGAGAGAAGGGGGGGCCGACGCCTTCTCAGGGGCCCCGCATCAGCGGGGCCGCGGCGTCCAGCACCGGGCCCTCGGCGTCCGCAGCAGCGGCTGGCAAACCAATTGTTTGGGGACCGAACAGCTCCCCAGACGATTTGGTTGGAGTAGGTGGCTCCGCAGCAGCGGGGCTCGAATGAAGGGCGCGTTGCATTTCGGCAGGGGCGCGCGCGTCGGCCGCCGAGATCGGGGGCGCGCGCGTAGGCGCCGTGGCGCGATCTTCGTTCTGAAGTCTTCCCTCTCCTCCCTGTCCCCCCATCCCGCCGCCCTCAACGTCGGCTCCTCGCCGCCCGTTCCTCGTCGCTCCACGCCTGTTCGTTCTCCTCCAACTTCCTCTCCCGCTTCCTCGCTCTCTCCTTCCCATTTTTCCCTCCATCCCATTGCATCCCTGGCACCCCATCGAAGTTCGCAGTTCGAAGTTTGAAGTTCGGAGTTCGAAGATCGAAGTTTGAATTTCGAAGCTTCGCACTTCGAGGTTCGATCTTCGAACCTTCGTCATCTCGTCGTCGTAATCGTCGTCCTCGTTCGTCGTCGTCGTTCCTCGTCGGCGTCGATTGTCGTCGTCGTCGTCGCTCGTTGTCGTCGTCGCCGTCGTCGTCGTGGTCGGCGTCGTCGTCGTCGGTCGTCGTCGTCGCTAGTCGTCGTCGCTGGTCGCCGTCGTGGTCATCGTCCTCGTCGTCGTCGTCGTGGTCGTCGTCGTCCTCGTTGTCGCCGTCGTGGTCATCGTCCTCGTCGTCGTCGCCGTTGTCGCGAAACGCCCCACGTAGGAGGAGCAGAGAAGGGAGTAAGGAGAAATGAGCACGGTGGAGGGAGGAGGGAGGATTGAACAGGAAGAGGAGGGTGCAGGGGGAGGTAGAAGGGATGAGGTAGTTCAGAAGCGGGAGCAGCAGACTGGCGCAAGGGGAAAAGCCATTTGAGCGCAGGGAGGGATGGCAATGCGATAAAGTGAATCCGCAGCCGTTGCAGGTCTGCCTCCCGCCGCGCCCGCCCGCCTCCGAGACGGGAGCGGCCCGGGGCATGGGGCGGCAAGACGCGACTGGAACCGCGCAGGAGCCTCTGCCGAAGTCTCCGCGGCAGCGGGGGCTGCCAGAGGAGGCCCCTGAGGCAGATCCGCAGGGACTGGCAGATTCAGCACCAGCCTCCGCAGCAGCGGGGGGGGAGTTTGCAACGGAAGTTAGGACATTGCTTTCGTCGATGAGCGCTGCCCAGGAAACCGTTTCGCGGAGCCTGGCTGTTGCTCAGAAAATGATGGATAAGGGCGAGATCGCGCAGGCGCGGAAGTTAACGGCCGCCGCCAACCTCGTTGTAGTCACAACGGCGGCGCAGGCGGCTTCCGCAGCAGCGGGGGCATGCGTGGAGCCAGGCGCCGCCACAGTGGTAATCGAGCCTGGACAGAACGCCACCCGCTCCGAGGACCCGAGACCGAGATCTCCCTGCACGACTAATTGGAAAAAACGGCAGGGTCTGACCGCAGCAGACAAACTGCGTGACAGCTCCCCCGCAGCAGCGGGGGCCCGCGCGACGCAGCCGCTCGCCCTGACCACCAGGGCGCGATCGCCAGCGCTTCCTGTCCAAGAGGACTTCCCAGAGAAAGGCCGCCCGCACTCCCCATCGGAAGAGCGCGGCCCGAGCCATTCCAAGCCTCTTGTGCCCCTGCTGTACGACGATGCAGACCAGGTGCAGCAGGGGCAGACAGAGGCGCGCGTGAACCTGGCTTTTGCTTCCCTCGTCCTGCGCGCGGACGCCTCCCTGTCGGATTGGGTCGCAGCTGCCAAGGCCAGGCGCGAAGGGGTCGTCTTAGTCTCCTTCGAGCCTGGCGCGGACATCGCGCGCGCCCAGCGGAAGCGACATCTCGACGCTCTCATCCGCCAGAGTGGCTTCCACGGCGCGGTCGCGCACGAGTGCGTCGGGGCTCTCCTCTGGGTTCCCGAGCGCGTCGAGCAGTGCGACGTGCTTCGCACGCGCTTCCACGGGAAGTTCCTGGTTCAGGCCTGGTCGGTGACCCTGGCAGCGGGGGCCTACAATCCGAAAGCAAAGGAAGGCAAACTCTCCATAGCAGTGGGGGGCGTGTTCTTCCGATGCCAGACGAGCGTCGTGGGAAGCCCGTGGCCCGAAGGCTTCCGCAACGGGCTTCGGAGCCTGGTGTTGCAGCGCCGAGTGCGTATTCTCGCCGGGATCTTCGACGGAGACGCGGGCGATCTTTCGGAGCTGCTCAGAAGTTGCGGCGCGTCTGGCACAGGCGCTCTCGGCTTGGCTTTCTGGTGTCCGGAAGCAGAGAGTCACGTGGCGCACCCGCGCTACATCGTGATTCTGGGCCCCGCTCAGGTTCGCGAGTGCCCTGCGAGCGAGCAGCCGGAAATGCCGTCCTGGGGGTAACTGGCGTTGCAGCCTCCGCAGCAGCGGGGGCTCCTGAACAGGCTGCAGCACCGCCAGTTGGATTGGGCGGCGCGTCCGACCTGGGTCAGGCTGACGGACGCGGAGCGCAAGGAGCAGGGGACATACTTCTGGCCGCACTTACACAGGGTGATCTTCAAGGCCCAGTCGGCGAACCGCCTCGCGGAACACTGCCACGCACTGTTCGTTTTCATAGAAGCCAAGAGCAGGAAGTCTGGCAAAGGCGCCGAGGGCAGGAAGAAGGATCGGAAGCGGGAAGCCAGGTGGGGAAAACGGCGGGGAAAGGGGGCGGAGACAGAACCCGAAGCAGCAGCCTCCGCAGCAGCGGGGGCGCACGGAGACCAGGAGGAGGCGGAAACAGAACCCGAAGCAGCAGCCTCCGCAGCGGCGGGGGCGCACGGAGCCCAGGAGGAGCTTGAGGACGACGGGCGCGACGCCGTCGACTCCTGCAGCCCCACGCCGCCCCAGGACGAAAAGAGGAACCCTGACAGAGGTGAGAGGGGGGGGAAGAAGGAGAAGAAGGAGAAGGGGAAGGAGAAGGAGAAGAAGAAGAAGAAGAAGAGCGAGAGAAGGAGCATAACCCCAAAGAGGACGAAGCCCTCGCAGCAGCGGGGGCGCAGCCGTTCCAGACGCAGAGGGCGGGGGCAGAGGAGCAGAGACCGAAAGAGGACAGTGCCCTCGCAGCAGCGGGGGCGCAGCCGTTCCAGACGCAGAGGGCAGGAGCAGAGGGGGCGCAGCCGCTCCGGACGCAGTGGGCGGGTGGAGGGCGGCGACCGACAGGAGGGGGCGCGGCTCCTGCCCACGCCGCCCGTGCACCCACCCCACGCAGGTCAGCCGGTGCCGAGGCCGAGAGGATGGCGCCCGCTCCTCCCCGGCCAGATTTGCCGCCCGCCGGGCATGCCGCCAATGATGCCACCACCGCGGCCAGCTCCCCCGCGTGGAGGAGGGCGCCGCGGGGCCCCCCCGCCGGAGGAGACACCGCACCCTACGGCAGCGCGGCTCGTCCCGAGCCAGCCGCCGCAGCCTCCGCCGAAGCGGCTCCTGGCCAGGCAGTCGCAGACGCCGCGCCCTCCGGCAGCGCGGCTCGTCCCGAGGCAGCCGCCGCAGCCTCCGCCGCCGCAGCTCCTCCCCAGGAAGCCGTCGCCTCCTGCGGACCCGGAGGGCGCCTCCAGTTCCGCGTTCGAGGCGTTGCAGGAGCGGCGCCGCAGCCCCTCAAGCGACTCCAGCTGACGGCGCGCGGCTGCGGAGGCCTCCGCAGCAGCGGGGGTTGCCTCCGCAGCGGCGGGGGTTATCATAAGAGGTCTGAGGCGCGGGCTCGGCGCGCGCGCGCGCGAGGAGCCAGGCGCTCGCACTGAGCGGCTGAGGAAATCGTCGTCGTCGTCGTCGTGGTCGTCGTCGTCGTTTGCTTTTGCTGGGGGAAAAGGAGGACGAGCAAGAGGAGGAGGAGGAGGAGGAGGAGGGGTCCTGGGACCTGGTCTCGGTCCCGGTCCCGGTCCCGGTCTCGCCGTCCCCGTCCCGGTCCAGGTCCCGGTCCCGGTCCCGGTCCCCTCCCGGCCCCGGTCCCGGTCCCGGTGTCGGTCCTTGGTGCCCGTCCTGGGCTCCCCGTCCCGGTCCCGGTCCCGCTCTTCTCCTGGTCCCGGTCCCGGTCCCGGTCCCGGTGTCGGTCCTGGTCCCGGTCCCGGGCTCCCGGTCCCGGTCCCGCTCCAGGTGTCGGCTCTTTGTCCCGCTCCCGGGCTCTCCCAGGCCGTTTTGGCTCGAGACCGCCAGCCATGAAGGCTAGGAAGCCCGACACAAGGACCGGGCGATGCCGCATCGGCGAGAAGAGGAATAGGAAGCCCGACACAAGGACGGGGCGATGCCGCGTCGGCGAGAAGAGGGCTTCTCGGAAACCGGACCAAGCGCGCTGGGGCGGCGGCTCGACCCACGGTAGCGTCGGCGAAGGCGGCCGCGCGGCCGCTAGCCCGGCGCAGGGGGAGCTCCAAGAAACAAGCCCTCGCAGCAGCGGGGGCTGCTGTCTTGGAGCGCGGTGGGTTGTGGGATGAGAAGACTGCTCGGAGGACAGGCGTGGAAGAGGACGATCAATTCGATCAGGCACTCTGGTACCGCGACCATTCGGGCAACTGGTGCAAACTAGGGTCCAAGATGCCGCCAGTCGACAGCTCCTGGCAAGAAGAAGTCGAGCCCCTTCGGATGTAATTACGGGGCGGATGAACACGACGGTGCCCCCGTCTGGTTGGATGCACGGCCCTCAGGATGACCGCGACATCCCGAGCGCACAAGGGGAGCGCCCCTCCGCAGCAGCGGAGGGATGTCTCACGAATTTCGCGGAGGGGGGGTGACCTCGGCGGCGGGGCGGACTCGCGCGCGCGCGGGGGAGCGCGGTTTCGCGCGTCGCGTGCGGCATCGCATGCGGTATGGAAAAAAAATTGACATCTGTGCTGTCGTCTTCGTCCTGCCCTCTCCTTTGCTTTGCTCCCCCTTGCACTCCCTCCTGCAATCCCCCGCCCGCCATCATTTCTTTTTCCTGTCCATCGCTTCCATTCACGCCGCTCACACAGCGACCCCTTCTCTCACAGATGGGTTCGGGGCGGGAAACCTTTCTCTCACAGAGGGGGGCCGATGTATCAATGATTATCCTGTTCAGGCGGATGTGCGCGTATCGAAAAACTGAAAAGGCCGCGTCGACCCGCCGTTCGTCGCCTCTCTCTCTCTCTCTCTCTCTCTCTCTCTCTCTCTCTCTCTCTCTCTCTCTCTCTCTCTCTCTCCCTCTCCCTGCCTTTCCTGTCCTTCTCCTTTTTTCTCAAGTGCGGGCGGGCCGCGGCTCCGTGAGGCCCCTCCTCCTGTCCGCGCGCGCGACAGGCACTCGTGCTTCAAGCGGGGCTCCGCAGCAGCGGGGGCAACCGTCGCGGAGCATCTGTTTTGGAAGCTGCCCCCGCAGCAGCGGGGGCCCCTGGATAGATGTCCGAGGACATCCAGTCAGGCCCACTGAATGGTGCCGCCATGTTGCGCAGCCGCTATGCCTTGAAGGACTCCGAGGGGCAGCGGTTGAAGGCCAAGATCTCCTTGGAGGATATCAGCGTCCACCCGCAGAACAGGGGTGGAACGTGCCCCTCCGCTGCCAGAGTGGTTAATCTCCTGCGTGGGATTCTGAAAGACACGTTCCTCAAGAACGAGGCGCAGCACGAAGCAGTGGTTGTTCAGGAACTCCCTGCCGGGAAGAAGGCCGATTACGAGCGCCTCCATGGCAAGCCGTACAAGGCGCACGTGGACCACAACAAGCAGAAAACGGAGTCCGTGGAGGCTCTACGCTCGGCGCACACAAGCTTGTCAACGTTCAACTACGGGGCGCTGAGCCACTGCACGCTGACCCTTGGTCTGCTGAGCCTCAAGCACGGCGCAGTGTGGGTCATTCCCGAAGAACACAAAGGATGTGGTTTGGAGGAGTTCCAGACAGGTCCGGGTGGCTCCTGGGATATCCCAAAGATGCGTCGCGCGCCGAAGTTCACAGAACTCATGGACGTGCTCGATAACGGTTTGCTTTGCGAGGTGCTCTCGTGGGAAATTCACTTCGATGCCGACTTCGCGCAAGGCCCGGCGATGATTTCCGCGGCCCTGAACGACCCGCAGGGAAAAGGTGTGACCTCTCACGAAATCGAGCTCCTGACGTCCGTCGCTGATCTCGTCGCCACCGCAGCAGCGGAGGCCAAGAAGGCATCGTCGGGATCTGAGACAGGGCAGCCCTTGAATATCCCGTACGACACTATTCTGAAGGCTTGCGCGCAACGACACCCCGAGCACGCCAAGGCCAAATGGTTCGAGGACATGTTCACTTTCGCCATCAACGTAGGGTCCGCATCAGGGCAGCTAATGCCGCAAATTCTGGATTATGACAGACGTTGGGTGGATCACAAAATACGCTCCCTGTCACCAGCCACATGGGGCGTTCTCAACCAACTCCCCATAGAGTGTCCCCACGTGAAGGTTGCCCTTGTCATGAGGGCGCACTCGCAAGAACCGAGGCGCGGGCAATGCCCCGCGCCGGACACGGCTTGGGGACGCGGCGAGGGCAGCAGTCGGGTACAGGACCGCAATGCTTTGTTGGGGTATGTCCGTCGCATCTTGGCCCCCGCAGCAGCGGAGGCCCACGGGGGGGAGAAGAGCGCGACTTTGACCGCGGGGGCGGTTGTGACTGCGACGGAGGCCTTCTACCAGGCGTACGTAAGGGTGAAGGTTGGCAAACCTCGTCTGGAGGCAGTTGTGGAGGCCGTGTGCGAGGCAGTGCGTCCGTACTATGCTGAAGTACGCGAGGCCTGGCAGAAAATGGAAAAGAACGCACAGAAAGAGTTCCCGCCCCCTCCTGCGCCGTGGGCCGACAAGCTGCCCGCGGCCCCCGAGAACCCCGATGGCCCTCGCAGCAGCGGAGGTGGCGAGGGCCCTCGCCCGCGGCCAGTACTGATAGAGTTCAACGAAGAAGACAAGCCTCTGAACAGGCAGATGTCTGAAGTGTCAAAGCCCGTGAACAGCCTGATGGTGGCCCCAGTGAAATCGTGGCACGCTTCGGCTCCGTCTGCCAATCTCGACACAGACAGGTGGCACCATGCAAGCATCGCGGAAGTCATGACTAGCTTCCATCGTCACGCGGACACTTGCGCCCAACCCGTCCAGATGCAATATGACGTTCAAGCCAAGAGTGTCCATGTGGTGGCTACTGAGGACATCGCCGAGGGGAAACTGATGCTCTTCCCTTGCTGCCCCACCGCGAAGATTTTCCCGAAAGTCTCGAGCAACCCGCGGGCAGTGGAGGTGCTAGTCGGTGAGAAACGTCCGACTCCTGTCGAGCAAATGGAAAAGTATTGGGCAACGCCCGATTTCAAATTACCAGAGCTGGAGCTCAAGCCCGCGCCGCAGGGAGCGGCCTCCACAGCAGCGGAGGGCGCGCGGGGCGAGGCGCCCGTAGGTCCGGAGCTCGACGGGGCGGCCCCCGCAGCAGCGGTGGCTGCACAGGGCGAGGGCGACCAGTCAGAGAATCCGTGCCAGTTTAAGTTCGGAGGTACCGAGTCCTTGCACTTCTTTTGGGGAGTTGAGAGGATGACACCAGAAGAACTTGCCCGAGCCCAGCTAGTGCAGGGACAGGAGCACTGGAAGTTCAACGTTGCACTTCGACCACAAGAGTTCCAGACAATGACAAAGTGCCAGCCGTCCGCCCCCCTCCGCGTCTGCAGCGTGCTTGTCCCGTGCATGCGCAACGCGCTGCCGCTGGTGCGCGGAGATCGGCTGACGCTGCAGATCACAAAGGAGAAGAGGGCCACCGACACCCAAAAGGAAAAGCAAGCACGGCAAAAGGAGCAGAAAGAGAAGGAGAAGAAACGGAAGAAGGACGCGGAGGAGGGACGGAAAGCCCCCAAGAGCGGTAGGATGACAATCCCTGGCCAGGGGGCCCACTTCGTGCGATCCCGCCGCAGCAGCGGAGGGTGCGCGAAACAGGGCGGCAGATGACGGCGGCTGATGATCCACCCGTCGCAGCCCGCAGCCGCCAGCTGGAGGGGGGGAGGAAAAGGGCGGGGAGAGGAGGTCGAAGAGGGATGGGGGGAGGGTGGCAGCAGAAACAGCACAGGACAGGGATGGGAGAGGTCACGCATCCGCCGCAGTAGTGGCGGTGGCACGACAGTTCTCATGGCGGCGCGGCGGCCGCTGAGAAATGGAGCAAGTGCGAGGGCCTGCGTGCGCTTAATTATGAGTGCCTCTCGTCCCCTCCCCTCCTCTTCCTCCATGAGATCTCTCTCCTGGTGCATATCCCCTGCCAGGTCTCGTCCTGCTCCTCCCCCTCTGTGTTCGTCCTGCCCTCCCCTCACGCCTCGCCTCCGCATCCGCCCCCCCTCGTCCGTTCCTGCCGCCAGCCACGTGGGGCGTTCTCAATCAACTCCCCATTGAGTGTCCCCATGTGAAAGTTGCCCTTGTCATGAGGGCGGACTCGCAAGAGCCGAGGGGCTGAAGAACCAGTAGTTTAGGGGACCGAACAGCTCCCCAGACGATTTGGTTGTGGAGTAGGCGGCTCCGCAGCAGCGGGGCTCGAATGAAGGGCGCGTTGCATGCCGGCAGGGGCGCGCGCGTCGGCCGCCGAGATCGGGGGCGCGCGCGCAGGCGCCGTGGCGCGATCTTCGTTCTGAAGTCTTCCCTCTCCTCCCTGTCCCCCCATCCCGCAGCCCTCGACGTCGGCTCCTCGCCGCCCGTTCCTCGTCGCTCCACGCCTGTTCGTTCTCCTCCAACTTCCTCTCCCGCTTCCTCGCTCTCTCCTTCCCATTTTTCTCTCCATCCCATTGCGTCCCTGGCACCCCATCGAAGTTCGCAGTCCGAAGTTTGAAGTTCGGAGTTCGAAGATCGAAGTTTGAATTTCGAAGCTTCGCACTTCGAGGCTCGCTCTTCGAACCTTCGTCATCTCGTCGTCGTAATCGTCGTCCTCGTTCGTCGTCGTCGTTCCTCGTCGGCGTCGATTGTCGTCGTCGTCGTCGCTCGTTGTCGTCGTCGCCGTCGTCGTCGTGGTCGGCGTCGTCGTCGTCGGTCGTCGTCGTCGCTAGTCGTCGTCGCTGGTCGCCGTCGTGGTCATCGTCCTCGTCGTCGTCGTCGTGGTCGTCGTCGTCCTCGTTGTCGCCGTCGTGGTCATCGTCCTCGTCGTCGTCGTCGTCGTTGTCGTGAAACGCCCCACGTAGGAGGAGCAGAGAAGGGAGTAAGGAGAAATGAGCACGGTGGAGGGAGGAGGGAGGATTGAACAGGAAGAGGAGGGTGCAGGGGGAGGTAGAAGGGATGAGGTAGTTCAGAAGTGGGAGCAGCAGACTGGCGCAAAGGGGAGAAGCCATGTGAGCGCAGGGAGAGATGCCAATGCGATAAAGTGAATCCGCAGCCGTTGCAGGTCTGCCCCCCGCCGCGCCCGCCCGCCTCCGCGACGGAACCGCGCAGGGGCCTCTGCCGAAGTCTCCGCAGCAGCGGGGGCTGCCAGAGGAGGCCCCTTCGCGGTCTTGCGCCGCTATGGCGAGCATCTCGGGCAAGTGCGACGTCGATGACTTCGAGCTCATCGCGACGGATGGCAGTGCTTGGAGCTGGGCGACCATGGTGGCGCGGTTCATCGAGTGGCGCAATCGTTGCCGCCATGCACGCGCCGTTGGAGTCAAGGGCCAGATGCTCGTCGACCAGGCGCGACAGATGATGGAGGAGGCGCGCCGCACCGAGGAGAAGGGCAATATGATGCTTGAGATGTCGAAGAAGACGGCGAAGGGCACCCCAGGCAGTATTCGGTACTTCTGCCGCCAGCCGCACCAGGGGAGCTGAGCGGCGATCGGAGCTGGGCCGATAGAGGAGGATGAGGAGGAAGAGGAGGGAGGACGAGGAGAGGAGGGGGAGGGGATGAGGAGTTGGAGGCAGCACGCGCACCCGCACTAAGAGCCGCCAGCCGCGCCCGCCCCCGAGCTTGAAACCCGAGCTTGGCTGGAAGGGGGGAGGGTGGCAGCAGAAACAGCACAGGACAGGGATGGGAGAGGTCGCGCATCCTCCGCAGTAGTGGCGGTGGTACGACAGCGGCGGTCGCTGAGAAATGGAGCAAGTGCGAGGGCCTGCGTGCGCTTAATGATGAGTGCCTCTCGTCCCCTCCCCTCCTCTTCCTCCATGAGATCTCTCTCCTGGTGCATATCCCCTGCCAGGTCTCGTCCTGCTCCTCTCCCTCTGTGTTCGTCCTGCCCTCCCCTCGCGCCTCGCCTCCGTCTCCGTCCCCCCTCGTCCGTTCCTGCCTCCCTCCCGTGTCCTGTTTTCCTCTCTCCGTTCTCATCGTCCTGCTCATCGTCCTGCCGTCCTGTTCGCGGGACCCCTGCGGGACAGAGGGGCGGTCAAAGCACGCAAGGCCCCCCCCCCTCTGTGACAGAGGGGGCGCTTTTCCGCCCCCCCCTCTGTGACAGAGGGGTGGTGCGTTTTCCGCCCCCCCCCTCTGTGACAGAGGGGGGTGCGCGGTCGTGACTTTCCGCGCGCCCCCTCTGTGAAAGAGGGGTGGTCGTTCGATCAGGACGCCCCCCCCTGCGGGACAGAGGGTCGGTCAGAGCACACAAGGCCCCCCCTCAAGGGGCAGAGGAGCGGTCAAGGGACAGGGAGGGCAGCTGTGCTCGTTCGGAGAGAAGGAGGGGGAGGGGTTGGATGAGATGGAAGGATGCTCGAGGAGGGAGCATGATGCTGATGAGGAGTAGGAGGATCTGTTCGAGACGAGGAGTCCGCTTTCCATAGCCGTTTTCAGGCGGATCACCAGTGAGGGGAGCAGACACCTAGGACGCGGGCGCCTTCGCAGCAGCGAGGGCTTGCGCGCGGCGGCATGAAACGCAAGGCAGACGAAACATGGCGGGATGTCGTTGTCGGGAAAGCAGCGCGCCAAGATGGCGCGAGCATGGGGGTGCTCTGCGCGACGGGCGGGCTGTGCCGAAGTCACGAGGGGGCAGCGGGATTTGCTCTGGAATGCGAGGAGCGCTATGTTTCCTTTGGCGGCGAGGAAAGCCTAGAAGCCTTCGTGCCCGTCGGAAAGCACCGCCTGTGGATGCTCAAGATGGTCGGTGGTCTCAGTGCCGTGAAGGGCGCCTTGAACGAAACAACCATGTTAGAGCAATTGCTTGGGAAGCTTCGCGCCGGAGAAGGAGACAACGTGGATGAAGCGGGGGCTCCTGTGAAAAAAAGCCCCCCGCAGCAGCGGGGGCTGCATCAGGACCTTCCGCGGCAGCGGGAGAAAAAGGTCGGGGTCCCATGGCGGATCCCCTCGGAACCGTCAAGGGCGCATCGAAAGCGAAGAAGGTGGCGGCGCGTGGCCAACCGAAGAAAACCCCTGAGAAACAGAGAGGATTTTCTCGAGGCGCGCTCTGCAGAGTAACCATGCCGATGTCTCCTAAGCCAGATGAGGCCGACGCGAAAGAGGTCATGGTGCATGGGAAAAAACATGGGCAACTACTCGTTCAGAGTCAGGACCTGCCATGGCTTCTGCATTACCTGTACGCGGAGAGCCAGGGCAAAAGCGCCCCCGAACCCAAAGACGACGACGACGACGCTTTGGACGAGAAGCGCCCGTGGACCACCAGGTGGCGCCCCTCTGGGATGTGGACAGTGGAGGTCAAAGGAGGGCCAATGGCAGGCCGAAGATGCCCCCCCAGGATTCAGGATCTGAACGAGGAGAAATGGTCCACAGGCGTGGCGTTGACGGAAGTGACGACGCCCTTGAAACAGTCCACCCGTGCGCAGCAGAAGCAGGTTCTTCTAGCGTTCTTGGAGGACGTGGTCCAGAAAGCCATCAAGCAGGAAACAGAGAGTGATGTCCTCGTTATCCGCTCGCTGGCGCGCGCCGCAGCAGCGGCGCGCTGACCGCTACAACGGCTTGTTTTATGCAGACAGACTCGGCGTTTGCACCGCAGCAGCGGCGCGCTGACCGCTGAGGTGGATGCCTGCGGGTTTCTGTCGACTGGGCAGGGGTGAGGGCGCGCGCGGGGGATCGCGAGCCTGCGGCTCTCCACCGCTCGCGCGCTAGAGGACAGAGGAACTCGCGGAATCTGGCGAGGAGGGGGCGGAGGGGCTGGGACAAGTAGGAGGGGGGGGGAGGAGGAGGAGGAGGAGGAGGAGGAGGAGGAGGAGGAGGAGGAGGAGGGGGGGGAGCAGCAGCAGCAGCAGCACCCGCAGCAGCGCCGACAGGAGGATCACTGCAAGGATGCGGCCGTTTGCTTGCCCTGCGGCGCTGGGCTCGAGACAAGAGGGCGGCCGCGTGCGCGCGCGCATGGCTTCGGCCTCATGGCCGCCGCAGCCGCTCCGCCCCCAGACCCAGGAGACGCTCGCCCTGCAAACGCGCCTCTGCGGGTCGGGCACGACCGCGAGGCCGACGAATTCGTGGAGTTTGGGATACCAACAAGACAAAACGAAAGACCCCGACAGAGTGCTCATGAACCCACGGAAACTAAAGGGGACGATATTCGGATTCGGGTACGTTATGCGCCGCAGCAGCGGCGCGGCTTGCCATTGTGAGTCTGGCAAACGCATATGTAAGAAGATTCATTTATGCTCGCAGTGGCCGTGTCCCAGCGACCACCGTCTGGCGGGCGGTTCTGTGGACTGCAATAAGTGGTCAGATGAGGAGTCCGATGAGGAGTAGGAGGATCTGTTCGAGACGAGGAGTCCGCTTTCCATAGCCGTTTTCAGGCGGATCACCAGTGGGGGGAGCAGACACCTAGGACGCGGGCGCCTTCGCAGCAGCGAGGGCTTGCGCGCGGCGGCATGAAACGCAAGGCAGAGGAAGCGCGGCGGGATGTCGTTGTCGGGAAAGCAACGCGCCAAGATGGCACGAGCATGGGGGTGCTCTGCGCGACGGGCGGGCTGTGCCGAAGTCGCGAGGGAGCGGCGGGATTTGCTCTGGTATGCGAGGAGCGCTATGTTTCCTTTGGCGGCGAGGAAAGCCTAGAAGCCTTCGCGCCCGTCGGAAAGCACCGCCTGTGGATGCTCAAGATGGTCGGTGGTCCCAGTGCCGTGAAGGGCGCCTTGAACGAAACGACCACGTTAGAGCAATTGCTTGGGAAGCTTCGCGCCGGAGAAGGAGACAACGTGGATGAAGCGGCGACCCCTGTGAAAAAGGCCCCCGCAGCAGCGGGGGCTGCAGCAGGACCTTCCGCAGCAGCGGGAGAAAAAGGTCGGGGCCCCATGGCGGATCTCCTCGGAACCGCCAAGGGCGCATCGAAAGCGAAGAAGGTGGCGGCGCGTGGCCAACCGGAGAAAACCCCTGAGAAACAGAAAGGATTTTCTCGAGGCACGCTCTGCAGAGTAACCATGCCGATGTCTCCTAAGCCAGATGAGGCCGACACGAAAGAGGTTATGGTGCATGAGAACAAGCATGGGCAACTACTCGTTCAGAGTCAGGACCTGCCATGGCTTCTGCATTACCTGCACGAGGAGAGCCAGGGCAAAAGCGTTCCCGAACCCAAAGACGACGACGACGACGCTTTGGACGAGAAGCGCCCGTAGACCACCAGGTGGTGCCCCTCTGGGATGTGGACGGCGGAGGTCAAAGAAGGGCCAATGGCAGGCCGAAAATGCGCCTCCAGGGTTCAGGATCTGAACGAGGAGAAATGGTCCACAGGCGTGGCGTTGACGGAAGTGACGACGCCCTTGAAACAGTCCACCGGTGCGCAGCAGAAGCAGGTTCTTCTAGCGTTCTTGGAGGACGTGGTCCAGAAAGCCATCAAGCAGGGAACAGAGAAGTGATGTCCTCGTTATCCGCTCGCTGGCGCGCGCCGCAGCAGCGGCGCGCTGACTGCTACAACGGCTTGTTTTATGCAGACAGACTCGGTGTTTGCACCGCAGCAGCGGCGCGCTGGGGTGAGGGCGCGCGCGGGGGATCGCGAGCCCGCGGCTCTCCAGGTCTCGCGCGCTAGAGGACAAAGGAACTCGCGGAATCCGGCGAGGAGGGGGCGGAGGGGTTGGGACAAGTAGGAGGGGGAGGGGGAGGAGGGGGAGGGGGAGGAGGAGGAGGAGGAGCAGCAGCAGCAGCAGCACCCGCAGCAGCACCGACAGGAGGATCACTGCGAGGATGCGGCCGTTTGCTTGCCCTGCGGCGCTGGGCTCGAGACAGGAGGGCGGCCGCGTGCGCGCGCGCATGGCTTCGGCCTCGTGGCCGCCGCAGCCGCTCCGCCCCCAGACCCAGGAGACGCTCGCCCTGCAAACGCGCCACTGCGGGTCGGGCGCGACCGCGAGGCCAACGAATTTGTTGAGTTTTGGTACCAACAAGACAAAACGAAAGACGCCGACAGAGTGCTCATGAACCCACGGAAACTAAAGGGGACAATATTCGGATTCGGGCACGTTATGCGCCGCAGCAGCGGCGCGGCTTGCCATTATGAATCTGGCAAACGCATATGTAAGAAGATTCATTTACGCTCGCAGTGGCCGCGTCCCAGCGACCACCGTCTGGCGGGCGGTTCTGTGGACTACAATAAGTGGTCAGACTTGCAAGCGCCCTGGCATTTAGCGCATTGCGCGGGCGGGTGGCCCGCAGGAGCTGGGGCCCCCGCAGCAGCGGAGGCGCCGGCCGAGGCGCGCGAGGTCCCTGCTGAAGCGGCAGCGGAGCCGCTGGTGGGCCCTGCTGAAGGCCCCGCAGCAGCGGGGCCGTCAGCGGAGGCGCGCGTGGCCCCTGCTGAAGTGGCAGCGGAGCCGTGCGTGGGCTCTTCTGACGGCCCCGCAGCAGCGGGTGCGTCAGCGGAAGCGCGCATGGCCCCTCCTGAAGTGGCGGCGGCACCGTGCGTGGGCCCTTCTGAAGGCCCCGCAACAGCGGAGGCGTGCGCAGGTCCTGCTGGCGCGCATGGCGCCGGCGCTATCGCCGAGGCCGCCTCCGCAGTGGAGGCTGCCCTGAAGGACTCCGCGGCAACAGCAACCCTCTCAGCAAAAGGGGTTGCCCCTGTCGCTTTCCCCCAACCCGCCCCGCTCGCTGTTCGCGACATAGCGGAACCCGTGCATACAGGGGCGGAGATTGCTGCAGTGACCACCTTTGAAAAGACAGCCGCGAATGCAGGCGCTGCGGTTGCCCCGCCCGCGCCTGCAGGGGCACTTTCAGAACAAGGCCAGAGGTTCTTCGAGAAATTGATGAAGTTGTCGCGCAGCATTCGCGGAAGGCCGGGGGGGGGCCGAGAGTGGATAGGGTATTCTGCGTCCGTAATCTTTGCACTTCTGCGGAAGGTGCGCGTCTACGTGTGGGAAGGGCGGAACAGAGTCGACCTTTGCAAAGCTGTGTTGCCGCCGTGGAAACTGGAGGAGTTAACCCGCGAGCCTGCGGCGGACGCGATCGCGCGTTGCGCCGTCCCCCGAGATTCGGGGCCTCCGGACTGGGCCCCCGTGTCGGAGGAGTACCCTTTGATTCTATGCAATCATTTTATCGCAGGCGTCTCCACAGACTTTGTGGACATCACGGGAGATGTTTCGACGGTGGGCGGTTTCTATTCTGCTCTCGGTGCGTTCGTCGTGTCCACAGTCGCAGACGGGGACTGCGGTTTGGATTGCACGTTGCGGATGACCCAGGAGGTTTCCACGCGAGAGTCTCGCAGGGAGCTCCGCCAGGACAGTTGCTCTCTCCGACCACCCTGATCCTCCGCTTCCATCTCTGCTGCCCCCACATGCTCTCACCCCCCTTCCCTCCCCATTTTTCCTTCATGCCTCTCCCATCGCGCCCCCCTCTCCCCTCGTGGCCCCCCCACCGAGTCCCCTTGCCCCTCCCCCATGCCCGCCTGTCAGGAAATCGCGGACTACATTGTGCAAAGGGTGCGTCTGGCGTGG
Source organism: Prorocentrum cordatum (assembly GCA_963575745.1). Classification (NCBI taxonomy): domain Eukaryota; class Dinophyceae; order Prorocentrales; family Prorocentraceae; genus Prorocentrum; species Prorocentrum cordatum. The sequence goes on along the minus strand of CAUYUJ010017671.1, from coordinate 593,914 downwards.
TTCCTCGACGCGATGGTCCTGACACAAGAAGTCACGCAGGATGACGTCCAGGAGCTTCGTCGCCTGCAGAGCGCCTTAGACGACGAAGAACTTGTCCCGCAGCCTGGCCGCGCCGCCCCCCCGAGAGCACAGGGCGTTGCCGCCGCGGCAGCGGCGGCGCCACCTGAGGACTTGGCAGTGGTGGAAGTCGACGCCGAGGCAGTCTGTCAGGAGCTCGTGCAAGCCATCCAATGGTGGACAGGACTGAAAGACGCTGCGTGCGCCCTGGACGTAGCTCGGGAGTTGATGCCCGCAGAGCGGGAGGAGCAGCTCTTAAGGTACAGGAACCGCGGCTGCGAGCGCAAAGCCCCCGCCCAGAACAAGAAGCGCGTGGTGGTCCCGTCGCTCCTGTGCTCGAGGATGGAGATAGCGGGTGCTTTCGACGAGCACATGCGCTCTTTAGGCTGGGCGCCTGGAGAGCGCTTTCCGCATGGAGGGGCGCGTTCATTCATGGATGCGTGGGACTGGGGTCCCATGTCCCATACCTCTCTCAGGAAGCGCACGCGCGTTCTGCTGCGCTGGTACAAGGCTTTTCTGTCGTCGAACTACGCCTCCGCAGTAGCGGAGGCTGTTCGGCATCCGCGGGGACACGAGACGCAGTACGGGCAGGGGCGCCTCCTCAAGTGGAAAGGGCGGAAAAGGATACCGCAACAGGGACAGGGGCCAGCTCGAAAATGTCCTTGGCTGCGGCAAGCTCTGTTTGAATGGTGGAGTTCCATTCGGCACAGTGTAGATTGGAAAACTATCAAAAGTGGAATGCGAAGTACCCAAAGAGAGCCAGCGAAGATAGCGAGGTTCACGCAAAGCATGCTCCAGACCAAAGCGTTGGAGCTCACGAGCGAGTACGTCACGCAGCAGCTGCGGATCGGGCAGCGACCCGCCGCCGTGGAGTTGAGGTCGCGCTGGTGGGCCTCCTGGCGCAAGGAAGGCCTCAGCATGCGGTGCCCGAACAGGAAGTACAAGTGCCCGCTGCCCGTCTTGGAAGAGCGCCTCGAGCGAGGCTGACTGAACGTGTTCAGGGCACGCGCCACGTGCGTGCTACTCAGCCAGGAGGATCCCGAGATGGAGAACTTCGACCAGTCGCCTTTCCACCACAATGAAACAGGATCAGCTGGCGTGAGGACCCTCGCAGTAGCGGGGGTCGAAGTGCCACTGGTGGAGTGCCACGGCGCGGCGCGGGAGCGGTGGGCGGCCAATTTCATGACAATGAGCGACAAGGATCGACAGCGGAGAGAAGGCCCCCCACCGATGGAGTGCATGTTCAAGGCGGAGGGGGGAGGAGAGAAGTTGAGGCCGCGCCTGCTCGAACACCTTCGGCGCCGAGGGTTCGGCAGATGGGTGTCGGCGACCACCAGCACCAAGGGGTCTTACCGGACACCGTGCGCGCTCGCGTACCTGGACCGCCGCCTCCCTCATCTGCCAGAGCCTCCGCAGCAGCGGGAGTGGAGAATTATGATGGCGGATGATCATGGCCCTCACTTGTCCCCGCTTGTGAGTAAGCTATGTTGGTCTCGAGGGTACGTGTTCATCCCGCGCGGGGGCGGCGCAACCCCAATCCTCCAAACTGTGGACACGCATCTGAATCAACGCGCCAAGCGCGAGCACATGAAGAGAGAAGGAGCGGCGCTGCTGAGAGCCATGAGGCTGGGCCAGTGCGTCCCACAGCTGGACAAGTTAGAATGCATTGACTTGATGGTGGAAGTGATGTCCCAAATGGGTCTTCACTTGGCTGCGGCAGAGGGGTACTGGGAAACAGGTTTCAAGGCAAATCTGTGGGATGCGGACTTGGACGCGCGCATATGCAAGGAGGCAGGCCATTTCTGGAGAAAGTTGAGGATGCGTGAGAAGGTCGCCGCCGCAGTAGCGGAGGTCGAAGAAGAGGTGCAGGCGGGGCGCTTGAGATGGACTTACAAAGACATCATGCGATTGGTCCTCCCGCACCCTCGACGCGGCCACTGCGACGACGTGTTCGCAAACCTTGGAGACGACACGGCTCTGGACGAGGGCGACAAGATTTGGCATGGCATGGAGGGGGCGGAAGACGCAGCCGAGGGTCTCCGCAGCAGCGGGGGCACTGAGGGTGGCAATTCCGTCGACGCCCTCGAAGGAGATGAAGATGATGGGAGCGAGGACGACGACGGGTGGAGCGCCGCTGGCGAGTTTGACTACGGATGGGCCAATCAAAGCCTCAACGCAGCAGCGGCGGGGGGGGGCGCGCTGGAGGCGCCGCCTGGCCTGTCGACGTCTCGCATGGAAACCGCGGAGCAGACGTCTGACTTGATGAGAACGTATTCGTCGATCGCTGAGGAGTTGCGCAGCTGGGGCGACATCGCGGGGGCCACGTTCATGGAGACGCAATTACGGAAAGAACGGAGGCGAGTGCGTGAAGTGTCGAAGGAAGATCCTGGGGTTCAGCGGGCCCTCGCAGCATGCGAGGGCGCCCGCGAGGCGACGCTCAGAAACGAGAAACGACAGCGGGATGTCGAGGCGCGGCGCAGAGAAGAGCTAACCCGCCTGGGGGGCGACGTAAAGAAAGCGCGCAAGCTGCTGAGGACACAACAAGCCAAACTCTTAGACGCAGAGGCAGCCATACATATCAAACACAGGATGAAGCATGTCGGGTTATCCGAGCTGGGCGCGGGCCTTCGCAGCTGCGGAGGCGCGGCGGGTCGAACGTCGAGGTGCGACGCGCTGAATCGCCAGGCGGGGTTGGGTTCTGGGCTTTCTGCAGCTCAGCGGTCAGATTTTGAATGGTTTCGGCGGGAATGGGACGCCGCTGGCATGGAGGACTTCGGTGGAAAGTGGCCGGGGACGTTTGCCACGCGGTTGCAGAACGTCATAGACGAGTACTTGGGAGGCAACCCGAGAGCTTTCAGCATGTTTATGCACAGTGAGACGCGACGCCGTCTGTCTGGCTCCCTGGCGCTTGCGCCCCCTGCAGCTGGGGGCCTCTGAGAGGCGCGGCCCGCCGCAGCAGCGGCGAGGCGCGGGGTGTGAGTTCGGGCAGCAGCCGCTGCTCTTCCACCTGGCTGCGACTGAGGTGCCGCGTGCGCGCGCGGACGTAGTGCAGGCCCTATGCAGAAGAAACAGGGAGGAGGGAGGACGGGGGAGGAGGTGAGAGGAGGGGGAGAGCAGGCAGGGGGAGAAAACCACGCGGGTGTCGATCACTCCGCCCCTCCTCCTGCTCTCCCCCCTCCTTCTCCCTGATCACCCTCCTGGTCATTATCTCATTCCTCCCTCCTCCGCGTCCGTCTCTCTCTCTCTCTCTCTCTCTCTCTCTCTCTCTCTTTCTCTCTCTCTCTCTCTCTCTCTCTCTCTCTCTCTCGTTATCGTCGTCCGTCTCTCTCTCTCTCTCTCTCTCTCTCTCTCTCTCTCTCTCCCTCTCTCACTATCTCCCTGTCTCTCCCTCTCTCTCTCTCTCTCTCTCTCTCTCTCTCTCTCTCTCTCTCTCTCTCTCTCTCTCTCTCTCTCTCTCTCTCTCTCTCTCTCTCTCTCTAGTCTCGGCTCGAGAGTGCCCAGCACTCAGACCGCAGCCGCGACGCGAAGCGCCCCGCCTCGGAGCCAGACTCCCAGGCCTCGCGAGACCGGAGGGGTCCCAGCAGGACCCTACTGATTCGCGTCACCTCTCCTCACCAGAGCGCCCGCAGCAATGGCCCCCAAGAAGCCGGAGCGCCGTCGCTCTTCCAAGCAGCCTCCGAGTTCCCGTCCTGCTGCTGAAGGGTCTCTCCTCCAACGCAAGCAGGACTGCATCGCAGCGTTCAAGCAAGCGGGGTCTGACCGCCCCACGGCCGCATACAACGGGCTTGCCGAACTGAACGCGGACGAGCTCCAGGCAACGTACGACATGCACAAGTCCAACACGAAGAAGCTCGGCAGCGCCCTGATCCGCATGTGCGCCGCCAACCAGATCAGCTACACGCTTGATCATCACCAGCGCAGCAAGCCTAAGCGCATTGGCGGTGACACATCACACCCACCAGCGGGTTCCGCACGTCTTCAGGCTGCGGATACCCAATTCATCGCCTTGGACCCGGCCTTTTGGAAGGTCCCCGTCCTCGCTGAACCCACATCTCCCGACGACGGCAAGACGTACAAGCCCAGTATCAGCCTCCACGACTACGAGAGCGGTGAACGGCTGCTCCAACACCACCTCGAGCAGGGCAAGCGAACCACGGGTCAGCTCGCGATTGCTGTCATGGGCCCAAAAAAACGACAACTACGTCGGTACCGAGCTCGCCGTCCCCGTCCTGAAGCGTCACCCCAAGGCGCCCAAAGTGGTCCACACGCACGTCCCCGTGACCGTGTACCAGCTGGGCACCAAGGAGGTCGCCTGCACGGAAAAAGTAGCCGTCGCCACCATCGACCCTGCCGACCACGTATGCTGGATTCGGGCGACCATACATGAAACCGAGGCCATTGCCGCAGTCCCCTCCATGCATCAGGCCTTCGAGGACCAGTTCTCGGGAGGTGCCCCCGTGAACGGTGGTCCACGCGCCAAGGGCCCTTTTCGAGGGGACTCCGCTCCACAGGACAAGGCGCGCCAAAACCAAAAGCACAGGGAGTCCAAGAAAGACGCTCGCCGCCAGGAGCTCGATAGTCAGCTCCAGGACACCTTCAAGGCCCTCTTCCACGGCAACTTTAAAGCCGTCACCATCCTCGAACCCTGCAAAAGCCTAGGCAGGTTTGGATCGGGCGTCGGAAAGAGGTCCCTGGCTGCCACCTTCGGCGTCAGTCTCCAAGCGGTCGACAAGGTCTTGGCGGGATCAGGGCAACTCGGTGCCACCTACGACCTCAGCAACGTAGGTGCTGACGAGCCCACCGCTGACAAGTATCAGACCGTGTGGTTCCCTGAGGACCAGCCCATCACGATGGCAGATGCGTTCCAGAAGTCGGTGGAGTTCAAGGCCCTGGGAGTCGTCAGGCACGGCAAGTCAGGCTTACTGGGGATCCGTGTTCCACGGGGGTCAGACGCCGCCAAGGCTGCTGCCGTCAGCATCCGTGGCTGCGAGGCTTCCCTCGCCAAGACGCGCTACCGCATCACTGGCATTGCGGCACGCCGCGCCACGCTGGCCCAGCTCGCCAAGACTCTCACGGGCCCGTCCGTTAAATGGGACTGTGAGGTCTACCACACCGCCTGGGACCCAGCCACTGCGGCCCAGTTTGCCTTAGTGCGCGCCCATCGGCCCCCACTCACATACACGGTACAGGTTGCGGGGTGCCCCATCCCGTGGAGCATCACCGAGGCCCCGCTGGCTGAGGTGGCGCCGAAGCGGGACAACGTTACCATCGTCACGCCTACCACCATCACAGAGCCTGTGACGCCGCCAGCCCGTGGTGGCGGCTTTAGCCCCGCCACCGGCACACTCCTCACCAAAGCGGCCCAGAGCCCCTACCTCCACGACCTCATGACTGCCACGCCCAAAGGCAAGGGCGTCGCACCGCTCCTGATCCCCAAGGAGGAGCCTTCAGCCAAGCGCCACCGATCCTCCAGCGGGAAACGTGACGTCCCGCCGCACGCAAGGGCACACTGCGCCCCAGGCCGCAGCTCCTCTGCACCCCCGCACGGCACGGACGGAGCCGCTGAACAAACGGCCGCCCCAGGATCGGGTGGTCATGACTCTCGGCTTGGCACGCTGGCGGCAGAAGGTGGGGGCCACACCGAAGGCGACGCTGCCACAGCCGCCGAAGTACCAGGCGACGCCGAGGACGTCGAGATCCTCTCATCAGGCGATGAATACAGCGAGGCCTCCCACGAACTCAACACCTTCGGTGAGCGCTTCGCATCGGCCTCTCAACCGCCAGATGCTGCCACGACCCGCATCCAGCACATGGAACAGCAGCACGAGCTGCTAGCCAACACGGTGGATAACATGCAGGTCCAGCTTGCGGGCGTTCTCTCCTCCCAGGCCACACTCACGGAGCACGTCTCAGGGTTGGAACGGGGGCTTGCCACCGTCGTCACCCAGCAACAGACGGCAACCGCCGACGCCGCTGCACTGCGCGGCGACATCCAGGCCCTCCTCGGGCACCTCACGGGGGGCACCATCACCTGCCACAAGTGGCCACTCTGGAAACTAAGAAGGAGGAAGCTGCAGCGGCCGCTGAACCCGTGGCTGTCTGCGGTTGGATCGACCAGCCAGGCCAGGTCACCCCAGGGACGGGGCCCCCAGGGGCTGACAAAGGCAAAGACAAGGGTCGGGCCACCCAGGAACCCTATTGAAGGTGCCTCAGAGAGCCCGCCTCAGCCCTCCGAGGAAGCGCCTTCAGAGGCATCTCTTCCCTCTTCGCGTCGTATCTCTTTCTTGTCACCTCATGTCTGTTTTGGCAGCAGCACGCGCAAGCTATCTGGTGTAGGGACACCCGCAGTCTTGCAGGGGGCGTGATTGTTGCAATGTACATGAGCATTCAGGGGTATTTGAGGACGTGTGCCGACATGCAGCTTTTGGCTCATCGCTCGCGCCGCCCGCCTGGCCTCGCCACCATGCGGCGCCTTGCCTGCAGCATGGCCCTCCCCTCGCTAGCTGGAGCACACCCGTCTTCAGGCGGTGCGCCCCAACAGGTTTTCCTTTACGATGACAGCATCTACAAGTACGATCACTGCACCATTTTGGACCCGATCGTGAACAGCACCGCCGCCGCGGGTCCGTGCGGCAACGGACCGTTGGGCGCCATCGCGAGCGCATGCGCGCCCTCGTCAACTACGACACATGCATCGCAGTCCACCCTCAGCGTGGCCTCGACCGTCGTGCAGCACATCCTCGACGGGGCCGCTGACCAAGGCCATGCACACAGTGGCGGCTTCAGCCCCGCTGTCGTGCCCCGCTATAGCCCCACGGGTCTCACTACCCCTCTGTGCGCCAGGGGCGAACCCGAGGAGGACCCCGCTTTCTGGCACCTGATGATGATCCGAGCTCGGCTCATACCGTGCGCCGCGGCGTGGGCACCAGGTGAGGACCACCAGGACGTGTTCTGGGCATGGCTCGAGGACTGCGTCCCGTACACCCTGGCGACGCTCCATCTGCCACAGTACGACCACTTTTTCCAGGAGGACTCCGAGAGAAAAAACGACGCCCTGCGCCAGCGCACCGCGATCGACATGTGCGAGGACATCTGGCATAGAGCAGGCCCCGACAGACAGCGCACCAACCGCAACCTCACTCGTATCCAGGGCAGCCGCGAGTACCCCACCCGCTACTTTGGCCTCCTTCTGGAATACCAGGGCGCTCGTGCTCAGCTCGTCGGCCCTGAGGCTTTCACGGCACCATTGCCGCCATACCTCTCACGGGCCCACGCCTTGCTGCCAAGAGGCCTCCCCTCCACCTGACCAAGACGCCCTGGCGTACCTCGCGGATGCGATCCTGCACCACCCGCCAGACATGCAGCCGCTTGTCGAGGCGGAGCTCGCCGCGGCACCGATGGAACCGCTAAACCTACCACCGCCAGCTGGCCCCCTCGCCCAGCACGCCACGTGTGACCAGCCCGCGGCCGACGCCGATCCTCTTCTGCTCCAGCATATCGCGGCCAGCGATATCAGCAACGTATCCCTGGACTCGTTCCACCCGTCGGACGATAGCCAGGACGACATGGATACCCAGGATCGCAACGGCACGGCACCGCTAGGTGACACGGCCCAGCGTGACCGTGACAGCGAACCCTACATAGGGCGCCCCCCGTCGCACAGCAGTCCGCCTAACAACTCTGCTCAGGCCGTTCCCAGCGCACAGTTCAACGAAGCTGAAGGCGCCACTGCCGCCGACGCGACAAGCCATCCCACTGCATCGCCAGCTCTAACCAGCCCGCGCAGTGGCGGCTTTAGCCCCGCTGCAGCATTGGCCGGACCTGGACGTCTCCAGACCGCAGGTGACAGCACCACGCCCCTCACCCTTGTCTGCCGTGCTAACGTGACTGACTCCAATCCCAGTGCCGTTGAACACTGGCAGGCTGACAGCGACAACGACCCCATCGACGACGCGAACCCAGACGCCAGCGGCTCCTACGAGGCCCAGCACAGCGCAGCGGCCTCACGACACTGTGGCTGTCTCATTTGCCTCTTCGTGGCCACGTACGCCATCGTGATAGCCATGCCGTACAAGGACCAGATCGACGGGCACTTGCCGACACCGAGCCGAGACCCCAGCTACCGACAGCGACGACGACGTCAAGCGGCGGCACCAGGCCCACCTGTGCCCATTACACCCCGACGTACAACGGCATACAACGTCACGCCCGCACTGTGGGGTATTCTCAAGTGGACCAGCGCCAAACTCAGATATATCGTCTCGGGCGGAGCCAGCGCAGTCGGGTTTGGCCTCGGGGGTGTCCTGAAATGGGCCAGTGGCAAACTCGGAGCCATTGCCACTGGCGGAGTGGTGTGCGGTCTTCTACTGGTCGGCGCCAAACTCCTCGCTCAAGGAGCCGTCGGACACGTAGGAGCCCGCATCTGTGCGCGTGCCCTGGACTCATCCACGGCCCAGTGGTGCCTCCGCTGTTGCCAACCGAGCAGGAGGCCTCGCGATGAGACCACATACACAATGCCGCGCACGCTCCCCGACGAACCCGAGAGCCAGCACGTGCATTCACTTCGACATCCGCTGCTACAGGAACACTACGCCGCTGCAGTTGCCGCCGCAGTCGCCGATGTCACCACCGCCACCACCGCCGCCATTGTCGAAGTCACTGCCGCGATATCGAGAGCCTCGTCTGTCACACCACGATCGACCAGCCCGTCCCCGCGAGACGGCCCCATGAGCGGCGCGGTGTATGGTAACCCACCGACCCACGAAGACGCCACAGCCCAGGGCAGCGACGCCGAGGCAAGGGAAACACGTGAGCGCACCCTCGACAGCCCGTGGTCCATCTTCCGACATGCAGATGCTCGTGGTTCCTCTTCCGACATGGACACCCAGCCACCACGACGGCGAGCACGCTACGCATCACCCGCCAGGCCCCAGGCGCCTCCAGGCCCTGGTATGCCCCACCCAGCCCTTAGGCCACCGACGCGCAACTTACGCAACACCATCCAGCGCGACCCAGCGGTCCCTGTGCCGCCGACGAGCATCCACACCGCCCTGTACCAAAACGGCTTTGCGCTTGGTAACAGTGGCGTGTCTACAGAGGACATCAAAGACGCTCTGCGACTCCATGACCATCCTCGATTCACCCATGATCCAACACTCCAAGCGCTGGCGCCGTGGACTGAGATCATGCAGAAGCCCCCGAACCGCCTCACTTGGGTGCTGGAAGACTCGTGCGGGAACTCAGGCGAGACGATCTTCCCATACCTCACGTGGGACCTCCGTCAACCCACCACCGACGCGCCCACGGTCTTCTGGCATGGGACCCGCGGCGACCTTGCGGCCCGCCTCGCTGTCAACGGAGGGCACCTCCTGCCAGGCCCCCGCCGTGAAGCGAAGGGTCGAACTGGCACAAATGTCGGCCGCACGTACGTGAGTGTGCACCCGCCGCTGGCCGCGTGGTACGCAGTGCCGCCCCACCCGCCTTACAGCCTCGAAGACGACACCCTCGCGTGGGGACCCATCGCGCTCTGGATGTGCGAGGCCACCCAACCACCGCGCGGTGAGAACTGGCACAACTTCGTGAAAGGGGAGGCCCACGGAGCGCGCCTTATCTACCCTCGGGTCCTGAGCCTCCTCATCCGCATGGACTGGTGCGCCCCCACGGAAGCTGCCTCCAGGTGCCGTGCCCTACCACAAGCCTATGGCATGGGCTACTGTGCGCACGCCCTCCACATCGCTGGCTACGATCATCCAGATCTCCGTGAGGCGGCTGAAGCCCACGACCAGGAAGCTAGCACCCGGCGCAGGCTGGACAGAGCGGCAGCGTGGCCACCGCCGCAGGCACTATACTCGCCAGAGGCAGCGCGAGCATGGGCCAAACAGCACTATGACACTGAAGCAGCCACCAGGGCCGACCCCAACCAGCCCCGCCCACGCGTCTCGCTTCGCAAGCTCCAGCTGGACCCGCAGCCACTGATCGACCTGGTGTACACGGGCTTGCAAGCCATCCCCGTGCGGGGGCATCCCGACGCACGTGAGTCGCGCCCCAGCGGCTCCAGCCCTGGGGCCGCGCCTGGCCCACCGCGCACCTACCAGTCAGGTGCCGCCCTGGCACACAGTCCAAACCGCTCATCGACGACATCAGGAGACGACGACCGCCGTATGCCGTCGCTCATCAGCGCGGCCGCCGCCCTCGCCCGAGGCCACGCCCGCCCACGGCGATCCGCCTCCCGTTCGTCACGGCAGAGTGGCGGAAACTCCACCTCGGACAACAGCGACATCGAGACGTGGGAGCACATCGTGACGGAAGAGGAGCCGACCGCCTACCACGTCCTCGCCTTCCACGTCCGCGATGTGCGGGCCCGTGTCAATGCCCCTGGCATCGAGGTCTGGCTTGACCCTGGCGATCACCACGACGGCGCCTACTTACCGTGGGGGACGACCGTCATGGGCCATCGCGTTATCGACCCTGCGGTGGCGGGTCGCGACGGCTGGGTCATCCTCCACCACGACCATGGCGATACCACTACCAAGCTCTGGGCACCGACCCAAGTCCACGTCAAGGCGGATGACACGTGGCGCACGGTCATGGTACCAGCGGACATGGGCCCCCAGTGGATCGAGCGCCACGCCGACGACGCTCGCCTCCCCGCCGAGGTCGTCCGCACTACAGGCCAGTCCTGGTTTGCCGACGTCTGGCCCTTGTGGGATCGACCCCGACCCCACCCAGACGACCCAGGCACAAACGAGCAAGCGCTCCCGCCCCTACCAGGACGCTGGTCATGCCTACAGTGCCGATTCCAATGCTGTCAGTACTGCGCGGCCCGCCGCAACACGCAGCTCGGCACCTCGGGCCAACCAACGTGCCCAGACTGCGCCCTCAGCGGACTACGTGCACTTATGGACTGGTCCACGGACTACTCTTGCAACAGCTGGACGTGTGCATACAGCACCGACAACAGGGACTCCGACACATGCTGCCTCTCCAGCAGGTGCCCCCATCCGCCTAGTCCGCACAGCCTGTTCGACGTCCGTGCCACAGGGATGCCTCCGCACATCCTTGCCCGCCAATACGGCAACGCGCCAGCCCACCACGACCTCAAGGAGCCCCCCCGAGCGCCTTCAGGCCCCGGGGGGGAGCCTCCACAACCAGGCCAAGCAGGTTACCAGGGTCAATGGTATCTTCCACCGAGGCCGCGGCGCGTCCCCAGGCAGGGATTGCCCGACGGCACGAGGCGGCCACCTGGGTTCACAGGAACGGGGATGCCTGAAGACCCGTCCCCCGACCAACCGCTGTGGAGGGAAGGCTACGTGCTCTTCGGCCCCCACCAGGCCCTCAAGGAGGACTTCATCTTCAACAAAACGGTCCGCCGACCTTACTCCCTAGCCATCACCAACATGCATAGGGATCGTGTCACAGTCAGGACCGTCTGCGAGTCCATCGCCGAGCGCATCCACACTACCCGCACCCGCTGGCGACTGTACTGGGATGCCGCTCTCGACTGCGACGCCATGGTGAGCCGTGCCACGACCGAAGCCGAGCTGAATCACGACCGCAGCAACCGTGGTAGTTTCTGTCTCTATGGACCAGCGCATCAGCGAGCTGTAAACATCACGGTGCTCCCCGAGCCGCAGAACATTGACTACATGGAGCATGTGCGGCGATACTCACCCGTCGGGGAGACTTACCCAGACCACGCCTTCGAGCACGTCTATCAGGGCTGGCGGCGGCCCGACGTGCCCACCATCCTCCCCGACACCCGCCCGCTCTCGAGAGCCGACCAGCAGCGCTACCAACAGCACCAGCAGCGCATCCAGCAGCGCGACCAACGCGACGCAGGTCAGCCGAGCACGCCACGCAACCGCTCCCCCGCGCGCGCCCCGACAGGCGGCAGCACGGTGTACGGCGGGGGCGCCGCCTATCACCGTGGCCCCATTGGCGCCAGGCCCGCGGCGGCTGGAGCAGCCGCCTCCAGCTACGGCCATGCCCCCCACGCCAGGGTGCACCCAGCGGTCACCGGTTACCCGCGGGCACTCGTGCAGGCTCCCCCACGGGCCACCTCGCCCGTGCCAGGGTCCACGCGTGCCTGGGGCCATTACCCAGGCCGCCATGACAGCACACCCAGCAACCAGCCCGCAGTGGTAACCCCTGCGGCTTCAGCCCAGGGGGCTGCACCAAGCCGTGGCAGGACAGGGCGCCCTGATGGATGGCGCGATGCGAACGTGCGCGCTTGGCAACCGCGCCAACGCACGCCCCCGCCAAACGTGGCCGCATCGCTGCGCCCTGCCCAGGCAAAACCTGCCCCACCTGAGCGCGAGAGGCAGCCGCTCGCCCCGCTCGTCCTCACGTACACCCAGGCGCACCACAGCGCCTCCCCGCGGCACAGCGACGGAAGTGCCCATCACATCAGCCCCCGCCCTGACGCTGTCGACCCTGACCAGGCTGCAGCCTCGGCGGCGGGCGGCGCAGGCGGCCCCCGCCAGCCCAGTCCAACGGCGGCTGCGCCAGGGCGGCCCTCCCTGCGCAGCGCCGATCCGCTCCCCGAGCAGGGCGGACTCTGCGCGCGCTAACGCCCAGGCGACCTCGCCACGCGACCGCCATACGGGCGGGCGCGTCCCGCGCAGCAGGTCCTGCAGCCGCCACAGCTCGCGCAAGGCCCCTGGGAGCTCCACGAGCTCGCCGCCCCGCGAGACGCAGGCTGATGGCCAAGCCCCCGAGGTGGTGCCACGCTTTGGTGCCAGCGCCATCGAACCTGGCCAGGTCGACCTCGAGCCGACGCCGTCCACGGACCAGGAGCTGCCGCCGCCCACCCGCGTGGTCGTCCCCATCGACGAGGCGCCGACCTTCGACCCGTTCAAGAACAAGTACCGCGTCAAGGACCTCGCGGCGGGTTTCGGCGGCGGCTCACCGCTCTCTCCACAGAGTCGTGGCGGCGCCCTCGCCACCTCAGCCGCTGCCGCGGCAGCGGCGGCCCCGCGTGGAGTCAGTCCTGTCCGCAACGCTTGCCTCACGGCAGCGGGCATGGACGAGGCCCAGCGCCAGGCCACCGACCGCGCTGCTCGAGCTGTTCCACCTGATGCTGCTCATCACGCTACTGACGGGGCGGGCGCGCCGCCGCAGGACGGACCAGCGGTGTCGCGTGCGCAGTATATGCGCGCGCGTTGCGCCGCTGCCGCGCCGAGCTGCCGCCGCTGGTCTGCTTTTGCTCTTGTGTTCGGCAGGACGGATCGAGGAGTCGCCTCCCTCTCCCTCTGCTGCCGTCTCACCTCTCCTCCCCTCGTCCCCCACGGTACAGGAGTGAGGAGGATTTTTCGATGCAGTTTTGCCGATGTTTATGAACCCCCCCTGGCGCAGTGTCGACCATGCCCCGCCTATACTTCTGGCCTGACGGCGGCTTCAGCCCCGTTCAAGCCAATCTGCAGGGACGCCATGAGCTCCTACTGTGGCCAAGCCTCCTACCTGGGTGAGGGCCAGGCTGCCCTCCACCGTGCGGGACGAGCCAACCCCAGCTCCACCGATGGAGACGGGCCAGGTCGCTCCATCCACCTCGTCAGCCTCAACATCACGAGTCTCCCAGCAAATTGGCCAACTATCACCGCTCTAGGTGTCGACCACAACGCCGCAGTCATAGCACTGCAGGAGACCCGACATGCCAAGCCTACCAGACAAGCCATCGCTACCAACGCCGCCAATCCACACCACGGGGGATATCATGCCAGTCTGGGACCTGACCTGGATCTGGCGCGAGCCCAGCGCAAAGCTGCCCACGGCGGCACAGACCACACGGTCGAGGGCAACACTGGCGCCTCGGGAGGGGTCGCCATCCTCTCTAAGGACGCCATCGTCGACTCCACCGTCGACGACACTGCGTCCTGTATCGCCACACTCAAGGCGAAGAAAATATGGCACGAGGCCTTCCTCCCGCTCTGCACTCAGCACCGCCGCAGGCGGCGAAGAAACAACCACGGGCCCGCTGGGATCTACATAGCGAGCCTCTATGGGGTCGCTGGAGGAGACAGCACCGACTTGTTTCGGCTAGCTGACTGCGCCGCCGCGAGGGTCGGCACCGCCCCGTATTTCATTTGCATGGACGCCAACACGAACATCGACGACAATCCACACCTGCTGCACATGATGCAACACGGATGGTTTAACGTAGCTGAAGGCACACCTGGCCACACCATGCACACATATGGCAATATCCCTGACTGGGACCGTGTCACCAAGTGTCCCCGCACTTCGCGCATCGATTACATCATCGCCAACCAAGCGGCGCGATCCCTTGTCACCGACTTCTGCTATCTGCGTGACTTGCCAGCGAAGTCCCACGTTGGCCTGCAGGTCACGCTCGACCTTAGCCGCCTCGACCATACGGCCCGACGCCTTCTAGCCCCCACGCCTTACCCTCCTAACGATGGAGCTCATGAGGGCCACGAACTTCAGGCATTAGGGACCCTTATCGCAGGGCGATACCAGGACCGCATGGAGCAGGCCGACACACGCGACGATGTGGAACGCATGTTCGCCCTGGCAAACGAGGCCAGCCATGAGTACCATCTCACTCGGCTGCGCGACCTGCCACCTCCGCCGCCAGACCACCCAAAAAAGAAGCCCCCTACCATGCACGGGCTCACACCCACGTTCGAGGAGCGACCCGCTGTCCCCCGCGCCTTTCCCACCTACGGAGCTTCCACGATTCACATGAACCGCCTTCGCAAGCTCCATCGGCAACTTTGTGAGCTTCGCTTCATCGGACAGCACCATCATATCGACTGCCGTGCCATCCCGCCGTACCTGGCGCAGCGCATCGACTGCACGTGGACCGCGGCCCGCCTTCTCTGTCACAAGCTGCGCCCCACGGTCCTCCTGGCCTTTCCTGAGGCCTGGACCCCCGACGAGCCAGCACCACACGGAGAGCACCTGGACCGTCTGATCCAAAACCTTGACTCAGAGCTGGCGCGACGTGCAAACCGAGCCAAAGCTGAACGCATCAAGATTTGGGCTGAGGGTGTCCGCGAGCCAAGCGGGCGAAAGGCGGCCATATACGCACGGGCTGCTGACTGCTCGCCCACGGCGTATCTCCGCACGCCCACCACTCCCGACGATACGCAACTCCACTGCGACACCACCGCCTTCAACCCTGACCAAGCTTGCACGGACGATAGTGATGCCGACACCGACGCTGGCGGCTTCAGCCCCAGCGACGGTAGCTCGCTCGACACGGACAACGACGAAGGCCACACTTGTGACCCACCACCTGCCCAGGTTCCCGACGCCCTTCCCGCCAACGCCATTGTTGCCAATACCAAAGACATGCTTAAGCTCATGGTCGACACCTGGGAGCCCATCTTGGGCAGGTACCGCGCTCGTGCGGTCCATGACGCCGAAGCTATGCCGACGTGGGCGGACTTCTACGACGAGTACCGACAAGAGCTGCCTACGCCATCACCAGCAGCCCTTTCCACCTCACCGACGACCAACTCATCCACTTCATTCGCACCCGTTCACCGTGCCGCGCGGGGGGACTCGACGGCTGGACAACTAAGGAGGCCAAGGAGTTACCCGACGACATCCTTCGCCTCTTCGCCAGCGTCTTACGTGCTATGCAACGCACTGGCACCATCCCAGAACCCCTCCTTCATGTGCCAAACCCGTGCCTCCGAAAAGGCCGAGGGGAACTCCCGACGGACCAACGACTCCTCTCGGTTCTGTCCGTTTGGATGTACGCGTGGGAAGCGCCAGCCTACCGTAGCCTCACGGACTGGCGGAAAGGATGGACCCACGCCACGAGTTTCGGCGCTGTTCCCAAAGCTACCATTGGGGATGTCAGCACCTCTCTCGCCCTGCGCATAGAGCACGCCAGGGCTTTGCTCCTCCCCTTAGCTGGAGCTGCCCTAGACCGACAGAAGTGCTTCGACTACCTCATCACGGACATATGCCTTAACCTTGCGCTGCACGCGGGGTGCCCTCAAGACATCGTTACTGTCCGCCGAAACTTCTACAATCACCACAAACGCTACATCCGCATGAACGGAGCGTACTCTAAGGACTTGGCCAGGACTAACGGTCACCTCCAGGGAAGTTCGTGGTCCCTGGACGACATCAAGCTGCTCATGTGCGTGTGGACAAAGAGGCAGCATCGATACGTTCCTCGATCACTCAGCACTACCTTTGTTGACGACAGCAACTCCACTACCCACACCGCGTCTGAGCTGCAGAAATCTCTTGACGAAACCGCCAAGTTTGATCGATTCTCAGGTCAACGCATTCACCCTGGTAAAGTGGCAGGGTGGGCGCTCACCGACGAACTTCACGCCGCCGTCACCCAGCTCACTCTGGCGGAGCGCCCCCTACGTGTGGTCGATTCCTTCAAGCTCGTCGGGAGTTACATCAACGCCGAGGCAGCGCCGGCTCCAGCCGCGCTTAACCTCACGGCCACCGCAGATGCCCGTGTTCGGAGGGCGACTATTCGCCTGCCGCGCATTGGCAAGCTCCCATCGCCGATGCTTATCAAGGCGCGGCACGCCCGTTCCCTTGCTGCCAGTGTCTGCACCACGGGCACCGACATTCAAGCACCATCAGGCCCAGCCAAAACTGCCTACAACCACGCCCTCAAGGCGGCTATCCGCCCCAAGGGGAACAAGTGGGTCGAGTTCTGGACTCTCATGGCCGTGTGCGTCCCAGGACACGCCCTGGAGATCGACGCCATCACGCAGCGTGAAGCATTCCTGTGCCTGCGGCGACAGGTTAACCGCGACGTTACACTCTGCGGGCTCGCCAGAGACCTCCAACACCACGTCCAGACCCTGTTTGGTGGAGGACCCGTCGGACGACTCGTCCAGTCGCTCCAGCAGCTCCGATGGACCTGGCCCACATTTGGCATCATGTACGACGACTGGGGCTGCCAGATCAGCTGGCTGAATTTACCCCAAAACGCCTTCCTTCACATGCTGCGGGCCTCACAACGCAGAGCTTTTCTGCGGAGGATCAAGCCACGGCGACACGACCTTGGATACCTTGCCTCTGTCAAACAGGGCCTCGACCTCTTCGCCAGCACGTGGCTCGCCCGAACTAAAGGAGCAGCCAAATGCACTGCCTGGCAGCTGGCGCTCCTCCTGAACTACCTGTCGGGCGGGGACCACACCCAACAGCGACGATCCCGATCAAACACGTCAGCCGACCCCAGCCCCATCTGCCGACACTGCGACGAGGAAGAGGAAACTCAGGAGCACACTGTCCGCGACTGCCAGTGCTGGGCCCGAGAAAGACTCCCTCTCACCACCCTCATCAGTGACGACAAGTGGGCCCGTCTCCCGCCGCACACAAGACACTGCGGGCTCTTCGACGAAGACCCAGCCCTCCTCGACCTGCAGGCCGACCTCGCGAGGGACCCGCTGCCACAGCCCATGCCGCGGCCCCCCCCTGAGGGAGATCCTGCGGCTTCAGCCCAGGACACCTACACCACCTACCTTGACCACGACACTGGTTGGACATGGGTCTACGCTGCCACAGACGGTGCATGCACCAACCAAGCCATCCCTTTGCTAGCACGAGCGGGTTACGGCGTCTACTACGGCATCGACCATCGCATGAACTACAGTGCACGCGTCCACGGCCTAACGCAGAACGCCCAGGTTGCCGAGACCCTCGCCATCGTCCACCTTACGGCATGTGCCGAACGGCCCGTGCACGTTTTCGTTGACAACCAGGCGGTGGTCGATGGGTTCCAAAGCATCATCGACGGACATCCAGCGCCGCAGGGCACGCACGTGGACCTCTGGGAAAAGATCCACCGATGTGTTATGGCCAAGCCAAACATGTTCCGCGTCGAAAAAATCGCCAGCCACCTGGGAGACATGGGCATCGACCTTGGGCTCATCGGGCCCATTGCGGAGGAGTTCAACCGTCAGGCTGACGCCCTTGCCACAACGGCGGCACGCACTCACAACCTTCCAGACGACATTGTCGAAGCTGCCAAAACACGACATCGCCAAGCGACCGTGCTCCATGGGGTCGCTGTCGCTATTACGAGCGCAGACACCGCACTCTCCCGCTCCCACACCGCAGGGCTGGGTTTACAGCTGCGGAACTCAGCAAAATGGAACCAAACCCCCTGCTGTCGGACCAGGCACCACCCGCGGCTGGACCAGACATCCCGCAGAACCCGCACGAGCTCTGGGCCGAGGCCCAACGGGCGATATACGACGAACAGGAGGACGACCCGTTCGGCTTCGGCGGGGGACTAGACTTCCTGGACGACGGGCCAGCCAGCGCCAACCTTGCCCCGTCGGGCATCCGCACGACGCCTACCTCGACTCCGCCACCGAGAGCGGCACCGCACCCACATGATGACGTCGCTCACCTCCAAGACGCCGATGAGCAGGAGGACGACCCGTTCGGCTTCGGTGGGGGATTGGACTTCTTGGACGACGGCCCAGCCAGCGACAACCCTGCCCCGTCGGGCAACCTCCCGACGCCTACCGCGACTCCGCCACCGAGAGCGACAGTGCACCCACATGATGAGGTCGCCCACCGTCAAGACGCCAACGATGACCTGGTTGACCCCCTCGGACCGAGTGGCAGCATAGACGACACTCCGCCGACACCTCACGCTGCCGACCATGCCGCCCTATCGAGACGTCACCCGACTACGCGGCCGACCTCAGAGCCCTCGCATGGCAGCATGATTGGTCCTACCGTGCCACCCACTCCGTCCCCCCACCAGCGCCAGCCCGCGGGGGCGGCTCCAGCCCCCCCGCAGGGCACCGAGCCAGTCAGGCCGCCGCACCCCGTCTATGCTTCCACTGATGCTGGGCGTGAGGATGCGGCTCGTCCGACCTCACGGGGCGTGGCCCTAGCGGCTCCAGCCCTGGGGCCGCGTGTTACCCTCCAGTCACCTCTCAAGGGTGACGGCCGTCAGCACACAGGGTGCCGTACTGCGCCAGCCCACCACTTGGCCAGGCGCACTGATGACCTCGTCCCTGCCACGAGGCCCGAGGCCGTTGACACTGAGCAGCCGCCCCTCACCGACCGCGAAACCGAGCTGTCCCAGGCTATGGCCGCTCTTCAGCAGAGGTGTGCTGCTCTCGCCGCGGACCTCGCCGCTGCTCAAGCCCGTCAAGGCCCTCTGCTCCAGCGCCTCCACAGCGCCGGGCGTGCCTTCGCCGAGCTGCTTATGCCCTCGCCCGATGGTGCTGCGCCGTCACTCACCATCCAAGCTATGCTGTCATCGCTCCGCGGCGCTTCCCCTGGTGCCCCGCGCTAATTCCCTCCTTTCTGCCTGCCCGTGTGTACGCGTGGCTCCGCGTCCACGGTGTCAGGGCGTGGGGGCGGGGGGTGCCCCGTCCCTACGCGCCGCTATGCGGCCAAGCGCCCAACTGGCGGTCTGCCAAGCCGCCTAGCCACGTGTCAGCACGTCGCCTTCCTCGTTGGGGCCTTTTTCTTTACGCGGTCTGACAGGTGAGATCTTCACCGTCTGTCCGCCGTCTGTAGCGTCTGTCGCACTGCGCCGGGGGAGGGGGTTTTTGTTGCCCGCCCTCGTATCTAAAGGCTGCACCGCCGCAAATAGTGTTTAGCGAGTTGTCGCACCGCAGTGCGCCTCGCGGACGGACCCTGGTCCGCCTACTTGTCCGCTCTCTCTCTCTCTCTCTCTCTCTCTCTCTCTCTCTCTCTCTCTCTCTCTCTCTCTCTCTCTCTCTCTATATATATATATATCCCTCTCTCACTATCTCCCTGTCTCCCCCTCTCTCTCTCCCTCTCTCTCTGCCCGCCCTTTCCTTCCCTATCCGCCCCGTCTTCCTCCTCTTCGCCCCGCCCCCCTCCTTCCGCCGCCGTTTCGGTCCCAGGAGTCCGGCTCTGACGGCCGCCCCCCCTGCAACGCGGGGGCAGGGAGTGATGGCCGCGGCCAGCAGCAGCCGCAGCAGCCCATTGGGCCCCGCAGCAGCGGGGCCTCGGGGCCGACTGTCGGCAGTGTATACAGCGAAGTCTGGGAAGGTTTGGCGACCTGTGGGTGGTCGGGCAGAACCCTGGAAGGGTCCTTGGGCCCTTGTGTCAGAGGGCGCCCCCGCAGCAGCGGGGGCTGCGCCGCCTGGCGTTTCAAGCTCAGCAGCGGCGGCGCGATCAGAAGTTTCTACGATGCGCGCCCGCCCAGGCGACTCGGTGGTGGATCCGAGCGATGGCGAAGAGCCTCAGGAAGAGCGGCGCGATCAGCCGGCCTTTGGGGGCTGCGCGCCGCCCGACGACGTCGAGCGGCGCAGGTGCGTTCTTCGCGACACCGCCCCGCTCCAGCTCCTCTGCGAGCGTAGAGCGGCTGGCGTGAACAGGCAGCGGAACGACAACGTGGGCAACCTTTCCGTCCTGTTCGGGAACTGGGGCCCCATGCCGAGCGAGACCAACAGCGCGGACCAGCGGCGGAGACTTGAGTTGCAGCTGCGGCATTGCCCTGCTCTCGTGGCGTGCTTTGCGGAATGTGAGGAGCAAATGGAGGCAATCCTACAGCGGCCAGGGAAACGGCCGCCGCTGCAGGCGGACGCCCCCGCAGCAGCGGGGGCGTCAGCAGCGGAGGGCCAAAGCAGCAGCAGCGGTGGGCCTTTTGTCGCCCCCGCAGCAGCGATGGCGACAGCAAGATCAAGTCGTGCTGCGAGTGTTGGCGATTGCCAACAGCTCCAGAATCGACCAGAGTACGAATACTTGACCCTGCGCGGGCGTGAGGACAAGTCCTTGTGCATCGCTGCGCGCGCACATCTGTGCCACGGAATGCGGCTGCCCCGCTGGGAAAGGAGTGTCGTCGGCCACTGCAAAACTGCAAAAGGGAACGAGATGGAAGCGTTCTCGAGGATCATGGCGGTTGAGGTCTACTTCGACCAAACCTGCGCCCACTTCGGCTCGGAAGTGCGGGCGCGCGCGGTGCACCTCCACCGCGACACGGCGAAAGCTTCCAAAGGCTTCAAGGAGGCTCACAAGACGTGGTGGCGGAGGCTGGCGGCCATCTTGCAGGAGAACAACGTTGACATCCTTTGTGGGGGTGTCAGCATGGCGCTCACACAGACGCTGCCGAGTTTTCGGGGTCTAGGCTTGCGATTGGAGACGGCAGCAGCGTACTTCTGGCGCGGATTGGACGGCACTCCGTGCTTGGACAGCTGCGGCATCTTCGTTCTCAACAGGCCTGGCGAGTACACCCTGCGCCGGCCGCTGAGCGCCGTGCACGACAGAGACGAGGCGGGGTTGCTCTTCGCACGCAAGTCGGCGATCGGTGAGATCGGGCACCGTAACAGAAGCAAGGCAGAGGCCCCCGCAGCAGCGGGGGCCTCCACCAGCCCATCATCGGAGCCGACGTACTGGCACCACTGCCAGGAAGGAAGCCCTGGGATGCCTTACGATCGCTACTACCCGAAAAAAGACGCCCGCGAGCACCTCCAGGATTTACTGACTCAGTCAGAGGTATGCCAACGCAAGATCCAAGAGAAGGAGCGTGAGAAACTGAGGCGCGCCGAGGCTGAGGCTAGAGGGGACCACCGCTTCTCTAATAATCGCGAGGTGCCCCTCTTCCGCGCGTTGCAGAAGACGTTCCCCCCGGAGACCGTGGAGGTGGAGGGGCGCTGGCACGGCGGCGCCCACTACCCTCTCCTGTTCCAAATGCGCATGGCCAGCTCGCGTTCGCAGGGAAGGAATCAGGAGAGAAACAAAGAGAAGAAGGACAGGCGCGCCCAGAAACAGCAAGCAGCTGCGCTCCAGGGCGCCGCAGCGGCGGCGCCCGAGCAGCACGGGCCCGAGCGCCAGGCGCCAGAGCAGCACCGCGAGAGGGACGAGCAAGACGAGCGCGCCCAACAGGCGCGGCGCCCACCAAGATGGGCAAACGAAAACGCGGACGACGACCGCGACTGGCCCGCGGCTGGCGATGGAAGGTCGCAGGCGGGGGGTTGAAAGGGGGAGGGAGGGAGAGGGGGGGTGGGGCACGGGGAGGGCAGGAGGGAGGAGAGGGAATGAGGAATAGGCCGAGCAGGACGAGGGATGACATAAGGAAATGAGTGTCGGGAAGGGGCGGGAGTTGACAGGAAGGGGATACTTATAGAAACAGTTACTTA
The DNA here is from genome assembly GCA_963575745.1 of Prorocentrum cordatum. Lineage (NCBI taxonomy): Eukaryota > Dinophyceae > Prorocentrales > Prorocentraceae > Prorocentrum > Prorocentrum cordatum. The sequence continues at coordinate 571,775 of CAUYUJ010017671.1, read as the reverse complement.
TCACCCCCAAGGTGGCAGCCGACCCCGCAGTGGCCATCTCCAGGGCCTGCGCCGCTGGAGCAGCGAGGGCAAGGGTTGCAAGAGCAGCAGCCGCGGGAGGCGCCGCGGCATCAGCCGCCAGAGCCCCCGCAGCAGCGGGGGCCACAGACGCCATGACAGCACCCAACAGACGGGGAGTGGCGCAGGGATGAGTGGTGGCGCACCAGGGAGGGCGAGGAGCGCGAGTGGCAACAGCCGAGCGGCGAGGCTTCCTCGCTGCAGGACCGCAGGGTCGACTCCGCCTGGCGCGACATGCAAGTTGCATTCGGCAGCGCCCCGCGCCCCAGTGACTGGTGGAGCAGCCACAGTGGGCGGAGTGGCGGCCAGGGGCACTGGGAGGCCACGAGTACGACGCACTGGACGTGGGTCGAACACCCCCCCGAGACCAATCCCTGGGAAGAACTTAATTAGCTGAACCATCGCACAGGGGCCGCCCCTCCGCAGCAGCGGAGGGAGGCCTCATCGGCCGAACGTCGACCCTCCGCAGCAGCGGAGGCCTTGCCAATGCATCGTGAGCGGCGGCGACTCGCGCGCGCCGTCGTGCTCGGCGACCGCTGCCCGAGCGGAGAAGGAAAAAGAAACTGTGCTTTCATCGGTGCTGTCGTTGCCTCCTCTCCTTCATCGTTTTCTGCTCCCTCCCCCTCCAATCCCCCATCCCGCCATCACATTTTATCGTCTCCAATCGTATCGGGAGCTCCCGTGGCAGAAGAGCACCCAGAACGAGGTCCTCCGTGACAGAGGGGGGGGGGCATCTTAGGGCCCCTCTGTGACAGAGGGGGGGCCAAAAAACAAATGATCACTTTAATGCGGCTTCTGGATTAACGAGCGCTAACATGTGTCGCAGACTGACGTCCAAATTGCTGCACCCAAAGTTGAGGACGACACGCGCGCACACACACACACACGCACACAGACACACACACACACACACACACGCACACACACGCACACGCACGCACGAACGTACGCACGCTCACACGCACACAGTGTCACACACACACACACAGACAGACGCACACGCACACCAACACGCACGCACGCACACCACACACACATGCACACGCAAAACCACGAGCAACAACAGAGCAACAACACAAAGACACACACAAACGCAAACACGAACACAAACCCAACCACAAACACAAAGACAACAGCAAACACACAAACACAAACACAACCACAGACGCAGACACAAAACAAACACACGCACATAGACACGTACACACAAACACAATCACAATCACAATCACATGCACATCTGTTAATTGCTACCATCGGCTCTCTCTTTCGCACAGCATGCCACCAGAGCCCCCATGCCGAAACGCTTCCATGGAGCCGTGCAACACTACAGCCGCGGTGGCGAAACGCTGCAACGCGCCTGCTCGAGAGACATCGGCGGACCTGTCGTGCATGGATTTCCTCAAATGGCTTGATTGTCAGAGTGAAGCTTGCCATCGCTCGGACGTCCATTCCCTGTTCATATTTCGATTTCGTGCGCTTTCTTCTGCTCGGTGATCCAGGACGCTCCTCGATGGCCCTCGCAGCGGACACACGTCCGAGCGATGCCAAGGAAAAGGCCGAACGGTCTTACACGGTCCCCGAATTAATGGCTGAGGTAGGATTCCGCTGCGCGGACTCTTGCTGCTTGCTTAAAAGGATCGTCGATGCGCCCGCCGCCCGCCCGCGAAGCATCCCGCGACCCACCCGCGACCCGCCCACGACCAGCCCCGCGACCCCGATCGGCGACCCCGCGACCCACCCCGCGACCTTGTGATCCACCCGCGACCCACCTGCGACCCACCTGCGGCCCTGCGGCCCTACCGTGACCCGTCCCCGCCCCGCGACCCTCCTGCGGTCCGTCCTGTCGCCACATCACTCCGATCCGCCATTGTGGGGGATTCGGTATCTGTCCGCTTCACATGCGCGCAAAAGGCCACAGGAGAATTCCCATTGCTTTCCCAGGAGACCCCTTGGTGAGCCAAGCAAATTGCAATCCGCGTGGTTGCTCCATGTTTTGTCTTGCGTGCCGCCATTTTCATTTTCATAGGCCGCACACAGCAATATAATCCCGTAGCACCCCGCAGTTGCGGATAAGAGTGAGGGGGCGGCGGGGTACGTCGGCAGTCTGCGAGGCTCTGCGAAAAAGCCCGCCGCAGGCGCATAATTTTCAAGCTGTACACATTGGTTTCTTAAACCAATGTGGGTGGGTCATGGGTTGGGTCGCAAGTGGGTCGCGGGTGGGTCGACGGTGGGTCGCGGGCCGGGTCGCGGGTGGGTCGCGGGTGGGTCGCGGGTGGGTTTCGGGTGGGTCGCGAGTGGGTCGCGGGTGGGTCGCGGGTGGGTCGCGAGGTGGGTCGCGAGGTGGGTCGCGGGGGTGTCGCAGGGTGGGTCGCGGGTGGGCCGCGGGTGTGACATCTACAACAAATAAGACAAACAACAACAACACCAACAACAACAGCAACAACACCAACAACAACAATCATTTTAAGACTGTTCGCCCTTCTCTGCTCGAGTGTCCAATAACGCGTATTTCCCAAACCGTCGATACCCGCCCTCTTCGTCTTCGATCGAACCCCTCTCGGGGGGTATACCTTTCTTCCTTGCAGTTGGGCCCAAGCAAGCGGCGGGGCAGCTGCGGACCGTCGGCCTGGCCAGCGGCAGCGCTGATCGGCGGGGCGACCGCGGATCGTCGACCCGACCCCAAGAGGGACGGACAGGGGACCGACCACGACGACGACGACGTCGACGACGACGGCGACGACGACGACGACGACGACGGCGACGACGACGAGCGAAAGCGAAAGCGAGAGAGAACGACAGCAGGGCCACGAAGGACACGAAGTAGGCCACGAAGGGCGACAGCGGGGACACGAAGGGAATGCGTATGGGGCCACGAAGAGCGCGAACGAGCGGGGGCCAGGAAGGGCAGATAATGCGGGGCCAGAGAAGGCAACGATGGGGCCACTGAGGGTAGCAACTGGGCCACGTAGGACAGTGAGGGGGCCACAAACGGCGACAGCGGGGCCACGAAGGGCATGCACATGGGGCCACAACGGGCGCGAAAGAGCTGGGGCCACGAAGGGCATACGTAATTATGTTGGGCCGCGGAGGACAAGGACGGGGCCACTGAGGGCAGCAACGGGGCCACGAAAAGCATGCATATGGGGCCACCACGGGCGCGAACGAGCGGGGGCCACGAAGGGCATACATACATGGGGCCACGAAGGGCAGCGAGGGAGCCACGAAGGGCTGCAACGGGGCCACGAAGGGCTGCAACGGGGCCACGAAGGGCAGCGAAGGGGCCACGAAGGACTGCAACGGGGCCACGAAACAAAGCGAGGGGGCCACGAAGGGCTGCAACGGGGCCATGAAGGGCAGCGAGGGGGCCACGAGGGACTGCAACGGGGCCACGAAACAAAGCAAGGGGGACACGAAGGGCTGCAACGGGGCCACGAAGGGCAGCGAGATCCCGATTCCTACGTCATCTGTGAGGGAGTCCTCAGCGTGAGCGCGACTCCTGGGTGCCTGGGTGTCGGGAGCGCGGCGCTTGAGTAAATTGCATGAAGTTCCAACGCAAGGGCGCTATTCGTCAGTAAATTGTGAGCAAATCTCCAGTGACAGCGCGACTCCAGAGCGCCGGGAGAGCGATTCCTTAATAAATTGTAAGGTCGTCTCGGGCGGGAGCGGGGGTCTTGGCTAAATTGTGAGGAAGTCTAAGGCGGGAGCCGTTGTTGTTGTTGTAACATTGGGGCCAGGGGCAAAATTTGAGATCAAGACTTGCCCTGTCAAAAAACCGGGTGCGAGCGTCGAGGGGCACACTTCGATTGAGATAGAACAGTATGCACCGGTGGGGGGATCAACAATAATTAGTCTTCAGAACAAAAATTCGACGCAACAGAAATAATCCTCGCCACGCATTCCCATTTCAGACACGCACCCAGGGACAGTGAATGACCGTTCAGCCCCCTCACCCTGATAATCAACGCATCCTCTGACCGGTCCCTACGACGGCCAAAGAATTGCCCCAAGGTGGACTCGCGATGGCCCAAGACCGCCCATGACCTGCACGAGAACGGCGCGAGACTGGGCCAAGACGGCCCACAGATGACCCCGAAATCGTCCACACAACCACGAGCTGGTTCCACAGCTTCTGTTTTGGGGGAACTCGGGGAACTCACTGTGCTCAAGACGGCATGGCCCGCGGAGGACTCACTGGAACTCGGGGAACTCACTGTTTTGAGAGGACCGCGGAGGCCCCCGCGGAACGAGCCATGGTGGAGCCCTGGCGAAACCGTCGTGGATTCATGCCGGGTTCATCCTGGAGCAACTCTCGTCACTGTCTTTCGCTCCATCTCAGAGCCCGTGGCCTTCTGGGCCTCGTGGGGAGATCGCCTGAGGTCATCAGCCTGGGACTTCCTGAACGAGCTTGAACCACTTGGGACAAGGGCACCTCCGGCATTGTGGAACATGTCGCAAATAGCTGGGCCATCTCATCAGGCCCAGAGAACCGTGGCCCATCTAGCACAGCGAATTTAACGCAACAACATCCTGTGCGAGCTGAGCGTGGCTGAGACTCCTGTGTAGCAGTGGTGCACGCGCCAAACAAACGGGCTGCTGCGAGCCTGCAGTCTCAGGCACACTGCGAAACACAGCTTGCAATGCATAGTAAAGCGCTGGGGCACATGACTTCTCGTGTCAAGCGGCTGGAAACAGGACGTTCTGGAATCTAGCCGCACAGCTAGCTGGCCAGAGGTCAAGACTGGCCGCGCAATGCTAAAAATGCCGTGGGGCAAACGACCTTCGACTGGCGACCCCCTGGTCGACCGCTCTGGTCATCCCCTTCGACCGGCCCGTTCATGCCAAATTCTTCCAATACGATCTCGCATGCGCATGCCGAATATATAAAATGCTGTTTGCGCGAGTCGTTACGGGGGTGGAGCGAGGGGGTTAGCCTTCTCATAAATTGCTATCAGATCGGAAGCCTCCTGCCTCACCCGAAACCATGCGCCTCGCAGAAAATGGGTCCTGGACCACCTGGCCTTCCCCACGACCAGCGTCTCATCCTGAATCGTTGTTCTGCTGGTATGATATTCCACCACAACTACCATGGGTAGCTGAAGGAGGAAGTGGAGGAGGAGGAAGAGGACGAAAAGGAGGAGGAGGAGGAGGACCTCCCCATCCTCCCTGCTCCGACGCCCAACCCGTCCAACCTATTGTTGTGGTGGTGGTGGAAAATCGGCCCATCATGTTCGACAGTCGTGGGGTTCGGGGAATGCCCCGCGCGGCCGAGGACGAGGAGGAAACCGCAGAACCCGTTTTTCCCCCAGGCCCCGTCCTCTGCCTGCCGAAGACAGAGCGAACGCAGCGCAGAAAAACGTTAGGGAGCTGCGGCCTTCACTGGCGGCGCGCAAGGAGGGGGGCAGGGTGAGGGGGGAAGGCTTCTTAGAAGCAGGGGTGCTTCCAAGAAACCTTCCCACTCCCTCCTACACCCCTTCCGCGCATAGCTGATTTCAGGTACACAACCACGGCCACCACTGCGAGAGCGCTGACGTCCCACACACCGAGAAGGTCCTCGGAGGGGTGAGCCGCAGTCGCGTGCAAGGAACTATTGGAGATCGTCCTGGGAAAGCTCTGCTGGGTCGGAGGCTGCGTGGTGAGATCAGAAAGAACACGTTCTGTGGTCGTTTGAGGGGGCGGGTGGGTTTGGAACGGGACTCCCCCCCCTTGAATGCAGGGGGGGGGGGTTCAACTCCCCCCTCCGTGACGGAAGTGGGGGGTTCGAACACCCCCCCTCCCCTACTTTTCCTCTCTCCCTCACCTCGGGCTGGTGCCTGCGTCGGCGGCGGCTGGCGGCGGCGGGGATGACGATTTCTTTTTCGGAGACGGCGCCGGCGCCTGCGGCGGCGGGCGGCGGCGGCGGCGGGGAGCGTCGACGAGGACGGCGCTGGAGGTGGTGGGTTGTGGTGGTGGTATTGGGGGTGGTGGTGGTTGTGGTGGCGGTTGTTGTGGTGGTGGTTGTTGTGGTGGTGGGTGGCGGTGGTGGTGGTTGTACCCGGTGGTGATGGTTTGGTGGTGGTGTGGTTGTGGTTTGTGGTGGTGGTGGTGGTGGGTTGTGGTGGTGGTGGTGGTGGTTCTGGTTTTGGTGGTGGTGTGGTGGTGGTTTGTAATGGTGGTGGTGGTGGGTTGTGGTGGTGGCGGTGGTTTGTGTGGTGGTGGTGGTGGCGGTGGTGGTGGTGTGGTGGTTTGTGGTGGTGATGGTGGGTTGTGCTGCTGGTAGTGGCAGTGGTTGTGGCGGTGGGTGTGGTGGTGGTGTGGTAGATTGTGGTGGTGGTGGTGGTGGTGTGGTGGTGGGTTTTTGTGGTGGTGGTGATGGTGGGTTGTGGTGGTGGTGGTGGTTGTGGCGGTTGTGATGGCTGTGGTGGTGGTGGTGGTGGTTGTGCGGTGGGTTGGTGGTGGTGGTGGGTTGAAGCGGTGGTGGTGTTGGTAGTGGTGGTGGTGGTAGTGGTGGTAATCGTCGCTGCGTCCCCGCCGTCGCCGGCGCCAGCGCCAGCGCTGCTGGCCGCCGCCAGCGATGCCGCCGGCGCCAAGGGGGGAGGGGTTTAACCTCCCCCCTCGTCGCTGCGTTCCCGCCGTCGGCGCTGCTGGCCGCCGCCAACGCCAGCGCCGGCGCCGGCGGCGGGGGGAGGAAGGGGGGGGGGTTTTACCCCCCCCCATCCTGGGCTGCCTCTGGTCATCGTCGCTGCGTTCCCGCCGTCGGCGCTGCTGGCGGCCGCCAGCGCCGGCTCTGGCGCCAGCGCCAGGTGTGTGTGGTTTGAACCCCCCCCCTTTGGGAGGGGTGGGGGTGGGGGGGGATCGGGAAGGAGGGGTTTGGGGGGGAGGGGAGTCTCCCTGGTTTTGATCGACGGCGCCGAGAAATTGGTATCGCCTGACTGTGACATCGATTTCGATTTCAGTTCGTGTCGTCAATTGGCCGGGCCCGTCCGATGGTTGCCCCGATGGTTGTGCAAATCGATGCCCCGATGGTTTTCCAGATGGTTGTCCAAATGGTTGTCAAAATGGTTGTCTGGATGGTTGTCCGGATGGTTGTCCAGATGGATGTCCTGATGGTTGTCCCGATGGTTGTCCAGATGGTTGTCCCGATGGTTGTCCCGATGGTTGTGATTATGGCTGTCCCGATGTTTGCCCCGATTGTTGTCCCGTTGGGTGTCCTTATTGTTGCCCCGATCAATTGTTCTGATGGTTCTACGAGGTTACCATGCCGAAACATGCGCCATGCGAAACCATCGCATAGGAAACGCAACCCGAGGTCATGATAACATCATAAAACCATCCTGCGGGGCAAACGTGTAAAACTTCGGCCTACGGAGCACACGCGTTGTTTTGTGTTTGCACAAGTCCGCTCTGCGGGGCAACCAATACTACAATACGCGATGCAATGTATATACGCATGTATGTAGAAACACATGGAAATTGGAGTAGGAGAGCCGGTGACATATGTATATGTGTGTAAATGGATATAAAAACACATGTACACATAGACGTGTATGCCGGTGGGCATATAGACCGCTCGCCCCGATTATTGTCTCGATGGTTGTCCCGATTTATGGTTAGTGGTGAGAATTAACGTGTTGAAGTAACCATCGAAACTATAATGGTGCCAATGGATCATGGTATCGGCGGGTGCTTGGTCATACATATATACATGCATACATAGCCGTACATGCACATGTACATTTACATAAGCAACGAGGCTAAACATATGGAATCACATGGATATTCCGCACGCTATTTCAATCTATACATGTATGTATGCATACAAGGACGGGTTCACAAATATGTCGACCAGGCGATGATGGTAGCCAGCGTGGACCACACACTGTGGTGCTTTGCAATGAGCGCCGAACAATATGAATGCTGTAACACATGTGGTGCAATTTTGGTGGTGCAACCAATGTGGTACAATCGAGATGCTGCAAACGAACGAACAACTAAACAACGCAACGCAAAACAACACACACCAACACAAAACACTGCGGCGCAATGCGAACTGAAACAACGAAATGTGACGCAACGAAATGCCAAGCAACGCGCACCACCGCAAAGCAACGTAACGCAATGCAATGTAAACCACTGCGCATCAATGCGACGCATTGCAACGCAACGCAATCCAAACCACTGCGTGCAAACACTGTTTGGGGAACGCAATCATATCAATGTCCCGACGCTTCTTCCGCTCGTGAGTTGAACTGGGCGCCCAATGCACACCGCAGAAAACGTCAACTCACGCCCCAAGCTGCTTATCACTCGAAGGGTGGCCTATGAGGTATCACCACCCCCCGCGCCTGGAGCGCCCGGCCCTGATCAAGTACCCCTGCACTGCTGAAGTTGGCGGGGCCCCTCCTACCCACTTTCCGTGCCACGCAGGGGCATCCTGAGCGACTCGTTTCGCGCCTCCTCTGCTTGACTTCCTATTTCGGCTGGAAAACGAAACTGCGTAACGACGGCGATGGCCGCTGGAAAAGAGGCTGCCGCGCGGCGGATTCGCCATGTTTCTTTTGATATGACCATTGTTCCAGGCAGCCGAGGCCAACGACGGGGAAAAACCGGAGCCGAGCTGGCCTGTCGAGACAGCGAGCACCCGCCGTGGGGAGGTACGAGAACGAGGATGACGGATACGCCGCGAAACCGTGTACGCCGACGCCCGCTGACGAATTCTGCCTGCGCCCCAAGAGGCCCCCAAGAGGCCCCTCAACCAAGGTGCCTCACAAGTGCCCCCCCCAGAGTTCCAGAGAGAGGGAGCCTTGGACGGGGGACCCGAAGGGGCATTTCGAACAGTGGGCCCTGCGCCCCCCAGGAGGCCTTGGATTCCAACGCCGGTCTGTTGCTATAGAGGGGGTCGTGGGGCAAAGGTTGAAACGCAGATCCAGCCTATCTGTGCATGCGCGGTCTGGCGAAAACGGGTGGCATCAACACGACGGAGGGGAGCGTCGTGGACTCGAGCGGTTGGCCTGGACGCGCGCCGCGCACGACGAACCTCAGGACCTTGCTCTGCAGCCGCCACTTATGTTCTCCAGTGTCACACGGGCACGCAAAACGCCGCCCAGATGAACGCTAGCTGGCGCCCGCCCCACTTTCGCACGCCATCCCCCTCCTCCTCCCCGTGCCCCCTCCCCTTCGCCTCGCCCTCCACGTGCCCATCCGACTCCCCCCTCCTCATCATGCCCCACCTCCTCGTCGTCAATATCCTGCCCTCTTCTGCCAGTGAACGGGGATCATCCTCGCCCTCCTCCGCCCGACGCGCCCCCTCCCATCTGCGCCCTCGCCATTCCCCCTTTTCCCCTACGACCATGCGCGCTTCATCCTACCTCCTTTTGCCCCCCCCCCCGCTTTCCTCGTCCTCGTGATGCTGGCACCGATGCTGCCGTTCCTCCTGGGCCCACTTCCTCCCCCCCCTCCCCCCCTTCATCCCCCAACCCCGTCTCCACCCCTCACGTCGCATTTTTTCCCGCCCGTAGCATATCATCACCAAGCGCCCGCACCTTCTGTCCTCCGAAACCACGACACCGTGACCAGCAGGGAAATCGACGACAAATCCCACCCAGGCACCACTCCAGCCAGTAGCACGCACCACGTGCACAGTTGGACACACGAACTGTGTATTTCGCCCGCGTGCAACGCCCCTCGGTGGACAAGCCGAGAGAAACGCGAAAGTTCCCGCCCAACCACCACCACGTGCGAGGAACATACCCCAAATACGCAGATGGGAGCACGATCTGTGTGCACAGATCGCACCACGATCTGTGTAAACGATGGACCCATACGCGCAATTACACAGTTGAAGACACGAGCTCTGTACACAGGTCGCACCTTGACCTGTGTGTTTTGGAAAAATAAGCGCTCGCCACCTTGAAAGTATCCATGCTTTGCCAAACCAAAACCCACGTCGACATCCCCAGCTACGCCTGCGCGCGGCCCCATCACCTGCATGTCTTACAGCAAGGAGGGAGGATAAGATGTGACAACGGATGGTGGAGCAGGGATGCAAAGCGGAGGAGCGAAGAATGAGAGGGAAGAGAAATAGTGCGCTCTCACGCCGGAGCCGCGGCCGCCTTCGACCCCATCCAGGGGGTAGCGACAGGAGAAGGGAGCAAAGAGGAGGACGACGACGGAAAGCAAAATGTCAGCGGTCCGCAGATATACCGAACGATTGCGAGTCGGGTGGGCGCGGTTTCTTCGAGGCATTTCAATCCGGACCCTTACTGAGTTCACGCGTTCCCCCTCATTTGTATAAACACCGTGCCTTCTGCACACCCTCCTATACAACTGCCTCACAACGGAGGGGCGGTGGATTCCAAAGGAGGCCCCAACCTCCATGCCTGGCCGATGGTTGACTCACCTGGGACCTGAAACGGGCACCTGGGACACGAATGCTTCTCGTTGTGACTCATTGCGAGAGCGGCGCCCACCCTTCGTGCTCCGCTCCAGCGCGCTACGGTGCACAGTTCTGCGGCCCTGAGGGCCGAACAACTGTGCATCGCATCCCCATCACAGGTCGAGGATCGACGACGCCTCGGGGGACGCCAACGCGGTAAGGTGCACACGAGTCGCCCGCGGAATATTACTATTTCTCTCTCCCCACTCACACCTCCGCGGACACAAGCAACCATCAAAGATTTCTGTGCCTGGAGTGATAGACTCCCAGAACTGCCGTGCATGGAAAGCCCAGCGCGCACACGTGGAGAGAGAGAGAGAGAGAGAAAGAGAAAGAGAAACCAAACCACAAAGAAATATTAATAGAGAGAGAGAGAGAAAGAGAGACAGCGGGAGCAGGAAGAGCACGGACGCTGTGCGAAGACCTCTGCGGCCAAAGTGGCCACTTGTATAAACGAAATGGTATCACACAGCGCCGACCAAGGCGGGACGAGACGCCGAATCAGAGGCACGAGACAAGGAACAGACTTCCTCGGGGATCCGCACGGATCTCTTGCATCGGCGCTGGACCTTCCTGCCTGGCGCACGGAGCGCGCCAGGCGCGACGATCATAGCGACAGCCTGTAGTAGGCCCGGCCGTCCACAGAGTAGGGCTCGGGGGCGTCAGCCAAAATCGCGCCCGGGTTGGCCTCTTGGGCGTTGCTTCGCAAGGGGGGCGGTCGTCGGGGGGGCGGAGACACGTGCACCCTTCGGGCCCCTGTTGGGTCCCAGAGGGGCCCCTTGAGGGCCCCCCGAAGGTACACAAAAGCTGTACCTTTCCACACTCCCCCATGGAAAAAGACGCAGCTGCATAACCACAAACCTCCGGAGCTCCGCGCGAACTGCTTTGGATCGGGGCTGCACCCCCCTCCCTGGCGCGCGGAGCGCGCAGGGGGCCACGCCGGAGGCACAGCCAAGCGGGCCCTGGTGTCGATCCAAGAAAGAATGCTTATGCAACTTTAATTTCTTCGATTTTAGGGCCCCTTCGGTGCACAGAAGGTGTACTTTTTTCCGCCCTTCCAATAATCGGCCCGTGAGACTGGAGCGACGGGGACAACGTTAATGGGGGGCGGTGGGAGATGCAATAGTTCGCTTGCGCGAACTATCGCGTGAAGTGTTGCTGGGGTGCACGAACTATGGCACACGCTGTGAACTGTTGCATTGGAAACAATACACGAATACATCCGCGTGCACAACGGCGTCCAGGCTGCGAACTACTGCATCCATTCGTCTGCCGGCACTATTGCACCTACTCAGGCCCCTCATTTGTGCTTCAATCGGGTTAGATGGGATAGGACACGCGACAAGACACAAGACACAAGTTGCCATCACAATGTAGACGGCATGGGCCGCGAAATACGAGACACGAGGCTCCCTGCATGTGGCAGGGTCGACCTGCTAATCCAGGTCGACTGTAACTGCCCCCGCTGCTCCAGCCTGGGGCCCCCCTTGACGCCACGCCCGAACCTCTCTGGCGAGAGCCCTCCTGGGCTCTGGCGGGCCGCCGGGCGCCCCCGCGGGGCCCTCCGTCGCGACCGCCCGCGCCAGGGCGGCGGGCGCCGCCGCGTCCAGCAGGCTCCGGAGCTCGCCTTCGCTGCCGGCGATGAGGACGCGGGGCCCCGCGCCCGCCTCGTCGGCCATGGAGTGCTCCCGGCCAGCGACGAAGGTGGCCGCGCGCGTGGTCTGCTGGTGACCCTCCGGGGAGGAAGGAGAAGCACAGACAGACGCACACATAGACACAGACACAGACACAGACACAGACACAGACACAGACACAGACACAGAAACAGACACAGACACAGACACACACACACACACACACACACACACACACACACACACACACGCTGCTTGGCGAGCACGGCTTCGCGCGCAGCGACGGGGCGAAGCAGAGCGGTGAGAAGGGAAGCGAACGCGCGCGCGGCTGGCCCCTCAGAAGATGGAGCAGGGATTCACAGGGATCGGCCATGACGCACACACGCACACTCACACACATGCATTCACGCACGCTTTGTCTTTGTCTGCCTGTCTTTCTGCCTGTCAGCCTGCCTGTCTGCCTGTCTGTTTGTCTCCGAGAGAGATAATGTGCGAGTGTGCGTGCGAATGTGTGTGTGTGTGTGTTGCGTGTGCCTGCGTACACCTCGACGCCGCGTGATTTGGGCAGGCCCGCGCGCGTCTTGCTTCCGCTCGGCCTTCACTACGCGGCGCCGCTGCGCGCGTGAGACAGGCAGACAGACAGGCAGACAAACAGACAGACAGACAAAGACAGAGACGGAGACGGAGACGCAGGCGGAGACGGAGACAGACAGACACGCACGCACACGCACACACAACATACACAGACGACATAGACACGAACTGCCGGAGGTCCGCGAGCATCTCCTGGGTCGTCGCTGCACCCGCCTCCCCACGCCCGCTCCGCAGCGCGAGGAGCGCGCCGGGGAAGAGAGGCGCCAAGGGGCGCGGCCGGAGGTGCCGGGAGGGGGGCCCAGCGCCGTGTGGCGGCCCCGAACTTTTGGCAGGTTGATCTCTCAAGCTCTCCGCCGCCTCTGGCGGTGCGCGTCGCGAGCAGGAGCACAGCAGAGGCAGAGGAGAGCGCGGCATTGACAGTGTACGGCTCCGCACACGTGACAGCTGTGGACGAGCAGGAGCACGCAGCTCTGCTGTGTTCCTGCTCGCAACGCGCACCACCAGAGGCGGCGGAGAGCTGGAGAGATCCACATGCCGAACGGGCGCGGGCCCCAGGAGGACGATGAGTCCGATTCCTCGAGCCCCTCTCCCCAAGGCCGGCTCTTCATCCCGAGGTGCTCTTGCCGATCCCGAGGCCCGAGGCCCGATGCTGGGCTCCGGGTGCCCGAACTCACAAAACACAGCTGCGCCTCGATGTTTTCGAGGCGCTGGCTGTGTGGGTCCAGCGCTTTGTCAGCGTCGCAAATGGGGTCCTGGGCTGTGGGGCACCCCGGGCCGCCAGGCCCACCCCCCCCGCCGTGCGAGCATGGGGCCACCTCGGATCGATGGAGCACCATAACCAGCCTCGAACGTATCCTTATCCCTGAGATGGGCGAGCAAAAAGCAAGTACAATCTTGGGGACAGGCCCTCAGAAACTGAGGAAATCCTCAAGATCGGCATCGAGGTAAGATGAAATCAAACATAGGGATAGGGATAGGTTTCAAACTGGTAATACCAACGCCCAATCGGATCGGGGCCGAAACCGATACTCGTATCGGACTAGTCGGGTCGAATTCTGAGGCTCCCGGGACGGGCACTGCATCCGCCAAGTGCAAGTGGGAGTGGCCAGTGCTGGAAAGAGTGGCAGGGCGCGAACGAGGCCGAAGCAGGTGGGTCAAGCCCGCCAGGGTTGGAACAGCCGGCGGGAGACTGGCCAGGGCTGAAAAGAGCGGAAGGGCTCACCCAGCCACTTTTCCAGCCTCCCTGGACCGAATCTAGAGCAACAGAATCAACAGAAGCGGCATATACAACATTTCTCGGAGGTCCTCGCGGGACTTCTCAGATCGGCGCTGGGAACCCCCTCCCTGGCGCGCGGAGCGCGCCTGGAATGACGCTAGAGGAGCCGCCAGCCGATTCGAGACATCCGCGCGGAGCTCAGAAAAACAAACTTTGCTTATGCTACTGTTTTGACCCTTCGCGAATCAGACGGAGGTTTCGCCACGTTGCCGCTTCGTTGCCGCCTCTAGCTCGCACTGCGTATATTCTGCCCGAACGAACTAGTAGAACTACGTCGCGCGCTTCGCGCGTGCTCAAGCTTTACTTGCCGTAGGATCCAGCGTATAGCACGTCAGAGCGGCCGTGCCTGGATGCGTAGGCCACGAAGGGCATAACATCCGAGGCCGCAAAGGGCAGCGATGGGGCCGCTGAGGGCAGCACCAGGGCCACGAAGGGTAGCGAGGGGGCCACAAACGGCGACAGCGGGGCCACGAAGGGCATGCATACGGGGCCACGACGGGCGCGAACGAGCGGGGGCCACGAAGGGCATTCGTGCGGGGCCAGAAACGGCGGCACCGGGCCACTGAGGGCAGCAAAAGGGCCACGAAGGGCAGCGAGCGGGCCACGAAGGGCGACAGCGGGGCTACGAAAGGCAAACGTATGAGGCCACGACGGGCGCGTGCGAGCGGGGGCCACGAAGGGCATCGGATGCGGGGCCACAAAGAGCAGCGACGGGGCCACTGAAGGGCAGCGAGCGAAGGCGACAGATGGACCAGTACGGGCAGCGAGGGGCATCGAAGGCGGGCTAAGGGCAGCAAGCGGCGACTACAGTCATTAAGGCTGGTCGGGCGGGCAGGCCCCGACGGGCGGGTCGAGCGGGCGGGTCGTTGAAGCATGAGTCCTGCTTGAACCGCCAGGCAATATGTAGCAGGAGCGCTATTTCTGAGTGGCGACGACCAGCATCTGAATACATTGTGAGGAAATATCATTCGAAGCGCTTCGGTGATAAGTTCCGAAGGAGTCCCCAGCGAGAACGCGATTCTGCATTAACTTGTCAGGACACAGCAGGCGGGAACCGCGATTCGGTTGTAAATTGCCAGGGGGTCCGAAGCGAGAGCGCAATTCTTCAATACTGTGTGAAGAAATATCAAAAGGGAGCCGTTGTTGTTGAGCTCTCATTTCTGAACAATAATGATTGATCCCCCCTCACCGGTGCATGCTGTTTTTTCTCTTAATCAAAGTGTGCTTCTCGACGCTCGCACCCTGGTTTTTGACAAAGGAAATCATGAGGCTCAAACTGTGCCCTTGGCCCCCGGGTTGCAACAACAACGGTTCCCGCCTGTGACTTTTCCACGATTTAGCCAGGACCCCCGCTCCCGCCTGAGACTTCCTCGCGTTGTATTTAGGAATCGCGCTCTCGCTGAGGACTTCCTGACAATATATTTAAGAATCCTTCTCTCGGCGCTCGGGAGTCGCGCTCTCGCTGGAGACTCGCCTGCAAGTTACTTAAGAATAGCGCCCTTGCGTTGGAATCTGCAGCAATTTACTCAAGCGCCACGCTCCCGACCCTCAGGCACCCAGGAGTCGCGCTCACGCTTGGGACTCCTTCGCAAAAAAAAATAAGGAAACAGGATGTCGCTGCGTTTCATGGCCCCGTTGGAACCCTTCGTGGCCCCCTCGCTGCCCTTGGTGGGCCCGTTGCAGCCCTTCGTGGCCCCTTCGCTGCCCTTCGCGGCCCCGTTGCAGCCCTTCGTGGACCCCTCGCTGCCCTTCGCGGCTTCGTTGCACCCCTTCGTGGCCCCCTCGCTGCCCTTCATGGCCCCGTTGCAACCCTTCGTGGCCCCCTCGCTGCCCTTCGTGGCCCCGTTGCAGCCCTTCGTGGCCCCCTCGCTGCCCTTCGTGGCCCCGTTGCAGCCCTTGGTGGCCCCCTCGCTTTGTCTCGTGGCCCCGTTGCACCCCTTCGTGGCCCCCTCGCTGCCGTTCGTGGCCCCATATACGTATGCCCTTCGTGGCCCCCGCTCGTTCGCGCCCGTCGCGGCCCCATTGGCATGCCCTTCGTGGCCCCGCTGTCGCCCTTTGTGGCCCCCTCGCTGCCCTTCGTGGCCCTGTTGCTGCCCTCAGTGGCCCCGTCTTTGTCCTCCGCGGCCCAGTATACGTATGCCATTCGTGGCCCCCGTTACTTCGCGCCCGTCGTGGACCCATATGCATGCCCTTCGTGGCCCCGCTGTCGCCCTTCGTGGCCCCCTCGCTGTCCTACGTGGCCCAGTTGCTACCCTCATTGACCCCGTCGTTGCCTTCTGTGGCCCCGCATTATCTGCCCTTCGTGGCCCCCGCTCGTTCGCGCTTTTCGTGGCCCCATACGCATCCCCTTCGTGTCCCCGCTGTCGCCCTTCGTGGCCTACTTCGTGACCTTGGTGGCCCCGCTGTCATTCTCTCTCTCGCTCTCGCTTTCGCTCGTCGTCGTCGTCGTCGTCGTCGACGTCGTCGTCGTCGTCGACGTCGTCGTCGACGTCGGTCCCCTGTCCGTCCCGCTTGGGGTCGGGTTGCCGCCGATCAGCGCTGCCGCTTGCCGCTGGCCAGGCCGACGCTCCGCGGCCGCCCCGCCGCTTGCCGGGGCCCGGCCTGCAGGGAAGAAAAGCTTACCTCCGAAAAAGTGTACGATCGAAAACGAAGAGGGCGGGTATCGAGGGTTTGGGAAATACGCGCTAACGGTCACTCGAGAAGAAAAGAGCGAACAGACTTAAGATGATTGAGCTCTCACTTCTGAAGAATAATTATTGTTACCCCCCCCACCGGTGCATACTGTTTTTCCTAAGTCAAAGTGTGCCCCTTCGACGCTCGCACCATATTTTTTGACAAAGGAGGCTCAAACTGGGCCCCTGTCCCCCGAGCTACAACAACAACGGCTCCCGCCTGAGACCTCCTCACAATTTAGCCAGGACCCCCGATCCCGCCCGAGACTGCCTCGCAGTTGATTCAGGAATCGCGCTCTCGCTTGGGACTTCCGTACAATGTATTAAGAAATCGCTATCCCGGCGCTCTGGGGTCGCGCTCTCGCTGGAGATTCACTTGCAAGTTACTGAAGAATAGCGCCCTTGCGTGGGAATTTCCTGAAATTTGCTAAAACGCCGCGCTCCCGACACCCATGCAACCAGGAGTCGCGCTGACGCTTAGGACTCCCTCATAGATTACCTGGGAATCAGGATTTCACTGCCCTTCGTGGCCCCGTTGCAGCCCTTCGTGGCCCCGTCGCTTTGTTTCGTGGCCCTGTTGCATCCCTTCGTGGCCCCCTCGCTGCCCTTCGTGGCCCCGTTGCAGACCCCTTTGGCCCCCTCGCTGCCCTTGGTGGCCTCCTCGCTGCCCTTCGTGGCCCCCTCGCTGCCCTTCGTGGCCCACTCGCTGCCCTTCGTGGCCCCCTCGCTGACCTTCGTGGCCCCCTCGCTGCCCTTCGCTGCCCCGTTGCAGCCCTTCGTGGCCCCCTCGCTGCCGTTCATGGCCCCGTTGCATCCTTTCGTGGCCCCCTCGCTGCCCTTCGTGGCCCCATATATGTATGCCCTTCGTGGCCCCCGCTCGTTCGCGCCCATGGTGGCCCCATTGGCATGCCCTCCGTGGCCCCGCTGTCGCCTTCGTGGCCCCCTCGCTGCCCTTCCTGGCCCCGTTGCTGCGCTCAGTGGCCCCGTCTTTGCCCCCCGCGGCCCAGTATACGTATGCCATTCGTGGCCCACGTTACTTCGCGCCCGTCGTGGACCAATATGCATGCCCTTCGTGGCCCCGCTGTCGCCTTTCGTGGCCCCCTCGCTGCCCTTCGTGGCCCTGTTGCTGCCCTCAGTGGCCCCGTCTTTGCCCTCCGCGGCCCAGTATACGTATGCCATGCGTGGCCCCCGCTCGTTCGCGCCTGTTGTGGCCCCGTGTGCATGCCCTTCGTTGCCCCGCTGTCGCTTTTGTGGCCCCCTCACTGTCCTACGTGGCCCAGTTGCTACCCTCAGTTGCCCCATCTTTGCCATCTGTGGCCCCGCATTATCTGCCCTTCGTGGCCCCCGCTCGTTCGCGCTTTTCGTGGCCCCATACGCATTCCCTTCGTGTCCCCGCTGTCGTCCTTCGTGGCCTACTTCGTGTCCTTGTGACCCTGCTGTCGTTCTCTCGCTCTCTCGCTTTCGCTCGTCGTCGTCGTCGTCGCCGTCGTCGTCGACGTCGTCGTCGTCGCCGTGGTCGGTCCCCTGTCCGTCCCTTTGGGGTCGGGTCGACGGTCCGCGGCCGCCCCGCCGATCAGCGCTGCCGCTGGCCAGGCCGACGCTCCGCGGCCGCCCTGCCGCTTGCTTGGGCCCGGCCTGCAGGGAAGAAAAGGGTTCGATCGAAGACGAAGAAAGCGGATATCGAGGGTTTGGGATATACGCGTTATTGGACAGTCGAGCAAATAAGGCCTAACAAGATTTAAATGATTGTTGTTGTAAACCGGGGGCCAACGATAAAATTTGACCTTCAAGAGTTCTCCTGATAGAAACCGGGTACGAGCCCCGGGAAAACCTCAATCCAAAAATAAAAAGTGCACCGGGCGGGGGGATCAACAAACATTTTTCTTCAGAAATGAGAATTCAACAACAACAACAACAACAACAACAACAACAACAACAACAACAACAACAACAACAACAACAACAACAACAACAATTACTAGCACGTGGGGACACTCCGTTCTCACCAGTGCCAGGGTTTTCATAGGAGGCGGGCAATACCCCCACTTTGTGGGGGGGCCGGTTCAAGCTCTACCAAATTTCCAAACGACTCTTCGCCACCACCCACACCCAGCTTCCCGCCCTATGACGTTCGGACACTTCACTTCGTGGCATGCGGACGACCGTGGCTACTATTCAGGGCCCCGCGGCCGACGACGACGGCGTGCGCGCGCGAAGAAAAAACGAATGTGTCCCGCATGGTATTATTTGACAGGGATGATGGCCCTGGCAGGTGCGCAACCGTTGTTGCAGAAGTTCGAAAAAGTTGCTCGCAAAAGCCCGTTTGACAGAAATGTTTAAAAAGTGTTGGGTTTCCTACGAATCCGCAAGAGCGCGCGGGATGAAATTTTGACATTTTTTTTTTTTTTTTTTTTTTTTTTTTAAAAACATTGGTTTCTTGATGTTTTTTTGTTAAAATCGCTACGAAAACTAAGGTTTTGGAAGGATTTCGTCTTGCGCGCGCGAATGTCCACTTTACCTTATTGTTTGCAAGGGATTCTTGAAGTTTGGTTATGTTAGAACAAGAAATGTCCACTTGAGCTTGTTTTTTGCGAGGGAAAACGGGGGGGAACAAAACAACCGGATCCGGACCAACCCGTTTTGCCTGAGACTTCCTCACGAAAATGATGAAAATGTGGCTGCGGCCTAGGCTCGGCGAGGGGGCCGTGCACCAGGGGTCCCAACAATAATTATTCTTTAGAAGTAATAATGTTCAACAACAACAAACACAACGCAACAAGCAGAATTCGCACCACGGATTGTCACTTCAGCCACGCACCCAAGGACAATGAATGCCCGTTCGCCCCCCTCACTCTGATAAAACAACCGCTTTGATGTATGATTCACTGCTCCTGGTCAGAGCTGACAGTGTCGTAATCAAGTCGAAAAGAAGCTCCCTCTCTTTGATTCCTCACCCGTCAGGGGGGGGGTCCTGGGGGGGGGGTAGGGGTCAGGGGAAGGGTCCCGTGGGGGGTCCCGGGGGGGGGGAGCCAGATATGCATTCTCCCCTGGGGGTCCAAGGGCCTCAGAAAGTGCCAAGAAAGGTCAAGAGTGCCCCAAAAGGCCTCCGAGATGGTCCAAGGTCTAACCTGATCGCAAAACTGTCGGTCCCACGCACCTTCACGCCCTCCAGACTGCCAAGGAGGTCACCAAGTCGTCCCAAGAAGCCTCCGAGAGCACTCACGAGAAGGGCCCCTCGAGGCAAACTTTGATGATTGTCTGTGGCTTTTGTTGAAGATTTGGGGGTTCTCGCCATTTCCGCTCCCCGCCGCTCCAAGACGGCCCAGACGGACCTCAAGATTGCCCCAAAACGACCCAAAAGGCTTCCAAGAGAGCCCCCTAGCAGCTCAAGAGAATCCAAAGACCCCCAAGACGGCTCCAAGAACGTGCCCAGACTGGGGAGCCGAACGGACATTTCGAGCCTTCCGCCCCAAGTGGCTCCCTCCCAGGAGGCCCCAAGAGGTCCCCAAGAGGTCCCGAGAGGCCCACAAAATGTCCCCAGGAAGCCCGAAGAGGCCCTAGAGGCTCCAAAGAGGCCCCCAAGAGGCTCCCAAGAGTCAAGAGGCCCCAGAATTCCTCCCCAGAGGCTCCCGAGAGCCTTCCGAAGAGACCCCAAGAAGCACCCTTTGGCCCACGTCAGCGTCGTCATCGTCGTCGCCGCCGACGCCGCCCTTGTCGTCGTTGCCCCCCTTCAGGGTCGGCGGCACCGGCCGTAAGGCCTCCGCAATCGCAGGGACTATGCACGGTGCAGGCCCTTGCAGCAATTAGCGGCCGCAACTGTGGATCATGTCCCCCAAGCGCAATTGCCATTTTTACCTCCTCCTCCTCCTCCTCCTCCTTCTGCTCCTCCTCCTCCTCCTCCTCCTCCTCTTCCTCCTCCTTCCCTCGCTCCCACGCGGGCCCCAGGGATGGCCCCAAGAGGCCCTCCAAGGCCATCCACTTGCTGCCAGAGATCTCTCTGTTCACTCGGGTTGCCCGCTTTGTTTTACTACATGTGTCTCTTCGTCGCTTTTCCGGTTCACTCTCATGGCTGAGATTTCCGAATGGGCTGGTGGGGGTACGAGAAACGTGAGGACATTATGTTCTTTTTGAATCGGACCGGCATCCCAGATCATTGGATAACATAGTTTGTCGGTCGCGATCGGTAGCGATCGATCGGCACGCATAGTCGGTCACGACCGATCGATCGCGATCGACTTGAAACAAATCGGTCGCGACCAGTAACGGAATTTGAAGCAACATCAGTAGCGACCGATTTCGTCGGTCGCGACTCGGAAACTCCAGGATCCAATTATTTGCGACGCTGGCTGCCGAGGTCTCATTCGACATCGGCAACCGGACCGACATCGGAGCGATATCGACTGCGCGGGCCCCGCCTCCACCAAGATGACGACCGCGGGCACGCTGGCGGCCAATCGCGCACAAGGCGGACATCGAGCATCTCCCTCACATGGCGCTGTTGGGCGCCCTTTGTCGCTGTTGGGCGCCAGTTCATCGCTATTCGGCGCTAATGGGCGCTGTTGGGCGCTTCTTTACCTAGCGAGCGTGGTTTGGCCCCATTCGCCCAGATCTACATATGTGTATCTATGAATAGGTGTATATATAATAAAAGTGTTGTTTATGTATTTGTCTATGTATGTGTAGATGTGTTTGTATGAAAGAGCGTGATCCACCGCCGCGTAACTATGGAAAATTCCCCCCCCTCTTCCTCAGGAACCCGGCCCCCCCCCCTCCGAAACCCCCCCCCCCGTTGGACCCCCCCCCCCTCCCCTCCCCCGGACAACCCCCCCATTCCCCTAACCCGCATAACCCCCCTCCCCCCTCGAGAACCGGTGGGGGTCACTACCGGTTCGAACCCCCCCCCCTCGAAAACCGGAGGGGGGTCACTACCTGTTCGAAACCCTCCCCCCCCCCCTCACCGCCAGCAAACGACTCCCGATCCCTACCACCGTCCGCACCACATCCCCCACTGTTGTTCCTGGCACCACTGTCCTCACCACCACTGTCCCCACTGGTTCCACCACCGTCCCTACTGTCCCCACCAGTGCCCCCACCACTGTCGCACCGTCCCCACTGTCCCCACCACTGTTCCCACCACGGTTCCACTCTCCCCACTCTCCCCATTCTCTCCACGGCCCCATCCACTGCCCGACTATCCCCACTGTCCCCACTGTCCCACTGACTCCTCCGCTGTCCCACTGAGCTGTCCCACTGTCCCCACCACTGTCCCCACTGTACCTCTGTCCCATTGTCCCACCGCCGTGCTCGCCACCGCCTTCACCACTGTCCCCACCACCACTGTACCCTTCAATGTCCCACTCTTTCCACCACATTCCCATTGTCCCCACACCACTGTCCCCACCACCACCGTCCCCACCACTGTCCCACCACTGTCCCCACTATTCCCACCATTGTCCTCACCAGTGTCTCCACCACTACTGTCCCCACCACTGTCCGACTGTCCCCACCACTGTCCCGCTGTCCCCTCACCACTGTCCCCACCACCACCGTTCCCACCTCTGTCCGTACCCCCCCTCGGTTTTCGAAGGGGGGGGGGTTCGAACCAGTAATTACCCCCCCCCCTTTTCATGATGAACTGGGGGGGGGAGGGGTTCGAACTGGTAGTGACCCTCCCCGGTTTTCTGGAGGGGGGTTCGAACTGGTAGTGACCCCCCCGGTTTTCCGCCATGAGCGGTAGAACACGCTCTTTCGTATGTGTATATATATATATATATGTTGGTCAACGTGGACCCGAAACACGGTGTTCTAGCGGGCGATGTGGACCAACACATTTGCTGAAATCGATGTGGTGCAAGCATGTGGTGTCAGCTACATGGTGCAACCTATGTGAAGATATGTGCACATGTGTGTCATGTAAGGTGTGCGGTGTCACGCACGTAGTGCAAGATATGTCGTGCAATATCAGCTATGCAGCTTATGTGATGTAACGTATGTGGTGTAATATTGTTAGTGCGATCTATGTGGTGCAGTCTACGTTGTGCACCAACTGTGGTGACATTTGGTGAAGCATGGTGCAAACTGTGTTGAGTAAGTTATGTGGTGCGTACTGCTCTGTACAACCAAGGCTCGATAATCTATGCTGTGCAAGCCATGTGGCGCAACGGGTGGCGACGACGCAACGACGGGCAACGACGAATGGCGACGGCGCGGAGACGGGGCGACCACAAGCTGGCCTTGGTGACATACCGGCCGCGACGAGGCGGCGACGGGCGTTGACGGAGCGGCGACGGGGCGGCCACAAGCCACCCCGGGCGACGCACCGACCCGCTTCCTGTAAGCTCAACCACATACCCCTTAGTGAGCGCACCGCGTGTTGTATACATATGCGTACGTATATGTAACGCGCACGCTTGCACCAGTGCGTACACGCGTCACACTAGATCTGTTCAGTCCAAGGCGAGCGGGACCTTCCGTGACTGACTGAAGGCTGGCATCGACTCCCCAGGTCCCGCCTCCGCCAGGATGACCACCGCGGCGACGTGGGCGGCCACCGCGGGCCGCCAGCCCCCCCGGGGCCCAGCGCGCTGCGCCGCGGCGGCCTCCACAAAACGGAGCAGCGGCTTGGCCTCCGTGGGAAGGCGACAAGCGCTCGCTTCGCGAATGGCGACAGGGAGACGACTCGCGAGCGTCAGGGCGACGATACGGCGACGGCAGAGCCGTGAACATCCAGCTTCTGTTAAAACGTGCACGCGATTTGTTTGTAGGCGGCCCTTCAGATTTAGCGCCAGTCGCTACATTTGGCGACGGCCGCCGCTAAATTCGCCGGCCCAACGGGCCAGAGGCGTGCTAAGATCTCCGGTGACTGCTTTACAATCTTTCTATTTCTACTTCGCGCGCGCGGGGCGGCCCCTGGGGGTCCCCGGGCGGAAAGTACCCCGGCAAGGTCCTGAGAGAGTCCCGGGAGGAGTCACCAGGGCGCTCCAGCAGCGCACCAACGCGGCTCCGAGACGTCCCCGAGAGCCCCAAGAAAGGCCAAGAGGCCCCCAAGAGGCCCCCAAGATGGTACACGAGGGGTCCGACATGCCACAAGATCGCTCCAAGACGCCCAAGATAGCCCCCAGACGCCCCAAGAGGCCTCCAAGAGCACTCCCAAGAGGGCCCCCGGAGGCAAAATTCATTGTTTTTCCTTAGGTTTTTGAGAGATTTTGGAGCTTCCACCTTTTCGGCTTCCCGACGCCCCAAGACGGCCCAAGAGGCCCCCAAGATCGCCCCAAGAGGGCCCAAGAGGCCCCCAAGAGGGCCCCAAGATGGCCCAAGAGGGCTCGAAGACGGCCCAAGAAGCCTCCAAGACGGTCCAAGAGGGCCCCAAGAACGCCCCCAAAGGGGCCCCAGAGAGGGAACACGAAACAACATTTCGAGCCCTCGGCCCTAAGAAGCCCCTACGAGGCCCCAAGAGGCCCCTATGAAGCCCCAAGAGGCCCCCACGAGGCCCTCAGGAGGCCCCCAAGAGTCCCCCAAGCGGCCCCAGGAGGCCCCCCAAATGCCCCCCCGAGCGCCCCTGGAGTCCCCCAAGCGGCCCCAGGAACCCCCAAAGCGCCGCATTGACACCAGGCCCTCGGGCAAACGGCAGACATGAGACTGTATGGGCCGGCGGAATGAGCGAAGCGATTAAATATTTAGCAACGGATACCTCTGAACAGCGACGACGACGCGATGTTGTTCCATGAGGGGGCCCACTTCTCCTGCATGTTTTTCACGCGCGGGCGATTTGCCATGCGCAGTGCGAGGAGGCGCTGTTTCCCTTGGAGTGGGCGCATGAAGGAGGCGGTGCTTCCTTCAAAAAAACAAAAAAACAAAAAACGGAGGAAAGTTTGGCACTGATATTGGGAGGGGGCCACGCCCCCTGCAGTGGAAGGGAGTGGAGCCGGGGGCGGGGGGATAACGAGGGACGGCACAACGAACGACGAGGGGCCGAGGGAAATCGGGGTAGGCATGTAGGACAAGAAAGCCTTGCGTCCTGTGAAGACGGAGGAGCATCGAAAGCATCCCTCGCCGCCAAAAAATTGTCGTGAGCGCCCGGGGCCGCGGCGACAATTTTTTGGCGACGTGAACATTGGTTCCGCGTTGGTTTACCGGCTTGGGCTTGGCGGCTGATTCACATGTCACATGCCGCTGGATGCGCTTGGACTTCCCTGATCAAGGCAACTCGCCTGGCGATCGTTTCTGGATGGGCTGATAGAGATACTAAGTGGTATGATGTTTGTTTTTGTTGAATTACTACGGCGCCCCTGGAAATACCGTCCCTTTCCCCAAGGCTGGCGCTTCATCCCGCGTCCTTATTGACGGCCCCGGGTCCTGGGGAGGGCCCCCAGAAGCCGACAACGGCAGCAAGCACCGCCGCCGTGCTTGCGCTCAAGACTGCGAGGGTCTGGGCAATCGAGGGGCAACGTCGGGGGGGGGGCCAGCGGGGGGGAAGCAGCGGGCTCGAATCGGCGATGCCTCGCCGATGGATCGGCGACAGATCCCCGAGAGCGGATCCGCACGTTCCTGGGCGCGGCGGGCCATCGGGCCCCTGACGGCGAGGAGTGCGCGATCGGGGGTCGATGCGTTCCCCCCCGATGACGAGCCAACGACACACGCCCATACCCCCAGGGGGGTCGGAGAGGGCTATGGGTTCGTGTGGTCGGATGGGGGGCCCCCGCTCGAACCGGAGCGTTCCCCACACCCATAGCCAGTCCTCCTCCCAACGACCCCCCTATGGGTATGGGTGTGTGTGTTGCTCGTTCGTCACCTGAGGCTATCCCCCCTTATCACTGCCCCCGAATAACCACGCGAGGCGCCAAGACTCGGGTGCGCGCCCCCCGCTGGCGATGCCTCAGAACCGCTGCCGGGACCCCGCGAGGCCTCGACGAGATCCCCAGCGAGCACCCACGAGGCCCCAGACCCCAGTCCGGGCACGGCGGCAGGATGTGCCGAAGGCCAGGACGCAGCTAGCCACGCGAAGCGCCAAGCATCGGCGGTGGACAAGCCTCCTTTCAGTAGACCTCCCCTTAGTGAAAACGGCCTGGGGCCGAAACCGACGGACCTGGGCCCGCAAAAGTGACGGCCGCGACGCCCTCTCGCGAACCGAAAGCGGCCCATTCCTTAATCGACGTGTCAGGGTAGGAGGTCTGTCAACCCCCGAGCCGAAGGCCAGGACGCAGCTAGCCACGCGAGGCGCCAAGAAGCGGGTGCCCCGTTGGCGTCCCCCGCTGGCCTCCCGCCACCCGACGAGCACGACGGCCTGCGGAGGCGCGCGCTCCTCCTCCGGGCAGGGCTGGCCACCCTGCGAGTGCCAGGCTTCTCTCGGAGGTGTCCAGGGAGCGGGGAGGGGGGGATTCGCAAGGCATGGCCCGAGCGGCCCCTGGCGGGGAGGGGGATTCGCAAGCATGGCGGGGAGGGGGATTCGCAAGAGCGGGGAGGGGGATTCGCAAGAGCGGGGAGGGGGATTCGCAAAGCAAGAGCGGGGAGGGGGATTCGCAAGAGCGGGGAGGGGGGGGGGCCGAGTGACAGGTTGAGGGAAGGAGAGGGGGCCATGGCCTCCGGGGACGTATCATGGCCCCGGCCATAATATATCTGGTCGAGACCAATGTTGCTTCAAATTCCGTCATCGGTCGCGGCCGACTTTGCAAGCGGTCGCGATCGGTCGCGACAGGCTTGGAGTGGCCATCAGTCGCTGCAGATAGCGACCGACAAAAATCTTGTACCCAATGATCTGGGAAGGGGAGTGGCCACTGAGCGGGGTTCGAATCCTCCTCGACGAGGAAGGCTGCACCGCGATTGTGGTGAGCGGGTCGTTGTCGCTCGTCGCGTCGCTGCCGTCGCCGTTGTCGTGTCGGTGGCTGCGCGCCGTGGCCGCGTCGCCGTCGTCGCCGTCGCCGGGTCGCCACGTGTCGTCCGTCTTCCGTCATCCTCGTCCTCGCCGTCGCTGGTCGTCGTCGTGTCGGTGGCTGCCGCTTTTCTCTCTGCCTGGACCTCGCACCCTTTCAGGGCGCCCGCGAGGCCAACCGAATCCCCCAAAGCATCCAACACGCCAAAATCAATCAGAACATCGGACCGGGAGAACGGATCGTAAGGGGCGTATTGGGTTGGATCGGCCGCGCCAAGTGGCACGATCACGACACGCACAGGGTCGGGCCGCATCGGATCGTCGGAATATGCGAATCGACTCGGGTCGGGCCAGCCAGAACCGATATCAAATCGGATCGATCGGATCGGAATGGGACCTGACCCCAAACAGCAGCCGGCACGCTCGAAAGAATGAAAGCTCTGGCACAGGCTGGCCCCTGGGGCGTGAATGAAGATCAGTCGGGGGCGGCACAGAGGGGGGTGTCCAAGAGGGGGGGGTGCAAATCATGACCGGCGGCATGTGCGCGACCCAGCGGGGGGGCCAGGGACGTGATGAAATAAGCAGAGGCGCCATGAAATCTGGGGAAATACCATGGCCCACGCCATGATATCCCCCCCCCCCTAGTCATCACCCCTCTCTTTTCCGCCCCCGAATCAGAGGTACAGCAAGCACGCACACGTGGTGGACTCCGGAAGCCCTGCATCCCAAAAACGTGTCCGAGCCGCATCTCTTACTTCCGCCGCCTGCCGCCGGCCTCCGCCCGCGGAGGCGGCCTCGGTTTGCTTCCGCGGGCTCCCGCCGCCCTTCCGCCGCGGAGGAGGAGGAGGAGAAGGAGGAGGAGCGGGGAGGAGGAGGAGGAGGAGGGGGAGGAGGAGGAGGCGGAGGCGGAGGAGGAGGAGGAGGCGGAGGAGGAGGCGGAGGAGGAGGAGGAGGATGAGGCGGAGGCGGAGGAGGATTTTTTTGGTTTTCCCCTGCAGGCCGAGGGGGCGGTGACAATTCCTTCGACCCTCAAAGGCGAGGCCCTTCCTGGAACGCCTCATAACACAGTCGACCCGCATCATGAGGACGCGCTTGTCAGGATGCAAGGGCCTTGGGAAGGCCATGCGGGGCACGGCCGGCAGAAGCGGTCCAGGAGGGGCCGACGTGGAGGGATGCAAGGGCAGCCTTGGAAAGTCGAGAGTGGCCAGCGAAAGTTGCAGGGATGCGAGGGTAGCCTTTGAGAGTGGCTCATCCTTGCTGTGCGGGGTGACTGCACGTTCCCCGAACGACGGAGAAGGGCTCACAAGGGGCCTCGATCGCGGACCACGCGCCTCGACAGAGCCGGCCGAGCGCTCACGTTCCGCGCTTCGCAGTGGGGCCGCCATCCGCGGGGCAGCAATTTGACGTGCCCCTCGGGTGCCGTCAAGAGAGACGGGGGGGGGGAAGTCGAAGGACGAGGAGCGAACGTCGCCATGAAGGGGCAACGTCAGTCTCTAGCCGCTGGCGTGCGCCTGCGCACTCAAGCGGCCGCCGCAGCGGAAAGCAGGCGGCACCGAGGGCGGAGCCGCGCGCGCATCGCGCGTGTTGACACGAGCTAGAGGAGCGGGGCGAGGATGGCTACGCTGCCCCGCGCCACCCGCGAGGTCGGGCGGGAGCCTCAGAGCGTATCTGGCTGCGGCGACGCCGCTGACAGCCCAACCGTACGCCAGCGGGCCCTTCTCGGCATTCCTCTTGCCGAGGTGGAACAATCGGCAAGCCACCGCCATCCTAGCTGCGGAGCTCGCGATCCCGATCTCGCCGCCCTGGGCGCTATCGATGGGCGGGAGGGCCAACCTCGTGAGCACCGACCTGCTCAGCTGGCCCCTCAGGAGGCCAAGGCGGTGGATCATGCGCGCGCATATCAAGCCATGGCCGATTCCGTCGTTAGCGTCGCAACCGAGGAGGTGCTTCCACCTCTCTCAGCACGTGCATCCTGAACGACGTCGTCCATGCTCCGGCGAGGGTATTCATAGTGGTCCAGAGCCGCGCAGGAGGCACTGTCGCCAGATGGCCACGGAGATGGAGACGCAGCCATAGCTGCTAACAGACGGACGAGGGACAGGAGAAGGAGGAGGACAAAGGAGGAAGGGAAGAAGAAGACGAGGCTGCGGACAAGCAGAGAGCGGTCCAGACCCGCGCTGCTTGATACCGGGCGCGGAACTGGAGTGGGCCTCACACAATACCTCCCTCTTGCTGCATTGGCGTAGTGTCGGAAGTTGCCGAATGCGGCTGGACAACAGAACAGATCTGCTGGCCTCTTGGAAGTTATATAGAGGTGACCCCGAGCGGGCGGCAGATGTCTTGTCGCACCTGGTGTAGGCGAGTGAAGGCTTTTGCCGCCCACAGCCCCTCCCCCCCCTGGGGCCCCGAATCTTGGACTTGAGGGGGAGGCCCCTCCCCCCACAACTCGCGGGGAAGGGGGGGGGTAGAGCGGTCATTTTTCTCCTCGACGGCGTCAAGATGGCCCCCAGAGAGCCGCCAGGACGGCAAAGGAAACATCCAAGACTTCCAGGGGCCCAAATGAACGTCCATAACGGCGCGCGAAATGCCTCCAAACACGCCCTCGTTAGCGCCCAGGACAAACCCCGGCACGACCAGAACCACTTGAAGAGAACCTGACGAACGTATTTCAATGTGTTCCTTGTCTTCCGTGCCATTCGGCCCAAGATGGCCTCAGCAGCCCCTTTGAGACGGCGGCGATGCTGGCTGACCCTCTTCCTCCCCCTCTTCCTCCTACTCCTCATTATCCTTCTCCTCCTCCTCCTCCTCCTCCTCCTCTTCCCTCCTCCTCCTCCTCCTCCTCCTCCTCCTCCTCCTCCTCCTCCTCCTCCTCCTCCTCCTCCTCTTCCCACTTCTACGACGACGCTGGTTGAACGAACGACGCCCGACGACAACGACGAACCCGAAGACGACGACGACAACTACGACGCCAAAGACGTCGACGTCGACGTCTCGAGGGCGGCGCCGACGCGGACGCCGACACCGACGACCGATTTCCTTCACGCGACGGCGCCGATCCCGCCCAGCGGCGCGCGAGCTCCTGGTTGGCCAGCCACCGCGCCAACTTCCCCACGGTCGGGAAGTCCGCGTGCCGCCCGCTGGCCGGGACGTCCTGTGGAGCAGACAAGAGGCCGTCCGTACCAGACTCAAGCGAATATGACTGCGTGACAGTCCCCCCCCAAAACATGCAACGTCGGGGAACCATTATGACGGATTTGTTTTGTCAGCTCTCGGCCTTTAGTGGCCCTCGGTCAATTCAAGGTATGACAAGTGGTCTTGGGCAAGGGTCGCTCGGCCTTCGGGAATTCGCACATGAAAAATGCATCCGATCTGGATCAGCTGGGATCCGGCCCAACGTACTTCCACCCCTACTCGTGTCCGAAGTCGCGTCGCAACACGTCCAACAACTCTTGTAATAGGGTGTAGTCGGCGTGCTTAAAGATAGACATGTTGTCCATCTATATATATATATACATGTATATATATATGTATATATATATATATGTATATATATATATATGTATATATTTATCCTTTCTGTATATATATATATATGATTTCGCTTCGTGTCCCAACATGCCAATCGCATCCATTGCCGGTGTTGTCATGTGAAAGAGCGCGTTCTGTGGTCGCTTGGAACGGGTGGGGGGGGGTGAAACCGGACCCCCCCCGCCCTCTCCCGTGACGGGCGGGAGGGTCGACCCCCCCCCCCCTCCCGCCCCCTCCCGTGACGGGGGGGGGAGGGGGTTCCGACCCCCCCCCTCCCTCCTCTACTTCCCCTCTCCTCGAGCCGGCGCTTGTGTCGGCGGCGGCTGGCGACGGCGGCGGGGGCGACGATTTCCACTTCTGGGCCGACGGCGGCGCTGGCGGCGGCGGGCGGCGGTGGCGGGGAGCATCGACGAGGACGACGGTGGTGATGGCGGCGGTGGTGAGTTGTGGTGGTGGTGCTGGTGGTGGCGGCGGAGGTGGTTGTGGTGGTGGTGGTTGTGGCGGTGGGTGGTGCTGGTGGTGGTGGTGGCGTGGTGGTGTAGTGGTGGCTTGTGGTGGTGGTGGTGGGTTGTAGTGGTGGTGGTGGTGGTTTGGGGGTGGTGTGGCGGTGGTTTGTGGTGGTGGTGGGTTGTGGTTGTGGCGGTGGTTTGTGGAGGTGGTGCTGGTGGTGGTGGTGGCGGCGGTGGTGGTGGTGTGGTGGCTTGTGGTGGTGGTGGTGGGTTGTAGTGGTGGTGGTGGTGGTTTGGGGGTGGTGTGGCGGTGGTTTATGGTGGTGGTGGGTTGTGGTTGTGGCGGTGGTTTGTGGAGGTGGTGCTGGTGGTGGTGGTGGCGGCGGTGGTGGTGGTGTGGTGGTTTGTGGTGGTGGTGGTGGGTTGTGCTGCTGGTAGTGGTGGTGGTTGTGGCGGTGGTGGCGGTGTTGTGGTGGTGGTGGTGGTAGTGGTGGTGGGTGGTAATGGTGGTGGTGATGGTGAATTGTGGTGGTGGTGGTGGTGGTGGCGTGGTTGTGGTGGTGTGGTGGTTGTTTGTGGTGGTGGTGGGTTGTGGCGGTGGCGGTGGTTTGTGGACGTTTGTTGTGGTGGTGGTGGTGGCGGCGGTGGTGGTGGTGGTGGTGTGGTGGTTTGTTGTTGTGGTGGTGGTGGTGGGTTGTGCTGCTGGGAGTAGTGGTGGTTGTGGCCGTGGTGGTGGTGGTGGTGTGGTAGATTGCGGTGGTGGTGGGTTTTTGTGGTGGTGGTGGTGGTGATGGTGAATTGTGGTGGTGGTTGTGGGGGTGGTGGGTGTGGTGGTGGTGGTTGTGTGGCGCTGTTGGTGGTGGTGGTGGTGGGTTGAATCGGTGGTGGTGGTGGTGGCGGTGGTAATGGTGGTAACGCTGCGCCCCCGCTGTCGCCGGCGCCAACGCCGGCGCTGCTTGCCGCCGCCAGCGCCGGCGCCGTCGCGAGGGGGGGGGGGTTTGACCCCCCCCCTGACTGCCTCTGGTCATCGTCGCTGCGTCCCCGCCGCGGGCGCCGCTGGCGGCCGCCAGCGCCGGCGCCGAAGGGGGCCGGGGGGGGGGCTTCGGGAGGGGGGCGGTTTGGAGGGAGGGGGCCCCCCTGGTTTTGATCGACGGCGCCGAGTGTTGGAGGGGGGGGCCCGCCCCCCCTTTCGAAACGCGCCGCCGAATGTTCCCCAGGCAAGCGCCCGTGAAACGCGTTCTCTCTGTCGAAAAAGTCACGCGCGCTCTCCATGCCGAGGGCGACAAGTGCAATCTTCCCAGCTATGGCCGCCCTGGCCGCGGCCGCCTCGATAGACCCTCGGGCCGCGCGCATCTCATCTGGTGTGCCCCGTCCACGTTCGAATCCGCGCTGCGTTGAAGTCAGATGGTCCTCTGCGCCTGCTCGCTGGGGCAGACTCAGCAACGTGGATCCCAATCGCTCGCGGGCCACGCGAAGCCCACTGTTTGGCGCGTAGTTGACGCGAGTGTCGAGAGCGCCCTTGTTCCTGCAGATGGCGCTGATTTTGGATGCCCCCATATCCTCCGGGGCCGTGCCTGTGTTCCAGCAAGCGCCGCGCAGATTTGCAGGCCGCTGCAATCCCCGCGGCGCCTGAGCAATCGATCTCCAATAATCTGCAGGAGCGCAGTCTGGACCACCTCCTTCGCCCCCCTTCAGCGCGGACATGGTCGCTGACATCTCGCGTCGGAAATGACGCTCCGTCCGCGGGCAGTGGGTTTCCTAGCGGGGCTCGTTGGCCAGCGTCGCCGGTCTGCCTGGTCCCTGAACCTACTCGACGAAATCAGCCATTGCGTCGGCCGGGTCAGCGCCATAAACGAGTGCCCCACCAGGATTGTCGAGCCGCCCTTGCTTCCAGGGCTTCGGTTTGCAATGCTTCGAGTCGAAAAGCGCCCTTGCGACTGGCAGCGATGGCGGAGTCGAACCAATTTAGTTCTGTCCTCTTCAGTCAACGTTCTCACAGCCCTCGAAAGCGCTTCTCTTCTAATCGATTGCGCTGGTTCCGCGCGGCTATTCGATTGCGCTGGTTCCGCGCGGCGTTGCGCTGGTCGATCCGAGTCCGACGCGCGCCGGGGCGCTCGCGGCTCCTGTCGTCAGAGACAGGGGGCGGGAAGACCACCGCTGCCGCGATCGCTGCTGTCGCGCCGCGTTCCCGTCGATTTCCCACTAGTCCCGCAACGCCCGCGAGGGATGGAAACCGACGGCTGCAAAGATGGCATCGCGAATAATGGCTGAACTCCGGGATCTGCGAAGGCGCGACTTTCCGCCGGAGTCGCGTCGGCAGCGGGCCTCGCCGGGATGCCCCGCTGCGCCCGAGCCTGGATGGCGGCCCGTCGCGAAAGCGCCCCCCCCGTGGCCTCGCGCCCCGCAGGCGCGGCGGAGATCGGCAGCATCGCGCGGAAGCAATCCCAGTACATTGCACTTGTCTTCGGAAATGCCCCCCGGCGGGGCCCCGCACCTGCTTCCGCGGAACGGAATTCTCACTGCGCGGGCTGATCGGTCATGGGATTCGCGACACGCGGAACGGCCGACGCAGAATTCCGCGAGCAAGTCCCCGCCGACCTGGGCCAGGACCCGCCTGCCCCAAGCATGATCTCCAAAGGCGCCTGCTTCTCCCCGGTCTGCGCGGCCCAGCCTGACGTTGACATCGGTTGTCTTGCGCGCGCCGAGCATCCCCCGCGTAATTCCTCGAGGCAGCTGGGAATTACGTGGGGCGCGCGTAATCGGCGACGCGCATCTCCTTGCCCAGACGGATCTTTCATTGGGCCATCCGGTCCGGAATCTGTTCGCGGGCCTCGACGCGACGAACCCTGGCCGGCGCCGCGGCGAATCCAACTCTTGCCCGAGATCGAACGTCGGCGTCCGCCCCGGACAAAATATAGCATAGCATCCGCTGTTTTCGTCTCCGCGCTCTTCGCCTACGTGCCCCGGCCCCCACGGGCATTCGGCGCGCGCGTCGTGTCTCTGCATGCGGGCGATGATGTCAACGAGCTAACTGTCCAGGACCCCCCGCGCGTTCCGCGCGGCAGCCACGACGTCGCGTTTGATTGCGGCATCTGCGACCAGACGTCGCCCATGCCCTGCGCTCCCCTTTCCGCCGAACGACAGGTGGCGCATTTGCCCGCCCCGTCCAGATGTCGACCAATAGTTCGACACGTACCGCGTGAAAAAAAACTGGTGGGACTCTGGGCCTGCGCCCCTGGCGCAATCAATTTGGCTGACCTTTCCTGGCGCCCTTGCTCGCGCTAGCTCTGCTCTGTGCAGGGCGAAATTTGGCGTGCGGTTGGACTGCCGCCCAGTCTGGTGAGCTTTGGAACTGTGCCCAAATTGCACAATCCGCGCCTGGCCGAACATTCCTCAAACTGTCTGCATCAAATGTCACGCGCAAGATGGTTTGACCCCCAGCTTTGATGGTGCCGTTGTCCGAAAAACTTTGAGATCGCGTTTCTTGGACTCTTAATGTGTCAGCACGCGTCGTAAGCCGAGCAGTAGCGCGGAGACGACACGTGCCTCCATCGTGGCATCGAAACTGCACCATACTCTGTTGTTGCCGGCCGTTGGTTGGAGCGAACTGGCAATTGCCACTTTTGGAAATACGTTTGGGGAAACTGCGCCATGTCCAGAGTGTCCAACGGTAGGAACACAATGCCCTTGAACTCATCGTCGAGTAATTATTGTTTCTTGCAGGTGGTTGCGACGAGGCGCGTCTGTCAATGCTTGCTGGGTCCAGCTTTCAGCACCAGCAAGAGAGAGTGGCGGAAGTCTTCCCAAGACGAATGCATGTGCGCCCCTCGCCTGCGAAGTCAATATTGATGACCTTTGTGTTGTAGTCTGCGCGTGGACGTGCGCTGTCTTGAATTATGCAATATACCTGCGCAGGTCGAACTTCAAGCTAGCCATTACAGCTCGAACTGCTGCCTAGCAGGCTTCCGTCCATGGATGCACGGATGTAGAAATATTCAACATTTCCCCCGATAGTCGTTTGGAAGTCACGAACAACAGATCTGATAGTCTCCTGGAATGCATGATCTCGCGCCCGAAGGTCCGGACCATCCGCATGGTAGGTGCGATATGCGTCTTGAATATATTATGCATGGTCTTGACCGTTACCCGGCCATCTTTTTCCAGATCACCGTCGCTCTCGCAATCGACGCTGAGCGCGCCTGCCCCTAGGGAAAAAAGGCCCCATGGGGGATCGGACTCGCGGGTTTGAACACCACCTGCATGTGTTTGTACCGCTTCATGGTCCACAGATGCTGTCGGACTTACTAGTCGTGCGTGTTTGACTGCGTTCCTCCATGGTGGAATGGCCGCAACTCCGGGTCGCTAAAATCGTTTGCTCCTGCTCCAGCCAGTCGTTCCCTGGACAGCTGCCGCGCAAGGGTACCTCGGGAGCGCCCGTCGCCACCTGCACCCGAAAGACCATGGAGGCCCACCGAGGTGGTGCACGAGTAGGATGAACCGTGTGGAATGTAGGGTAGGAGGTAGGTAACACGGACAAATGAAGACACAGTACCTGCAAAGTTCCAACTTGAAATTTGCGGCCGAAGTACTACCGAAATACTTGCGCCGAAGTACTTGAACCGAAGTCGCCCTGGTGCAAAACAGTGCGACGCCAGGACCTCAAGGTTGGTTGACGTCAAGGACTCTGGACTATTGCCGAATAACCCGCTTATCACGCTCAATTTGTTTGACGGTCCCGGAGTCCGGCGAGGACCCCCAGGGCCAACAAAATAGCAACCAACATCTCGCAAAGAATTTGCGAGGGGGTCTGAGGAGATGCCTTTGTAAGGAAACAGCTCATGGAAGCTTCCGGCCTCCCCTATGGCGCCCAATAGCGCGCAAAGCTGACATAGTGCATCTCCATTTCAAGTTTTGGGCGCCGTGTGTTCGCTGGCTGTCTCTTTTGGGCGCTATTCAGCGCCATTTGGCGCTATTGAAAGTGCTATGCACCGATGCGTATTGTCCCCCAGTCGAGCGGAAGTTCCAATGATTCACGATCAAAGTAGCACCAATCCTTCGTTGATGATCAAAAATGCTGGGTGCGTTTGTTTTGTCACTGCTTCGAAATCTCGTCTTTCAGCTTACCAAAACGCACATGTGTTGTCACTGTTTTGAATGTCTCGCCTTTCAACTCACCAAAACAAGCATAACAGTAACAATCGCAACCTACCACATACAAAAACGGCAACACAAAAAGGAATGAGAGTCCCCAAACGAGGGGGGGAGCGGACCCAAAACGGAAAGAAGAAACGTTGATCTTGAAAACGGATAAGCCCGCCCTCAACGGTTTTGGCATCAATCCCTTCTCCTCCCAGCTACATGGCGGTATTGGGCGCTGTTTGAACGCGCGTGGCGCTGTTGGACACTGTAGGGTGCTATTGAGGGCGCTATATGCGCGTGCGCCTGAAAACGAGCGGAAGTTTCTGTCTGCACGCGTTCTTAATGACTGTTAGAAACGCTTGGGGATTTTTCACCTGTTTCAACTTGTCGGTTAAAGGTCAACCCAAACGGAAAGCAATGGAAACATCGAGCGTACAGAACTGCATCACAAAACGGAACCGAAACGAAGCCAGAGGGAATGATAATCCCAACGCGGAAAAAACCTGACCCCAACACGGAAACAGAAATGTTGATCTTGAGAGCGGAGAACATGTCTCCAGCGTGTTTTCCATTAGTCCCCTTCTCATCCCCGCTCCGTGGCGGCACTGGGCGCTGTTTGAGCGTCACATGAGTGTGGGATGTTTGGCTATATTGAGGGCGCATGCTGAGTAGCTGGGGTCGGAGGATCGCGCCGCATCGCCGATGCATCGCCGATGCATCGCCGATGCCTCGGCGACGCACCGGCGACTTCGGCGATGCATCGGCTCTGTCGGCGTGGAGAACAATCACGACGCCGATGCATCGGCGAAGGATTCTCTGTCCGGACTCCATCTAGGAGGCCGAGTCCATGTTCAATGGAAAAACAATCCACTCAAAGAACATCCCCAGACAACCCCCCAGACAACCCTGACAACCCATGCTGATGAATGACGACAAGACGGCCTGAACAGACCAACCCCTTGGACAACCAAACCAGCGGGGATCTGGACAACCCCACTGGACAACCCCCCCTCCGACAAGCCCCCCCATCTGTCTCCCATAGGATATGCTAGACCTTTCCCTCCCGCAGCTCCGAGCGCGAGCTTTCCCCGCCACCACAGCAGGCCTGGCGCAGCCCCGCGGCCCAGCCCCGCGTGCTCGCCGCGCACCACAGCACCGCGGGCCGCCGGGGCGCGCCGCAGCAGCCGCGCGTGCGCGCGCACGGCGCTTGGGCCTCCTCCTGCCCGCGATCGGGGAAGTAGGATGAATGTTTGTCCTTCGATTCTGGCAAGCTGTAGGCGCGATCTTTGTGCCCCCCCCACAAACAAGCTGGTCTGGCACAAGATCGCGGAGCAGGGGTTGTGCACAAACTTGGCACCCCCTGGGGGCACGATTTCTGCACACCACCCCGACGAACAAGCTGATCCGGCACAAGTCAGTTCTCCCTCGAAATATCGACTTCATGGCATTCCCCCCCCACCCTTGCGCCTTTCCAGACAGCGCAGCGCTGGGCCGAAAAGACGTGCAAGTGTGTCAGGATTTGCGCGGAGGAGGAGGAGGAGGAGGAAGAGAAGGAGGAGGAGGAGGAGGAAAAGGAGGAGGAAGAGGAGGAGGAATCCAGAAGACTCGGGCCTCGCCGCGTCCCCCCCCCCCTCCCCCCCATGCAAATATAAACTTGCCAGAGTCTGAAGAAATACCGCCCCTGGAAACCAAGACATGCTCGCGCGCCCTTGCAAAAATCGGGACGGAGGCTGCTCGTCGTTTTCCGCACCTGTGGGGCCCTCGCTGGGCCCTGGGACCGCCAAGAGGCGGCTCAGGCCGAAAAGCCGGAAATGGGGAAAGGGTCGAGACTTCCGGGAACCCCGCACAGAAAAATCAGGACACCGCGTGTCCCGGAAGGCTTCGGGTGGCGAACAGATAGCCCGCCCAGGTAGTTCCAGCTGGCCTCAGCTGGCCCCCCGAGTAGTCCCAGCTGGCCCCCCGAGTAGTCCTGGGCGGTATCAACACCTCAACCCTGGGGCACGAAGCACCCCAAGAGCAAGCGGCGCCATGGTGTTGAGACCGCCCCGGATACTCGGGGGGGGGGCTGTTGAGGCTAGCTGGGACTATTCGGGCGGGGGCCTTGAGGCCAGGTGGGACTACGTAGGGTGACTGTCTGCGCGCAAACCGCAGCCTTACAATTTCGGGGGGCCCTGATCGTTGGATACTGGACTTTTCTGGTCTCGGCCAACGAGATCGGTCGCTATAATTTGGACTCGGCTTTCAATTCCGGATCGATCGCGACCGCTCTGCTCGAAACTCGGTCGCGACCGAGCGGTCGCGACCGACTTGGAGTGCCGACCAGTCGCTACCGATCGCGACCGGGTAACATCCAAGAGCTGGGCAGGGAAGGGGGGGGGCGGCGACCAGGGCGGCGGGAGGAGGGCCGGAGGCCCAGATCTCCGGCGGTCTGACTTGCTCAGTGCGGACGCTGCCCCTTGACTTCGGCCTCTCGGGCCCGTCGGTGGGCCCCAGGGCCATCAGGAGTGGACCCGATTCTTCTGCCGAGTTCGGCGAGTTTACAGGCAACGCTGATTGTAAAGATGGGCGATGTCGACGAAAGCCCCTTGGACGCCCATGTTGGCGCTTTTCCGAAAGCGGCGGGCCATCGAAAGAAGTCAAGGATGGACCAAGGAGGCACAGATGCAAGGGTACGTTTGGGAAGGTGACCCGTCCTTGCCATCGGTTTCGACTGTACTTGCATGGAGTGGGCGGGCACGAAGAGGCCCGAAAGGAAATATGCATGCACCGCACGCGGGTCAGGACTCGCCTGCACGCCCTGTCGGCCCAACGCTGCTTCAACAGGCGGCGGGGGGGAGGGAATGCTATGCAAGCAAGCTTGCCCGAGCCTAAAGAGAACCAACCTCCAGCCAAGCCGAACAGCGACCCCCGAGGGACGGGACGAGAGGTCGCAACCCGTCACGTCGGGAATTCTGCTGCTGCTGCTGCTTTCGGTCTCCGTGGGGTCACTCGATGGGTACTCGGGACGAACAGCCGGTCGCGGGAACGCGTCGAGAACTCCCGGGACCCACGCTGCAACACAATCAACAACAAAAAACGCATGGCTTCGGGGGTTCCGGGAGGCAGCGCGGGGCGGTGGGCGGGAGAGAGAGGGAGGGGAACGAGTGAAGGGGCCCTGGGACACACAAATAAATTCACAAATAAAAGGGTTCTCCATATTTTCCCATATTCTCTGGGTTTCAATCTTCCCCCCCACTGCCCATATTTTCCCATATTCTCTGGGGAATCGACGATTAATTGCGTCTGTGTGATATTTTCTCGCCCTGAAGGAGGCAGGACGGAGGAGGGCGGCCGGAGGCGTGCGGGAGCGGGGAGGAGCGCCCAGGGAGCAGAGAAGGGGAGGACGACCGACGACGACGACGAGGACGGCGACAACGAGGACGACGACGACGACGACGACGACGACGACGACGACGACGACGACGACGACCCACCGACGACAACCGAAGGCGAGCACGTTCGACGAAGATGATGGCCACGCTGACAACCAGCAACGCCGACGACGGGAACCAGGACGACGAAGGCGGACGACGACGACGACGGCGACGACGACGACGACGACGACGGACGACGACGACGACCCACCGACGACGACCGAAGGCGAGCACGTTCGACGAAGATGATGGCCACGCTGACAACCAGCAACGCCGACGACGGGAACCAGGACGACGAAGGCGGACGACGACGACGACGACCCACCGACGACGACCGAAGGCGAGCACGTTCGACGACGATGATGGCCACGCTGACAACCAGCAACGCCGACGACGGGAACCAGGACGACGGCGGACGACGACGTCGACCGACGACGACTGCGGCCGACGGCGGCTGTACTCGATGATCCTCAGAGCGTGTGTTTGTTCACCGAAGCCCTTCAATCCGTCGCGGACGGTGTACCGAAGGCTGGCACAGGCTGAGAGCTATCGGTTGAGCCGAGTGGGGTACACACGCACAAGGGTAACACGCGCCCTGAGGATCGTCGATATACGCAAGAAGGCACCCACGCACCACGCCCATGCCTGGTCAGGGACGGTGGTGGTGGTGTTTCCGCCACAGTGCAGCGGGGCTCGAAGTGGAATGTCCTTATTGAAAGGGGCCCTGGGACACACAAATAAATACACACAAATCCCAGGATTCCCCAGATCTTCCTATGTTTTCTGGGTTTCCGTCTTCCCCCCCTTTTCCATATGTTGCTTATATTTTCCAGGGAGTCGACGATCCATTATGTCTGTGTTTTGTTGTCCCTTCTGACTTATGTCCCTTCGAGTTCTCGATTGCAGACCGAAGGGCCCCCATCCCCCGCGTTGCCATTCATACTGGGGCAATGCTGGGGCGCTTCGGGGCTGTGTGTCTGTTGTGTTCTGCGTCGCCGCTTTTCTCGATGCAGTGGGGACATCTTCTTCGCATCCGAAGATGACCGCAGAGGACCGTCGGGGGGTTCTCTCGGGGGCCTCTTGGGTCGTCTTCGTAGCCCTGGGCCCGTCCAGCGAGGCCCAATTCTTCTATGTATGGTTTTCGCATGCTCACCTCGTCGGTCTTGGAGGCGCCCAAATCGTCCCACGAGGCCCCCGAGAGAGCCCCAAGAGGGCCCGAGGAGGGCCCCAAAGAGGGGCCCAGGGTGTACTCCAAGGGCGTCTGGGGGCCCCTGAGAGGCCCCCAAGAGGCCCCCAAGTGGTCCCTCAGAGGCCGACCTGGAGACCTCACGATGCCTCCAAGAAGCCCCCCTCCTGTCCACGACCCCGCCAGGGCACGGCGGCAGCATCGGCCGAAGGCCGCTACTTAGGTGGCCGCCTTCTGTGGCCGCCGGCGGCGACAGGGAAGTCCGACTGCCAGCACCCTGGACCCTCGACCCCATGAGCTGTTCACAGCGTCGACCCCCCCAGAAGTCTCGACCCATTCCCCCAGAAGGGCGTTCCGTCACGGCTTTTGCTTGACAGCCCCGAGGCCTGGCGGGTCCACCAGGGGCCGAAAACAGCAACAACGACATCATGGCGTGACCTTTTCACGACGCGATGATATCAGGGTCCAAATGTCAAACATCTATCCCCAAACCTGTTCTGGGGAATCGCCTGGTCAGAACCGTCATCTGGATCCAGCCGTGGCGACGAGGAAAACAACGGGGAAAGAGTTCCAGGTTCGATACTCGAACCTCCAGCCTTCGAACCTCGACGCGACGCGAGGTCCACTTAGAACACCGCTGGGGTTGCTCGGGGGATACGGGGCTCCAAGTGGATGCCATGGTGGGTCATATCTGATCTCACCTAGCTTACACGTTAGAACACCGCTGGGGTTGTTCAGGGGATACGGGGCTCCAAGTGGATGCCATGGTGGGTCATAGCTGATCTCACCTAGCTTACAAGTGGGCTGCATGTGCCCTGGGCGGCTTACGAGGGGCAAATATCTGGGCTAAGGCGGAGTCCACCAGCACAGTTACCCAACCCATTCAAGCCACTTACAGGGCCAAATGTAATCCACATGCGCATATGGAGGCCTCCCAGATGGGGTCGGAGTAGAGTGGGGGGGGGGGTCGGAGAATCGCATCGCATCGGCGACGTCGGCGGTGCACCGGCGACGTCAGCGTGGAGAAAATAGGGCTCCATATCGAGCCGCATCGGCGATGCCCCTTTCCGTTGATCCCTCCCCCATCGGGGGGGGGGCCCTGGGGGCGCAGGAAGGGGTGTAGGGGGGAGGGGTCCCGGGGGGGGGTCCCCTGGGATAGGGGGGGGGTCACACGCGCATCACCCCCTGGGTGCCCCGTGGCCTCCGAAAGACCAAACGGAACGTAGCGGAACGGACACGGGACGGAACGCCTCTGCGGGCAAGCGCCCAGGCCCCCCAAGAGGCCAGGCGGGCGAGGCCATGGCCTCGTAGGGGAGACTGCGCGCGCCGGGCGCCGACTCACAGGGGGATGCGGACCTCACCAACTTGTTTGCCAGATGCTCCCACTCCTCTGCCGTGGCCTCCGAGAGAACCAAGACAGGCTGAGACGGTCCAAGAAGGGCCCCCAATCGCCAACCTGTCAGTCCAAAACTGCCCGGGAGGCCGCCAGGACGTCCCAAGAAGTCTCTCCGAGCACTCCGGAGAAGGGCCCCATGAGGCAAAATTCATTGGTCCATACTTCTTCAGGATTTGGGCTTTCTCGCCTTTTCCGCTCCCCGTCGCTCCAAGACGGCCCAAGAGGCCCCCAAGATCGCCCCAATACGGCCCGAAAGGCCATCGCACAAGGCCTCCAAGACAGCCCAAGAGGCCCTCAAGACGG
The DNA here is from genome assembly GCA_963575745.1 of Prorocentrum cordatum. NCBI lineage: Eukaryota > Dinophyceae > Prorocentrales > Prorocentraceae > Prorocentrum > Prorocentrum cordatum. Next base: position 529,846 of record CAUYUJ010017671.1, on the reverse strand, counting down.
CTCCAAGAGCGCGCCCAGACGAGGGACCCGAAGGGATATTTCGAGCCCTCAGCCCCGAGAGGCTCCCAGAAGGCCCCAACAGGTTCCCAAGAGGCCCGCAGAGGCCCACAAGAAGTCCCCAGGAAGTCCGAAGAGGCCCCAAGAGGCTCCGAAGAGGCCCCCAAGAGGCTCCCAAGAGGCTCCAGAATTCCTCCCCAGAGGCCCCCGAGAGCCTTCCGAAGAGACCCCAAGAAGCATCCATCTGGCCCACGTCAGCGTCGTCATCACCGCCGCCGCCGCCGTTGGCGTCGTCGTTCCCCTTTAGGCTCGGCGGCACGGGCCGCACGGCCCTCGCAACAGGGCTCCAGCCGCATCGGCGACCTAGACCTCGGCAACCCCGGCGGTGATCGAAGCAGGACGCGCGTGCGCGCGCGGGTGTCCTGCGCAGCGGCCGCCGCGACGCCCGGCGAAGCTGCCGGGGGCGACGCGCTGCGGAGCACGGCCCAGCGAGGCAAGGGGGGCCCGGCGTGCGCGCTCCTCCTCTCCGCGGGGGGGGGACAGGCGTGCGCCACCAGAGGCCTTCCGGATGGGGTCCGACTGGATGGGGTCCCAGGCACGCTCGCGTCGCGTACCAAAAAGACGTTACAGGGAGGTCCTTGGTCGTTTTTCTGACTCCCGGGGGCCCTCGCAGCAGGCTCGGGAAGAAGAACAGGCCCTGGGGATGGGGTCGGGACTTCTGGGGCCAGGGAACGGGTCAGAGGATCGCGCCGCATCTCACAACTAGGGGAAAAACAAACCTACCTCGCTTTTGACCACCCTCGCTTCCAAGAGATATCAAGCGATGCCAAAAAACGGCCTGTACTGGTCAGGCCGCTTGACGAGGAGGCGCGTGGTATGACTTGGTTTTGCCTGGAAGCGAAAGCGGGGTAGGTAATTCACGCTCCGAACAACGGCGCGCGCATCCAGATCCACGCCCTCGCGGTCAGGCATTCCGGGCCGCGACCCCGCGGACACGCAGTCGCACGGGTATACGCTCCGCGCGCGGCACCCGCGAGAGAACGGCTGTGTCCGCGGGGTCGCGGCCCTCCTCCTCCTCCTCCTCCTCCTCCTCCCTCCTCCTCCTCCTCCTCCTCCTCCTCCTCCTCCTCCTCCTCCTCCTCCTCCTCCTCCTCCTCCTCCTCCTCCTCCTCCTCCTCCTCCTCCTACTCCTCCTCCTCCCTCTCCTCCGGACACGGACATGTGTTCCGCCCAGGGGCCTCGCCGATGCAGTGGCGACGCAGGCGAGGCATCGGCGACCGTCGGCGCGGAGAAGGTGGGGCTCCACGCCGAGACGCATCGGCGATGCCCCGGCGATGCGGCGCCATGCTCACACCCCACCGGCCCTGACCCAGAAGCTGGGAGGCCCAGAGCCAGCCGCCGCGCCGTGGCCAGGGTTACGTCGGGCGTTTTCTCCTTGAACGAACGAACGAAAAGTCATACGCCCTAGGCGCGTGGACTCGTGCAAACTAGCTACTCATGCAGAAATTGACCCCTCTCACGCAGAAGTACGTCAGGAAGATTGGTCGCCCCAGGAACGAATGGTCAGCTCAGATTGGTAAGGTCGCTGCGCAGTTGAACGTCGATGTGAATGATGCAGAAGCATGGAAGTCTAGAGTCGTCAATTTCTGCATGAGTAGCGTTTCCTCCTACAGGCGGATTTTGGACGAGAAATGAAACATACACCAAAAGGCTCCAACATAATCCAAAAGTCGTCCCGACCATTTCTGAATATTCCTCCTGTAGAGGGGCAGGGCAGGCCCGACGTAAGGCCAGGGACGTCGCCAGAGCCCTGGCACGGGTGCGCAGGGCCCTCCTCGGACCCCTCGCGCCGTGCACAGAACGCACGGCGCGAGGCCTCTGCTGCGACGGTGCGACCTCGGGGGCCCGAGCATTAAGTCGGGCCTGCCCCCCTACAAGGTGATCTTCGAGGAAAAATGAAACATACCAGAAAAATGCACCAAAAAGGTTAACAAATATTCTAAACATAGTCCCTAGACTATTTTTTTGGTTTTGGAAAACAATTTTGGGGGTATTGTTCTATTTCTCGTCGAAAATCCCCCTGTAGGGGGACAGGCCCGACTTCACCCGAGCAGGGTGGGCCCAGACGTGCTCGCCTCGCAGACCAGCAGCCGCCCAGCAGGAGGTCTTTGCTGGCCGTGCTCGGCCTCCGGGGGCCCTCTCGCTGGGCCCCGGGGCCGCCAGACAACGGCACCCAGCACGAAACGCCAGCCTTACGTCGGGCCTGCCCCCCTACAAGGGGATTGCCGACGAGAAATAAACAATACCGCAACCAAAATCAAAAAAAATACTCAACATATAATTAGGGGACTATGTTTGTTGAGTATGCTTGGACCTTTTCGGGGTATCTTTTAAGGGCACTTTCATTATTCGTCGAAGATCCCCCTGTAGGGGGACAGGCCCGACTTAACGCTGGGCCCCAGAGTCGCCAGACAACGGCGTCCAGCGTGAGACGCCGGCCCCAGGGAGTGGGGCACCCAGGCAGGTCCCGGGCGCGCCGAGCAGGCCAGTTTTAATTTACCAGCCTCGAACTTATCCCTATCCCTAAGATTGACACGCCAAAAAGCGATGACAATCTTAGGGATGCGCCCTCAAAAAATAAGGGAATCCCTAAGATTGGCATCGTGATGAGGAGATGCCCAGCATAGGGATAGGGATATGTTCCAGGCTGGTAATTGATCCATTCGTTGTCGGTCAGCTCGGCACCTGGGGCGCGCGTGCACACACCAAGACGTCGGGGGTCCAGGTCCCGAGGTTAAGAATGCCTCTCAACGCCATCCTGCGCGGGGGCTCGAGCCGGCCCTGGCTGGGCATGGTGGTGCACAGTTGCCCTCCGCGGCTCCTCTCGGCCCGCATCATCGCGAGAGCTGCGGGGATTTGCCGAGTGCTGCCCTCGACCCGCCGAAGACAAAGCCAGAACAATAATACAATCGGGTGAAGGAGGGTAATCGAGAATCTCTGGGACCCGGCAGATTGGAAGACGTCTCGGGCGCCACGGCCTTCTCAGAGCGATCTGGAACGCTCTGAGAGCGTTCTGGAACACTCTGGAACGGATGTATCCTCGTCCTGGCCCCGTCCGACCACCCCACTCCTCCCGAAGGTGTCGGAGGTCCGTGCCGGTTCGTGCTTCGGGCCCGGGAGTTTTGTCTATCGGCTGCACCTCGTCCAGAATCTTTCCGGGAGCCCACAACCGTCCCCGAACAGCCACCTGGGGGTCCGAGTCATGGCCCGAACTCCAGCCAGAGGACCACTCGATGGTCGAGGGAGGTGGGATGCTTCGGGGCGGTTTCGAAAAGGTTCGAACACATTATTTTGTGTTGTACGCATTTGCAAGACTCTGGTGAGGGCACAAAAAGATACCGATGCTGCTACAACATTCACCTTTTCCAGGGTGCGTTATATGGCCAAGATTTCGAAGCGAATTCAACCGTTGCGACGAATGACGGGTAGCGCTATCGACATATGTTCCTCCTTTGATCCGGGAATCTGGCCTCCGACGCCTTCATGGAACTGGGATCCGGGGCGAATGCAGAACTTATCACGGAGAAGAAACGCCCTTGCGGGGACGGCGAACACCAGCGAGATCGTGCCACGGCCGCATCTTGCCAGAGGGGCCCTCGAGCCAAAAAGAGCTCAAGGCAGCGAGGGGAGGGGGTGATAGAGGGGCCCGAACGCTGCGGACAACGGGCCCCCCTCCACTTCGTCGCCCTCCCTCATGATCATTCTCCTACTTCTTCTGGTGGCTCTCGCTTCTGGCCCCTCCCCATGGAGGCCTTCACCGGGCCCCAGCTCCGTCAACAAACGACTCAGAACGCCGGTCCTGGGGAATGGGTCGAGACCTCTGGGGGTCGACGCGGTGACACATGCACGACGTCGGGGGTCTGGGCGTGGCGTTTTTCCATCCCGACTTCTGCTTTCTCGGGAATCGGCCCCCACGCCCACGCCGAATAGGAGGGGCAACGAGCGGGGGACAGGCCAAGGGGGAGTAAACATCGACCCAGAATCGGCGATACATCTCCGAGAGGTCGGCGGTATGCCCCCGATGGCGAAGCAGAACGCTTCTGGGCGGGGTGGGGCCCTGAGACCCCCACCGCCTACCGGCGATCGATGGGCGATTTGGGGCCGATGCCTTCACCCCTGCTTTGAGCAGGGGCCGACCGTCCTGGCATCCCTATAGTCCTACACACGAAAGAATGCTCCTAGAGCCCCAAACTGTTCTGAGAACCAAAACAATGTTCTCAGAACATGAACCCGATGTGATAAAACAGGACAGTCCCAGCCAGAAATATTCTAAGAACATTTCGTGGGAACCACACAAGGTTCTTGGAAGAGTGTTTGGTAGGGCTACAGGCACGCCGGGAAGCGTCGCCACTGCTTCACTGATGCTATCCCCTGAGAGTCAGAGGAAACAAACCACTCCTCGGCGACGTGGGCCAGACCGACGACAGGTGGCTGCATCGGCGGAGGACGACGCGGCGGCGACAAGTGCACGCGGCGCACCGGTCACGCCAGGCGACCGACGACTGGCGACCCGCGGCCGACATCGGGCGGGCGGCCGATGACCGTCTGCCGTCGGCGGCGACCGGCTGACGGCCACCGACCGCGGCAGCGGCCGATCGACGCAGGCGCCGCGGCCCGTCGCCGCCGCGGCGAGCGGCGGCGGGCGGCCAGTCGGTCGGCTGGCCGGTCGGCGAGCGGCGGAGCCGACCGCGGCGGCGGGCGGCCGATCGGTCGGTCCGCCGGCAGATGGGGCGGCGAGCGGCGAAACCCCGCTGGCGACCTGCGCCGAGCAGCTCGGCGGCGTGAACCACTCGGGGGAAGCGCCGCACGACAGGAGCTCCGGCGCCGCGCTGGTGCCTCGGGCAGAGCGCGCGTTCGCGCGCGCTCGCGCGGGCGCCGAGAAGCCCCCCCCCAACCACCCAAAAGCCTCTTTCCCCGAGCATCGCCGAGCATCGAGGATATCGACGAGAGACCCACAAATATCCAGAACCGTGATCCTCGAACCTGCTCGAAGCTTCCAGCCCCTCAAGCAAGGTGAAACTGCCGGGTGTTGCAACATTGCGACGCAGTGAACTCAGAGTCGGTTGACGGCGACAAAAATGACGATGACGACGACCAACTTCGACGACGACTTATTGGATGGATCTCTCAAGATCTCCGCAGCCTCAGGCGGTGTATATCCTGCGCAGGAACGCAACAATCAAAATGGAAACCACGACGACGATGAAGACGACGACCGCGACGACTCGTACCTCGACGACGACGACGACTCGAACCTCGACGACTCGAACCTCGACGAACCTCGACGAACCTGGACGACGACGACGAATCTCGACGACGACGACATGACGGCGACGACGACGGCGACGGCGACGACGACGTCGACGAGCGGCAGCGGCTCGGCAGCGGGGCAGCGCCTGCGTGCCAGAGCCCGCCCCCGCCCGTGATCAGCACGCCGCCCCCAGCGGGGATGACCACGCCGATGGGGTCGTCGAAGCCTGGCCCGTCGAGCTCCCCGCCTCGGTAGAGGCCGAAACAATGGAGGCTTCCAACATGGTGTAGGGTTCCGATATCGGGCGTTATGGGGCGCAGTTTGGCGCTATTCAGCGCTGTTGGGCGCAATTCGCCGATAGATCGTCGACCCTAGACAAGCGGAAACTCCTCCGATTTACTATCTGAACTGTTTCCCAATAACCCGCAACGGGCGATAATAAAGGTGCCCCCCCATTCTTAACCCCCTCTATTTATTATCCCCGCCCACAGGGATTTATCTGTGGGGAAGGCGCGGAGGCCGAACTTGATAATCCACGGAAAAGTTGCGGGGATCGAAGTTGCTATCATATCTTGTTGATTAGCAACAGCAAGTCCAGCGCAAGAGGGGTTTCTTGGCCAGATCGGCCAAGGACCTCTCTTGCGCTGGCAAAATCTAGGCGCCCAGCCACGAGCCTCGAGATCGCTCGAGTCAGCCTTGTGTCCTGCGCCTCTGCGGGCAAGTAGCCACGAGCCTCGAGATCTCTCGAGTAATCTCTGTGTAGTGCGCCTCTGCGGGCAAGTAGCCACGAGACAAGAGATCGCTCGAGTCAGGCTTCTGTCGTGCGCCTGGTTTAACCTCCTCCTCCTCCTCCTCCTCCATCATCATCATCATCATCATCATCATCATCATCATCATCATCATCATCATCATCATCATCGTCGTCGTCATCGTCGTCATCATCATCATCATCATCCTCATCATCCTCATCCTCATCCTCATCCTCATCCTCATCCTCATCCTCATCCTCATCCTCATCCTCATCATCATCATCATCATCATCATCATCATCATCATCATCACCACCACCACCACCACCACCACCACCACCACCACCACCACCACCACCATCACATCATCATCATCATCATCATCATCATCATCATCATCATCATCATCATAATCATCATCTTCATCATCATCATCATCATCATCACAATAATCATCATCATCATCATCATCATCATCATCATCATCATCATCATCATCATCTTATTCATCATCATCATCATCATGATCATCATCATCATCATCATCATCATCATCACCACCACCACCACCACCACCATCATCATCATCATCATCATCATCATCATCATCATCATCATCATCATCATAACTTACCTTCCCCGGGGAAATCCTTTATTGTCCCCGCGGGAACTGCGAACATTATTATCCCAGGGGGTTTATTATCGCCCCTTTAGGGTTAGTTTCTCACGTGCGGCGATTCCGCTCTGCCTCAGGCCCCGAAGCTCTCGCGGATAGATCCGAATCGCAAGTGCAGCAGAAAGGCGTGGGGTTCCGGTCGTGATTTTCACGGTGTTACTATTTTTCGCGACGTCGAATCGCGGGGTCGGTCGCGACGGCCTGCTGGGGCTTCGGCCTCCGGCACCCGTTGTCGGGCACTCCAGGGCAACGAGAGGCCTCCCAGCTGGGGTCGTTGCAGATGGGGTCGGAGCCTCGCGCCGCGTCGCCAATGCACCGCCAATGCATCGGCTATGCATCGGCGTCGTCGGCGCGGACAACATCGGGCCGCATCGTCAATGCATCGGCGATGCAGCGCGATCCTCCGACCCCATCTACGCGGACCCCGTCTGGGAGGCGTGCACAAAAACGGCATAGAAAAACACATTCGGAGCTCCGCGCGGATTTCTTGGATCCGCGCTGGGGTCCCCTGGCGGCGCCTACGGCGCCGCCCCTGGCGAGCTCCGCGCGCCAGGGAGGGGGGCCCGTCGCAGATCCAAGAAACCCACGCGATTCGCCAAACGTCTGTTCATGCACCTTTTCTGATTCGCCTGGGGGGCCTGGTCCCAGGCCCCCCTCGCGTCGAGAAGGCACACGACTGGCTCTTGTTTCGATGCTATTTCGGCCTCCAGGGGCCCTCGCCAGGCCCCAGGGGCCACTGAAATAGGGGGAAAACAAGCATACCTCGCTTTTGACCACCCTCGCTTCCAAGAGATACCAAGCGATGCCAAACTACGGCCTGTACTGGTTAGGCCGCTTGACGAGGAGGCGCGTGGTATGACTTGGTTTTGCCTGGAAGCGGAAGCGGGGTAGGTAATTCACGCTCTGATGAAAAGCGACTCGAACCGGTCCCGGGAAAGGGGTCGAGACCTCATGGGGGTCCAGGTTTGTGGAGAAACGATAGCGTCGAGGGCGGGGACCTCCCCCCTCCTTGTCCTCGCGCCCCAGCGGGCGACCGCGGACGACGGACGAATGCAGACGACGGACGACAAACGGCAGACAACGACTGACGGAGGACGACGGGCGACGGACGACGGACGACGGGCGACGGACGACGGACGACGGACGACGGACGACGGACGACGGCGGCGACGACGACGACGACGAAGACGACGGACGACGGCGGACGGCGGCGGACGACGGACGACGGCGGCGGTGGCGGCCCCGCGGCCGAGCGGTGCCCAGGGCCGCCTCCGCCAGCAACCAACTCGCCCTTGGAGCTTCCCGGGAGCCACCTCCGGCGAGCCGCCGTCGCCGCCGCTGCCGTCGCCGCCGTCGCCGCCACCGCCGCCGTCATCGCCACCGCCGTCGCCGGCGGCGTCGACCGAGGCCTGAGGAGGTTCGAGGGTCGAGGCCTTTTGAAAGTTCTGGCCTTCATGGCCAGGCTGGTTGTCGGAGTCGTCGTCTTTCGGCGGCCTTGGAAGGCCCGTGTCGCGCCATCGGAGGCCTCGGACCGCTCTGGAGGCAGCCAGAGGTCTTGGAGACCTCGCGGGGCCGCCAGGCTCCTGCACGCGCGCCGGGGACAACGGCTGCCCTCGTCGTTCGGCAGCTCTCGAAGGCCTTCGGAGGCCTCGGAAGCCTCTGGCGAGTCTTGGATGGCAACTCACGGGAGCCTACCACACCATCCTGTTGGCCTTTGCGCATCAACGCTAATCGACGCTAGTCGACGCTACAACCCCCCCTAACGTAGCCAATGCCTACCCTAACATGACCCAGGCCCTGTCGGCACTGCGACACAGCTTCTATGACCCATGAAAGTCAACGTGGCCAACGGCTCGGCGACACCAGTGTCACGAGCGCGCGCTGTAGCAAATGATGCTCCATAATGGGGCGACACAGCAATATGCAATGCACACGTGCCAGCAGTGTTACAAATATCTTTGTATTTGCAATGGAGAATCTGGCCGGCGCTGAAGCGAGAGCAACTTTTGCAATCATGGATGGCCAGAGGTGTGGCTGGAGCAACATTCTCAATCATGGATGTGGCCAGCACTAATTAGGGCGAGAGCAACTTTCGCAATGGTGGATGTGGCAAGCGCTAAAGCGAGAGCCACTTTCGTAATCGTGGGTGAGTCCGCGCTGACGCGACAGCATCATTTGCAATCATGGATGTGGCCGGCGCTAAGGCGAAAGTAACTTCGCAATCGAGGGTGTGGCCGGCGCTGAGGCGAGAGCAAAATTCGCAATCGTGGATGTTGCCGGCGCCAAGGCGACAGGAACACTCGCAATCATGGATGTGGCCAACATTAAGGCCAGAGCAACGTTCGCAATTCTGGATATGGCTGGCGCTGAGACGACAGCAGCCGTCGTAGTCGTGGATGTGGCTGGCGCTGAGGCGAGAGTGACTTTCGAAATAACGGATGTGGCCGGCATTGAAGTGAGAGCATCATTCGCAATCATTGACGTGGCCGCTGAAGATGCAAAAACAAAATTCGAAATCATCGATGTGGCCTGCGCTGCGGCGAAAACAACATTCCCAACCATGGATACGGCACCACAAAATCGGTATAGTGGATGTGGCCACTGGTGAGGCGAGCGCATCCGTCGTAATCGTAGATGAGGTGTCTCACTGAACACGAGCACTGGCTCTAGCGCAACCCGCAGCACCACTCAGACGAGCAGCGCCAGAAACAGCAGCGCCATGCGCAGCAGCAACAACAACAATGCCAACAACAGCAGAAATAGTGCAAGCCACACAAGCGACTCGAGCAGTACCTCTCTGACGAACACGACATCAAACAACACCACCACCACCACGCGCACTAGCATCAGCGACACTAGCAGCACCAGTATAGCCACCACTCCGGAGAATGGAGCAGCAGCACCAAGCGACACAGCACAAGCTCCCCCAGCAGCCAGCAATATTGTGACCACAACGATAGCAAACAGCAACACCAAACGCAGCAGCACCAGCGGCGCCAGCAGCGCAACTGTGACGAGTACGACTGGGAGCAACAACGCCACACGAAGCAACTCAAACGCAACTAACAGTACCAGTGTGACCAGCACGACGAGAAGCAGCAGCACTACACGCACCAGCACACGCACAAGGAGCAGCACCGCCGTGACGCGCACGACAGGATCCAGCAGTACGACACGCGCCAGGACGAGCACCACCAACAGCACCACTGTAATCAGCACAACGAAAAGCACCAATACCACGCGCAGCAACACAAACGCCACCAGCAGTTCCGCTAGAACGAGGGCGACAGGAATTAGCAGCGCCAGGCGATTCGCGCTGGACTGCGCGAGCGCCCCCACCCCCCCCGCAGGCCAAACCAGCGGGGCGGGAGGCGTTCGCCCCAGCGCAAAGCGTCATGGCCCATATCCTTCAATCTTGCGCTGGGGACCGGGGCGCCCCAGAGCAGAACTGCCCCAGTCCGTCCGCGCGAAGTTTTGCGAACTCCACCACGGGAGCAACTGCTGCTCGCCCCAAGCCCGAACGGCGGTCGCTTCCAGGGAAAAGGTTGCGCCAGCCGGGGCCCACAGTAGCAGCGCTAACCGGGAGCGCCACGGCGAGCGCGAGGACGGGGTTATGGCTCGTCTTGGGCCTGCCGCCGCCCAGCCCGGACAGCAGCTCCAACGCCTAGCACCGGCGCCCTGTGCAGCCAGCAGCATCACACGCGCAAGCAGCACCAACGCCACCTGCAGCTCCACCAGAACGAGCACGACGGGAAGCTGGAATGCCCGAGCGCCCCCAACCCCCCCGCCGGCGAAGTCAGCGGAAGGGAATTGCTCCCGTGCTCCCGTGCTCCAGCGCAAATCGTCACGGGCCAAATCGTTCGATTTTGCGATGGGCGCCGAGGGCGCCCCAGGGCACAGCCCACAAAGTGTCCCACGGGAGCCGGCTGCTCGCCCCTCGCACCGCAGTACACGTGATCTGGCGGAGATGCGCACGACGACCCGCGACGCGTCGGTCAGCAACACGAGCGAAACGAGCAGCTCCACTGTGACCAGCCCGACAGGAAGCAGCATCGCCAGCAGCAGCAGCAGCAGCAGCAGCAGCAGCAGCAGCAGTACAAGCGCCACCAGCAGTACATCTGCGAGTAGCAAGACAAAGGCAGCAGCAAGAGTGCCACCTGCAGTGCCGCTCCACCAAGGCCTGTCGGAAGCAACAATACCACGCGCAGCACCAACGCCGCCATCAGCAGAAGCGCAAGCAACACCAGCGTCACCAGCTCGGAGCCACCAGCAGCACCACTGTGACGAGCACCGCGAGAAGCAGCAACACCACACGCAGAATCTCCATCAACCAACAACACTACCTGGACCCGCACACTGGGAACCAGTAGTACGACGCGCACCAGCTCTAGCGCCAACCAGCAGAACTACAGCGACGAGCACTACAGCAGCATCGGCGCCGCCAACAATGACAAGAGCGACACGAATCCCACACGGCACAAAGCAGCACAACCGAGCACAGCAGCACGAGCGACCCGAACAGCTCCAGCATGACGAGCGCGACGAGGAGCAGCAACAACACAGCATCAACGCCGCCAGCACCACCAGCAGCACTGCTCAGCACCAGGCGATTCTCGCTGGACTGCGCGAGCGCCCGCACCCCCCCGCCGAAAGGCCGGCGAGGGGGGAAGCAGGCCCTCGCCCCAGCGCAGGGCGTAACGGCCCGGATCGTTCGACCTTGCGCTGGACACCGAGGGGCGCCCCAGACAAAGATGAGCAGTCCGTTCGTGCGAAGCTTGGCTGGGAGGTGCGAGCCCCACCCCGGAAGCAACTGCTGATCTGCCCAAGCCAGAACGGCCTACAGTAGCAGCGCTAACCAAGAGCGCCACGGCGAGCGCGAGGACGGGGTAATGGCTCGTCGTGGGGCCTCCGTCAGCGCCGACCGCCTGCTGCGTCCCGCCCCAGCCAGCAGATCCAGCGCCCAGCACCAGCGCCCTGCCCGGCCAGCAACGGCGCCTAACCTGGCCAGCAGCGGCCCCTGGGCAGCGCCCTCCCACCATCGCCGTTCAGGGCGTCCAGCGGCCGCCGCGCTGCCGGCGTCGCCATTGCCCGCTGCAGGTGCGGGCAGCCACGCTTCAGGCGTGCAGCAGGAGAAGTGCGAGCGCAAGGAGCAAATTCCACTATGACCAGCACGACAAGAAACATCAGCACCACTCGCAGCAGCACCAGCGCCACTAGCACTGACTCTGGCAGTGGCACGAGAAAGACTAGCAGCACCACCAGTGCGACCAGCCCGACAGGAACCAGCAGCACCACCAGCAGCAGCGCGAGCGCCACCAGCAGCATTGCAATAACGCGTCTCCTGCCTCACCGACCCTGCCCGTCTCCGTGGGGCCCTCCCCTCCTGGGACACTCCGGGGCCGCCCGAGGAGCCCAGCCCAACAGGGGCCTCGCGGCGGCAAAACACTCCTGGGGGCGGCCCTCGGGGCTTGCCCTGAGCCCTCTTGGCCTTAGCTCGGGCATGTCCCCCTACAGACGGATTTTGGACGAAAAGTAACAAACATTAAAGATATTCAATATTCAACATACGCTCAGAAATACGCACAAAATCGTCCCCAGACTATAGTTCGACTATTTTTGAACATTCCTCCTGTAGAGGGACACGCCCGACTTAACCCTTGCATCCGCCACCTGCCCGATACTGTTCTGGCGATGATTTGGGGAGTATCCCTTCAAAAATAATGCAAGGCACATTGATGCGCCCCTCTCACCGCACCCTTTCGTAAAAAGCGCAACGTTGGTAGAAGGATGCGCGATTGGGATGCAAGCCCCTTGGACGCCCGTGTTGGAACACTTTCGAGCGTGGCGGGCGATCGAAAAAAGGCACGAGGGGATGGACCAACGAGGCACGGTTGCAGGGGTACCCTTCGGAAGGCGACCCATCCTCAACATCGGCTTCGACTGTCCAGTGCGGGCGCGGCCGCAAGACACCCTCGCAAGAAACCCAACCCTGAGAACCTGTGCGCGAGGTGCACCTGAGGGGAAACCTGGAGCACCCTGAACGCAGCAGCTCCTTCAACGGCTGCGGGAAGTCACATCGCAGCGCGAGGAGCGAAGAAACCCAAGATACCCTGACAAAAAACATATGGTTTCTTGATGCGCGCCCCCACTGTACCAAACATGTCATCCAACATGTGTGATCTGCTCCTTACGCGGGACCCCGGCCTCTCGAGCTCTGGCACGCCCGCGCGGACAATGGCAAATTCCGAGGCACAGTGCCCCACAGCAGAGGCCGACCAGAAGCGGCCGCGGTCGCTGTTAGGCAGGCGAACTTGTGCTTCAAATCTACAACGCCCAGGCGACACCGACAACGAATCCTGTTCAACATGGCTTAGGGCTGTTCCGGGTGTTCGTCCCCATTCTTTCCGTACGTACCTATTTTCCATCGTCCCGAAGTTCCTGTCTCCGGGGGACCAACTCGCCTTGGATGAATGCGAGTGCTTGACGGTCTCGCTAGGCTCCGACAGCCGAAGACTTTGAACAAAATGCCGCCTTGATTGCCCCGAAAAGCAAAAACACCTTGGCGCCCGCTGCCACTGCCAGCGGCCCAGTCCGCCTCTGGGCCACGAGATCTGAAGTGCCATGTCCTCCTCCCTCCAGCGGGAGGAGGAGGAGGAGGAGGAGAGAGGAGAGAGGAGAGAGGAGGAGGAGGAGGAGGAGGAGGAGGAGGAGGAGGAGGAGGAGGAGGAGGAGGAGGACGGCCAGAACGCTGCCGTTTTCAGGGGCGCCCAAGCGAGGAGCGTCCGCGGCCCGAGGCACGTGCGCCGCCCGGGCGACGGGGCCACGGGCCAAAAGGGCCATGCAAAGGCCGGCAGACACCGTGGCACCAGCCATGATACAGGGAAGGTTTTAATACATTGGATCTTTAAAGCTATCGGATTCTTAATAGCTGAATAATTTATGAACAAATGTATGCATGAACTCATCGTTGTTTTTAATGCAAACCCCTGCATTTTAATACATGATCCGCACGCGGAGCATGTATTAAAAACGGCACTGTAGTGCAGTAGCCACAAGGTACGGATACCGCTGCTCCCCGGACCTCTCCCCGGTCGCGTCCCGGCCAAAATTTCGGAGCGAATCTGGCGGAGGCGACGATGGCCTCCCAGGAGCTCCCCAACGGGGACAACCAGGGAGGGGCAGCGGTATGGGTGCATGTCCCTCCTCTGTGATACACTCCTCCACCTGGTCATCACCCCCCTCAGTGGCCGCCTCCGGCGTTTCGAGCCAGAGATGGCGCCCTTGCCGATGCCCCAGACCCTCGCGCCCCCCGCTCGCGGCCCGATGCCGGCCTCACCACGCGGTCGTTGCCGTTGTCCGCGATCACGACGCCGCCCTCGCCGTCGACCGCCAGGCCGATGGGGCGGTACAGCTGGTTCGGCTGCCCGCCTCCGTCGCGGAGGGTCTGTGGTGCGCATCGGCATTGACCGCTGGTGCAGGAGGCGCAGATCTTGGAGAAGCAATGGCAGCTGATCTGCCGACCGAAAAGATCCCGGCGCAGGAGGCCCAACTCCTCTCGGATGCGCGAGTGCGCAGGCACGGTGCGCAAGCGGGCGGTCGAAGAGCGGCGTGTGGCTGCAAGGAGGCTTGAAAGCAAACTGTGCGGAGGGGAGCAGGGGCAGACGAGGACACTACCACCAGTGGCACGAGCCAGGAAGGGCCCTGGCGGTGAGTGCTTCCTGTTCCGGTTTGGGGACGCCCAACTCCAGACGTCCACAATCTCCAGCTCGGGGCATCGTGGACCCCCTTGGGAGGTGGCCCGCTGGTGGTGGTGGTGTGGTGGTGTCGCTTCTTCTTCTTCTTCTTCTTCTTCTGCTTGTTCTTCTTCATTTTCTAAGTATTATTATTCTTCGTATGCCTCCTGTCTCCCAGACACTGGAGGCCCAGACCCCCCACCGAACGCTAATTTCGGGCCTCGGGCACCGTTAAAAACTATCCTGGACAACGGTCCCCTGGACGGAGTCGAGAGCTGAAGGGCAGCGCATTGACCACACAAGGCGACAGAGGTCTGGGGAGGAGAGCCTCCCAGACACCAACCCCTGCCGGGGGGAATTCTCGGGTGCTGAAGATCCCCGCCCTTCAATGGATAGCGAAACGCGTTCGTTCGCACTTCTCGACCCTTCACGAGGTCGGTCTTTCGTCCTGGATTGTGTTATGATGGCCTGGGGAAGGGCCCTCGGAAGCCTCAACAAACGAAACACGCCCGCATTCAATAAAACAATCCGCCTGAAGGTCTGTGGGTGCATGCTCAACGCGCGGAGTCCAAGCGGATCCACCTCGGGCCGAGCCTCGAACCTCCTACCCCAAGTTTGGAGGTTGCCAAGCGCGACCCTGGTCAAGCTATTCCCAGCTTTCCGCGCCATCTTGGAAGTCCCTCACCTGGGCGATCTGCGCTTCGCGAGGGGTGCTCCAAAGGCCGCCTGGCGATCCATGGAAAAGCTGAGCACCCCCCTCCTGGAGTCCATTCAGGCAAATTTCGCGAACCGCGCCCAACCGTGACAATAGGCAGCTGTGGCGACGAGAGCCTTTAGAAACATTCGACACGACGACGACGGCGACGTCGACGTCGCCGACGTTTGTCATCGGCCACCTCTGGCGACATCAGCGCGGTGTGCACGGCGCGGCGGACCTCCCTTCGTACTCCTCCAGGGGCTAAGCAATAGAATTGCGCCCCAAAGCCTCGAGGCCTCGACGTTCGAAGCCTCCAAGGGCGACCGCTGGCAACGCCCGAGCGGTGTGCGCCAGCGCCGCGGGCCCCTGGAGACGACGTGGACGCGCCCAGAGGCCCCAAAAACTGATGCAGAAAAGACATCAATGGAGCCTCGGTTGTCCCACTCTCCAAGGGCGACCGCTGGCAACACCCGAGAGGTGTGCGCTAGCGCCGCGGCAGAGATAGGGGACTTGCAGGGGCCTGCAGACCCCCCAAACCTTATAAAAATCGTCGGTCGCGCCTTGGCCTTCGACCGCTCAAAAGTACACCGCGGGCAACGCCCGACCTGTCCCAGCGTCCCCCCCCTGGGGTGGATATTCGTTCCAAATCAACGTTTCATCGCCCTGTGGTCCAAAAAGCGGGCCAATTCTTGTTTGACTCGCAGCGATCGCGGGCGTTATGGGGTGGGAAGGGGGGTGTTGAAGGGGGAGGGCGTCGGGGGCGTAATGTAACGCCCCCGTCCCCCACCGTGCCAGAGTGTGGCGCCACACGCACTGTGGCGGCAGTGACGGTGACGCACTGGGGGAGGGGGAGCACTTCGCTGTTGGAAGAGGAAAGGGGGGGAGAGAGAGGGGGGGGGGGGGCATACCGCATGCCATGGCCCAGAGGGGAGGGGGCAGGGGAGGGGGGGGGAGGGAGGAGAGGGGATGGGGAGTGGTGGGGAAGGGGAGGGGGGGCAGGAAGGGCATGGCGGCTCTCGAACTCAAGATTCGCCCGGCCGGACCAAATCGTGCCGTCGGCGATCTGGGCGGTGCGCGGAGGGCCGCGGCGCCTCGCCCGAGGCCCCCGGCCACCACCTCGACCCGCGGCGGGCGGCCGCCCAGGGTGGCCCGCAGGTCCTGGCCCGCCAGGGCGGGGAGGGCGGCGGGGGCTCCCACGAGGCCTTCTGCTCCTCCTCCTCCTCCTCCTCCTCCTCCTCCTCCTCCTCCTCCTCGTGTTCCCTCCCTGTCCTCATCCTCCTCTTCCTGCCCCACGTGTTCCCCGAATGTTTTTTCCCAGAACGGCTGGGGAAACACATGGTCCAATAACTTGGCTAAACTCTGATGGGCCTGTTTTCCACCACCACCACCACCATAAATTGGTGGGGGGAAAGAGGTGGAGGTTGACGAGGAGGAGGAAGAGAAGGAGGGGGAGAAGGACCTCCTCCCCCCCCTACTCATGGTGGTGGTGGTGGTGGAAAACAAGCCCACCAAACTTTGCCCAAACGTTTGGCCGACGCCAAACACGTGCCCGATCCGGCGGTGGACCCAGCGTCCTCCAGAGAGGTTGCAGGGCGGCGGCGCTGGCTCGCAGCGCTACAAGGGGACCCACCAGCTCGCCTCCGCTTCTTCGAGGGCCCGCGGCGGCGGCTCTGGCAACGGCATTTGTCCCCGCAGCTGCTTCCACTACTCGCAAAGAACTACGTAGACGAGCGCGTTCCACTGCTCGCAAAGACACTATTACACTTTCTGAAACGAGCGCGTTCCAGGACTCGCACAGTGACTACTCGCAAATGGCCTGGATCCGCTGGGGCGATCTACGAGAACTTGCACCGAAGCAGACATGTGTATTTTCCAAGCGTTTGCAAGTAGGCACTTTGCGAGTAGCAGAACGCGCTCGGTGAAGCTGGGAGAAACATGGTTGCAAGAGCTGGACGGGCTACCAGCGTTCCCAGGCCAGGAGCCGTGGAAAGCGGACGTCGTGGCCGAGATCCTTCGGCGAATGCCCCGCCGGAAGAAGCCTGGGTTAAACGGGTGGTCGGTCAAAGAGCTGCGCCCACTGCCGCGGGAGGTGCATAGCTGGATCCCCGACGTCCCGGAGGCGGTGGAGGCCGGCGGCCAGTGGCCTTCCGATCTCGTGGAGCCCGAGCGCATCTTGCTCCCCAAGCCGGGCGGGGTTGCCGGGCCCATGGAACGTCGGCCCATTTGGCTCCTCCCTATGATCTGCCGCGACTGGGCCGCTGGCCGCGCGCGGCTGTTCGCTCGCTGGCGCCTCAGCTGGGCAGGTGAGGACGTCCAGCGGGGCGCCGAGGAGCGGGAGCTGGAAGCAGCCGAAGCCCTGGCGGAGGTGCTCGCGGGCGCAGCGGTGGACTAGCTGGCGGAAGGCTTAATTACGGCAGCGCCGACTTGGAAACTCTCCCCGGCAGCCTGGCCTGCGCGGGAGTGCCTGCATGCATCGCCCAGCCGGTCATAGGGGGCGTGCACAGACAGGCGCCGGGTCCGCGTCGGGCGCGGCATTGGCGGAGCATGGTCGCCGGCTCGGGGCCTGCTGCCGGGCTGCGCCCTGGCGGTCTTCCTGCTGCTGCAGCGTGCTCACGCACCCGCGGTTCCAGCGCGTGGGGTCCCTGGACGACCGCCTGCGGCGGCGGCCCTATGCCGACGACTGCACGCGATGGGCCCCCCGCAAGGCCGACGGGGCGGGCGACGTCGCAGAGGCTGTCGGCAACGAGGTGCAGCTCGCGGAGGCGTTCGACATGGCAGTGGGATACCAGCTTAATCGAGATAAGAACCGCCAGTTCGCGAACACGCAGGAGCTGCGGGGCTAGCTGTCCACCCAGGTGCCCGCGATCGCCGTTCACTGCAGCTTCCGCGCGGTGGGCGTGGTCGCCCACGTCGGGCCTGCCTGGCGCTGCGCTGTCGCCGGCACGCGGGCGAGGGTCGCGGGGGGCCGCTTCGTGCGTGTCGGGCGATTGCCTGTGCCGTTTCACCCACGTTGCCTGCTGGGCGCCGCAGCTGGCACCGCCGCGGGGCTGTGCGGGGCGTCGTGCGGGCGCCCGCCCGCCCGTGAACTCGCGAGCCTCCAAATGGCCGCGCGGGCGGGCGGCCGTGTGCTGGGGCGGGCTACGCGCCGCGGCCGAGGTGGTGTTCTGCGTGCTGAGCCCAACGTGGCGCCTCGATCCCCTGGCCGTGGTCACGATCGCGCCGCTCTGGCAGCTGTCGAAAGCGCTCCGCCGGGGCAAATTCCCGCGCGATCTGTGGCGGGAGGCAGAGGGAGCAATGGCCGCGGGCCACGGGAGCGGGTGCGGTCCAATCGCGGCGGCCGCGAGGAGCCTTTCGACATTGGGGCTCGGTTCCGATATCGAACTCTGGCGCGGAGTCCCTGGGTGCCCAGACGGGTGGCGGCCCGCCGACATTGCCCTGCGTGACACCCAGCAAGTGCTGCTGGAGGCCTGGGCCCGTCGCGAGACGCGCGAGGTGGCCGCCCGGCGCGCCGACTTCGCCCACCTCCGAGCTGGCGTTAACCGATGGGCCACTCGGCGCTTACTCGTCAGCGGGCAGTTGGCGCCAGACGCGGCAGGGGCACTCGATCCGCGCGGTGCTCGCAGGCAACGAAATAACTGAATCGATGGCCGCTAAATGGGGCCGGCCAGCGACCTGCTCCCACTGCGGCGCCGCGTGCGAGGACCGGCAGCACCGCTTCTGGGCCTGCCCAGCGTGGGCTGTCGCTCGGGGCGCGGCTCTGCAAGGGTCCGGCTTCACGCATGCCTCGCTCTGGCGGTGGCGGCCCGTGCGCCGCTCGCATTGCCCCCCTTCGCTGCCAGCCCTGGAGCAGCCGGTTCCGCGCCCGCAGAGGCTCCGCGCCTGGACGGACGGCGCCTGCCTGCGCCTCGGCGACCCCCTGCTGGCACGGGCGGCGTGGGGGCTGCGGCTTGAGCGCCCGGGCGCCGGCCCCATCGACGGCTGCGGCCCCGTCGACGGCGCGCAAACGGCGCAGCGAGCGGAAGTCACCGCCGCTGTGCGCGCGGACATCGAGGCTGGCCGGCCCGTCGAGTTTCTGACGGACTCGCGCTACGTCCACAACGGGGTCGCTGCGTGCCGGACCGTGCCACTTGGAGCGGCAGGGCTCCGACCTCTGGGCCTGGATCGCGCCGCACTGCCGCAGCGGCGTCCTGACGGCGCGCTGGGTCAAGGCGCACCTGGACGTCGCGGCCGCGCGCGCCCACGGGATGAGCGCCGAGTGCTGGGGGGGGCAACGCGGCGGCCGACTTCCTGGCCGGCGCCACAGCCGCGACGCGGATGCCGCCGCCCGATTTGCGCGCCGCGCGGGACCGCCAGCTGCGGGCTCTCGCAGCATCGCAGCTGCTGCTGGCGGCGGTGGAGCTCGCCGCCCCGAAAACGAACGACGGCAACCGCGGGCAGGGCGGCCCGCGCGTGCGGCGGCGCTGGACTGCTGCCGGGTTCCGTCCTCGCCGCTAGCCTCGACTGCAGGGCGCGCCGGAGGCGGCGGCCGCGTCCGCGCCGTCGCCAACCAGCGCCAGGGCGCACCGCCCGAACTGCCGAGTGGGCCGCGGAGACGACGTGGCGCCGCCGTCGCCTGGCGAGGCCGCGCGCGCGCTGTTCGCCAGCCGCGCTTGGCAGGCCCACGCGGCTATGCAGGGGCCTGCGTGGGTGGCGTGCCTCAGGTGCGGCTGCTCGGCGCTGCGGTGGCGCGCGCTCGCGCGGCGCGGCCGTGCCCAGGCTAGGCCCGCGAGCTGCCGCCGCGGGCGGTGGCGCTCCTTCTGGTGCCCGCATCGCGCGCAGGCGGGGGCGAGGTGGCGTGGCGAGCGGCGCTCGCGGCGCGCTTGGACGAGCGGCACGGGCCGCCAGGGTAGTAATTAGTTGCCGGACTTCCCTCCCCTTCCCCCTCCTCTGCCGCGGGGCTCTCGACTTGTCAGTAACAAAGTAAATGTTCCCCGAGTGAATTCCAGAACGGCTGGGGAAACACATGGTCCAATACACACGTTTGGCTACGTAGGCGTATTCTAAAAGCAGGCGGCGGCGGAGAAAAGCAGGTGTCTTCGATAGAAGCAGAACGTCCGCCCGATGGCACCAAGACAAGCCAATCCGGCCTCGAGTTAGCCTGACAGGGCCCACCACTGCCCCTTTTTATCACTGATCACCCAAGACGGGCCCCCAGTCCGCAGACACTGGAGGCGCCCTCAAGGGGTCGGAGGCTCAAGCAGGGGCACAGTGATGCGCGAACACTGAACAGCCCGCACAGCCCCCGGAAGCAGCTCCTCACCTTTCTCCCTCTGTCTCGGCCTCCAATTAGCAAAGGGGCGGTCAGCGTACGACTGTCGGCCGACTTTGTGAAGTCTGCCAGAGCCACCTCGGACGCTTTTTCGGGACCCCCGGGCCTCAGGGGCGGGAGTGGGCCAAGACCTGCCTCGTGTTCACCGTTCCGTTGGCGAAGTGCTCGTTCAATCCTCGCACCTCCTCCTCCTCCCCTGCCTCCTTCAGCGCCCGCCTGGCTGCCACGTCTGGGCATCGTCTTACCGATCCGCATCCCCACTGGCGTGGCCTGGCCCCGACTGGGCCCCTTCCGAGGGGCCTGTCCCCAGCTGGGGTGGTGCGATGGTGGGGCTGAGATGCATGGCCAGGTGGCGATGATGGTAGGGTAAACGATATCCAACATCTGACCCTTTCTGGCTGGAGAGCACGCGAGACGACGACGGCGGCAGCGGCGGCGGCAGCAGCGGCAGCAACGTCGGCGACGGCGACAACGACGGACCAGAATCCGCTCACAACTGGTGTCCCGTGGTCCGCCCTGGGCAATTTTGAATTGCGCCCAGCCGTGATGATGAGAACCTCCAAATTTCCCCGAGAACCGAGGAACCAACAAGGTACCGGTGCAGCCGCTCCCCAGACATCCCCCAAGGCGCGTTCTGGCCAGAACTTCGAGGAACATCCAGCCCTTCTGACGAGGGCTCTCCAGGACGAGCAGCGGTCCAGGCCCCTCCCCCCCCTCTGGCAAGCCTCGGGAACATCTGCCGCGGCGACGGCGGCGGCGTCGGAGTCCTTCAGCAGCGCCAGCGTCGGCGCGTGCTGCGGGTTGGCCTCGCGCCGCGGCGGCGGCGCGGGGCCCGCGCGGCGGCCGCGGGCCGCCGCCGAGCAGCCGCCAACGACGACCACGGCGACGACGACGACCGCTATGACCACAACCACGAGTCCGCCGCCGACTGCGACCACGACGCCGCGGCCGACGACGGCCAGGATGGCGACCACGACGACCACGACCACGAGGCCGCCGCCGATTTCGACGACGACGAGGACGCCGCCGCCGACTACCGACCACGAAGCCGCAGCCGACGACGGCCAGGATGGCGACTGCAACGGCGGCCGCGGCGGCGACCCCGACGGCCGCCTCGAGCCCGCCGCGGCCCCTGCCGCGGGAACCGCCAGTCGCGGAGGCCCCTGGGGCGTGCGCGCGCCGGCCCGCTCCGCAGCCGCTGGCGATCGTCACCGTCACCGTCGCTGCCGCTGTCGTTGCCACCGCCGTCGTCCTCGTCGTCGCCGTCGCCGTCGTCGTCGTCCGTCGTCCGTCGTCGGTCGTCGGTCGTCGGTCGTCATCGTCGCCGCCACCGCCGTCGCCGTCCATCGCCGTCGCCGTTGACGTCGTCGTTGTCGTCGTCTTCGTTGTCGTCGTGGCGCTAGTCGCCGCCGCCGTCGCCGGCCGTCGTCGTAGCCGTCGGTCGTCGTCGCAGTGGTTGCCGTCGTTGTCGCCGCGGTCGTCGTCGCCGTCAGTCGTCGTCCGTCGTCGTCGTCGTCGTCACACCGCCGTTGTCGCCGCCGCTGTCGTCGAGGTCGTCATTTGTCATCGTCATCTCGTCGCCGCCATCGCCACTGCCACAAGCACGACAGCCAGCGCGCCGAAACGTCACAATGGTATCGTCGCCGCCCAGGATAGCCATCACAGCGCTGACTTGGAAAAACGATATAACTACTTCAGCAGAACATCGGACGGGACGGTGCCTGATCAATGACGACGACGTCGACGGTGATGACAACGGCAACGGCCACTGACCTACGACGGCACGCTCGGGATTCGAGCACGGTCACCCTGCTTCCTGACCCAAGCGGCGACAGGCTGCAAGGATGGCGCGAGGAGCCCCCGTGCCCACCATCGCGAGAAGCCAGCGAGGGCCAGCCGAAGGGGCCCACACGGTGATGTGTTGCCCCCGTCTCGCTGCGCGCAGCGCGGGGCATCCGGCACCTTCAACCTTCGGCTCATGAGAGTCCTCGCGGACCAGCTCCCTGGAGGCGGCCCGCTGGTGGTGTCAAAGTCGGCTGGGCATAGTTGGGGCACCCCTGGGGCCCTGCGGTTCTGCGGGATGTCTTTGGCGCCGTGGCCTTCTGAGAGCGTTCCTGAGCGCCGTGGGGACATACAGGAACACTCTGGAAATGGCATAACATTTCAAACTCTGAGTTCCGCGCGGACTCCTGGGATTGGCGCTGGACCCCCCTCCAAGGCTTGCGGAGCACGCCAGGGTCGCCGCCGGAGGCGCCGCCAAAAGGCTCAAGCGCCGATCCGAGGAATACGCGCGGATCTCCCGAGATTTTGTCTACCGTAGCACCCCGCAGTTGCGGATAAGAGTGAGGGGGTTGGCAGGGACGTCGGCGCTTCATTTTTACAAATTATACAACGAGCTCAGCGCATGTGCCGATGGCTTTCCTCGTTGAAGCAATGTAGGTGGTTCGCGGAGTGGGTCGCGGGTGGGTTGCGGGTGGGTCGCGGGTGGGTCGCGGGCCGGGTCGCGGGTGGGTCGCGTGGGGGTCGCGTGTGGGTTGTGGGTGGGTCGCAGGTGCGTCGCGGGGTCGCGGGCGGGTCGCGGTTGGGTCGCGGGTGAAAGGTGGGTGGGTCACGGGTCGGTTGCGGGTGGGTCGCGAGGGGGCCCCGTGAAGGAGCCAGCGGATGCGAGCCGGTCCGGCTCGGAGTCGGGTGGCTCTGGCACGTCGTGGCTTGGCTCGGGCAGCCCCCGTGAGCGGTGGGCCGACGTCGACGACTGCGACGCGGATGACGCGGCGCAGCCGGCAGCGCGCCGCGCGGTCGCAGTGGCCACGCCCCCTCGGCAGCGGCCGACGCAGGCCCCGGGCCGCCAGTGCTGCAAAGGCAGCCCTCGCCCGTGGCAGGGTGGCGGCGCGGCCTGCCCCATGGACGAGGGCGAGTTCGACATCGAGGGCGAGTACAACGCCCTCGGCTCTGCTGTCGTTCCCTCCCTCCCTCCTGGGCCCGTCGGCCCGGTCGAGGTCGAGGTTGCTCCGGTGGAGGTGGCTCCTCCCGGGCATGCGGCCGGCGTCGCGGCCAACACCGACAACGCCCTCGGCTCTGTCGGTCTTTCCCTCCCTCCTGGGCCCACTGGCCCGGTCGAGGTCGAGGATGCTCTGGTAAAGGTGGCTCCTCCCGGGCATGCGGCTGGCGTCGCGGCCAGCGTCGACGACGCCCTCGGTTCCGTCGATCCCTCCCTCCCTCCTGGGCCCGCTTGCCCGGTCGAGGTCGAGGTCGCTCATGGTGGAGGTGGCTCCTCCCGGGCATGCGGCTCCGGTGGAGGTGGCTCCTCCCGGGCATGCGGCCGGCGTCGCGGCCAGCATCGAGGAGACGCTGGTGCGGCTCTGCTCTGCCCTCCGCGGGGGGGCCGAGCTTGG
Organism: Prorocentrum cordatum; assembly: GCA_963575745.1. Taxonomy (NCBI): domain Eukaryota; class Dinophyceae; order Prorocentrales; family Prorocentraceae; genus Prorocentrum; species Prorocentrum cordatum. The sequence continues at coordinate 505,983 of CAUYUJ010017671.1, read as the reverse complement.
CGCCTTGGTTGGACCGCCCCCTGGCGTGGGCGCGGCGGCTGCGAAGGCACCAGCCGAGGAACATCTTGCTGGGGCCAGGGCCGCGGCTGGGTACGAGGTGGCGCTTGCGCGGCTCTGTCTGCAGCGGTGGAGCGGGTGGGCCCCTGCCCCCGCGACGCCTCCCCCACCGGCTCGGCCCGAAGAGGTCGAGCCGACCTGCCCTCCCAGAGCCGCCGATCTGGTCGAGGTGCCGCGCAGCCCGATGGAGGCGTCGGAGGCTGGGCCAGCCATCGCGCGCTCCCTCGGCCTGGATGCGCCCCTCCCTCCCGGGCCAGGCCCGGTGGAGGTCGAGGCGGCCGGCTCCCCGCTGGGGCTGGCGGCAGCTCGTGTTCACCACATGGCGTTGGTGAGCGCGCTGGTCCGGGCAGGCGGACGGCTGGCCGAGGAGGAGCTGGCGGCGTTGCTGCGGGCCCCCACGGGGGGGAAGCGGCGGCAATTGCAGCGCCGACTGGACGTCGCGCTGCGCCAGCTCTCTGGCCCAGCCCTCGCCGAGCTGATGGGCCAGATGGCTGCCGGCATCTCCGCCGCTGACAGGCGGAGGTAGGCGTGGTTGCTCGCCGGCCGCGGCCGCGGCGGTGCCGCCGCGGCGCCCTCGGGTGAGTGCGGGGCTGCGCCGGCGCGGGCGCCCCCTGCCTGCCCTCCCCCTCTTCCCCTCCCTCCCCCCCTTCTTCTGCGCCGCCTCTTTTTCGTTCGTCTGTCGTCCGTCGCTCGTCTGTCGCGTCTTGCCACTGGGCTCCGTCTGCGCTGGTAAAAAAAAGTGGTTCGCGGAGTGGGTCGCGGGTGGGTTGCGGGTGGGTCGCGGGTGGGTCGCGGGCCGGGTCGCGGGTGGGTCGCGGGTGGGTCGCGTGTGGGTTGTGGGTGGGTCGCAGGTGCGTCGCGGGGTCGCGGGCGGGTCGCGGTTGGGTCGCGGGTGAAAGGCGGGTGGGTCACGGGTCGGTTGCGGGTGGGTCGCGGGGGGGCGACGACAGCAGACAACAAACAACAAACAACAAACAACACCTAACAACAAACAACAACACCAAACCACCACCACCACCACCACCACCACCACCACCACCACCACCACCACCACCACCACCAACAACAACAACAACAACAACAACAACAACAATCACTTTAAGACTGTTCGCTTTTTTCCGCTCGCGGGCCATTCAACACGTATATCCCGAACCCTCGATACCCGCACGAGAAAGAGTGGCAAGGTCGAGTAGACGGGTTGCTGAAGCGTGCGTCCTACTTGAATCGCGAGGGAGTCTCGAACGACAGCGCGATTCCCTAATAAATCGCGGGAACATCCACAGCGAGAGCGTGATTCCCGAGTGTCGAGGGCGCGAAGTCTGAGTCAATTGCGAGGAAGTCCCACGCGAGAGCACGATTCCTGCATCAATTGTGAGGAAGTCCTGCGCGAGAGCGCGATTTGGAGATGAATTGTGAGGAAGTATGAGTCGGGCGCCGTTGTTGTAAACAGGGTACCAACAACACAATTCTGAGATCCAAGATTCTCCCCGATAGAAAGAGTGTGCGAGCCCCCAGAAGGGCACTTCAATTGCAACACACATTGTGCCCGGAGAGGGGGGATCAACACTAGTTATCTTTTTCGAAGTGTGAACTCAACAAGAAGCAGCACCGCAGAACCTCACTTCAGCCACGCGCCCAGGGACAGTGAGTGAATGGTTCGGCCCCCTCAATTGGATGTTGTTGCTTGTTCCCCTGGTCATGTCGCCCCTCCCCCTCTAGATCACCGCCCTCCCTCCCCCCCTGGGCGCACCGAAGTCGGCGAGAGCTGCAGCGGTGGCAGTCGCCCCGGCGGGAGTAGCCCCCAGCGCGGCCGAGAGCGCGTTGTCGTCGGCGGCGGCGCGGCTGTGGTGCGCGTCGAGGGCAGCAGCGACGCCTGATCGGGCGACGGCAACCGAGCGACGGGAAAAAAGGGGGCCTTACGCGGCAAGACATAGCAACCTTACGAGTCGGCCTTGAGTCTGTGTTACTTCAGGTCTGGCGATCGCCCAGGTTTTCGGGCTCGCTCACCCCGGCGAGAACCTGAACCTGTTGGTTGAGCTGGTCCAGACAGATCCTTCGGCATTCCCAAGAAGGCGCCCGCACCGTCGCAGTACGAAACGCAGCATCATCGCAGCATCGTTAGCAGCTGCAGGGGCCGCAGCACTGGTGCGCGCGGGCATATGCGGGGCTGCCCACAACGCGAAGGTTTGGCCATCGGCCAGCTCCTCTCACCCCTCCGGATCACCCGTTTCATCGTCGATCCGAACAAACAAAAAAGTCTCTAACGGGGCCGCCAACGCAGCACGCTACATTGAAGACGAGGGCACTCACGCGCGACCTTACGCCAACAACTTACGCGTCAATATCGGCGCACTCGTCTGCTTTTCAGGCGTCGCTCAACTGCACATCTGCGCCGGCTCTGGCCAGGCTCATAGTGGGCCCACAGCCAGCACACGTAGGCAACCCACTTGAAAGACGAACGCGCCCAGCCATGTACACGAATACGGCCCCCCAGTCCGCGAAGCCAACCTCGCGTCGCAAACACTCGCGCAACGCGTGCCCTCGAACTACACGAACATCCGCGTGCGTCCGTTCGTCCGCTCCTGACATCGTGCCGCGTCCGGGCCCCGCCAGGGAGACGATATGCGAGGCCCAACATCGGCTTGGCCAAAGCCGGCGCCAGGGCTGGCAGGGCGGAGCGTGGCGTCACAGACAGACCCTGAGATCCGGCGTCATGAAAAGATGCAGCACCGTAAGAATCATGACAAGACCCTATAGCTGCCCCCACGACCAGACCCTGGACCCCGTCCTTCTGGCATCTCTCGAGCCTGGCAGATCCACGAGGGCCCATCGGGGCCCAGAGCAAGGCGAGAGATCGCTGGGGGCACCAAAATGGCGACGCCAGGCTCCCAGACCCCAGACGTCATGATTTTTTGTCACGACGTCGACCCCAAGAAATCTCAACCCATTCCCCAGGACCAGATGGTTGCAACATGGATTGCGGATGCGTGGCTCTAGCGCGTGGGCGCCTGATCGGGCAACGGAGCGCGCCGTTTTTGCTCCGAAGTGGGACCCGTCGCGAATCCTTGCGCTTCAATCCATGTTGGCGCTTTCTCGATATTGCGCAGTTTGTCAAGCAAGCCCAGGAGCCAGCAGGCTGGCACCTTTTCCTCCCTGCTCCTCCACCGCCCCCCTCCTTCTCGTCACCCGCGACGTCGCTCTGGCCGTCCATCGTCGCATTCCGACCCCTCCAACTCCTTCCTCTTCTTGCCCCTCTTTGTCCGCCTGCTCCAAATTCCCATCCATCGACACCCCCATCGCTCCTCGGCTCCGCCTCGTCCCCCCATGCTTCCGCCCACCACCACCACTCATTAAATTGCTCGGGGGAGGACCCATCCCTCCAAGTGGATCAGGCTGCATCGAGAAGTGGTTATGTGATTCTGCGCTAAAGCGTGGTTTGTCCGGGGTTCTGGAATCACTCTGGGCTCGGTTCTGATGGCCTTTATCCACTTGATGTGTTGGTGTTGACCGCGCTGACACTAGTCACTCGCGCAAAATTGGTGGCAAAACCGCACCAGCCCAGGTAGCCACCGGATCGCCCGCCGTCGAACGACCTCGTCATGCAGGCGTGGAGAAAGAGAGAGAGAGAGAGAGAAAAAAAAAAAAACAACAAACAAAAAAAGAAAAGAGGCAGCGTTCCGCCTCCGCCTACGCCTCCGCCTCCGCGGCGCCGTTGCCCCCGGCTCTTCCTGCTCCTGGGTCTCCTGGAGTACCGCCATTGCGTCGACTGCTGCTGTCCTGCTCCACCACCGCCAGGACTTCAAGGTCCAAGCATCTGCTTCCCCCATTCCGGTCACGTCGACAGCGTGAGTCTGGTCCAGTGGCACAGCAGTGGTTCCGGGCGCAGGCCCAACGACCGAGCAACTCTCGTCTCTCCTTGTTCCATTTTCCCCTTGTGCTTCCGGAGGTGCCTCTTCAACTTGTCCTGTCAAGGCCAACGGTGTCCCTCCCCTCTTCCGCTTCCAAATGATGAGCAGCAGCGCTTGCTCCACAGATGGTCCCGCAAGCTCTCGCCTCGGACTGCCAGTGATGCGTCCGCTCGCCAGCTTTCGGCTCCTGTGTCCGAGCCCGCGTCTGTTCTCGTGGGTCGCCCCCTGCCGTCTCCGTCTCCCCAGACGCACGCGTGTCCCTGGCTTGAGCGCGCTGCGAGGCGGCGCGCTCTCATCGCATGTGCAGTCGAATCGGAGGCTCGGCAAGATGTGCAGTCGGTCCTCTCCAATTGCCGTGCAGACGCGCAGCCCCTCGCGTGCTGCAGGGTGCGCGCGCGAAGCCCCTCGGACGCACGCTGCCCTCGCGTGCTGCCCCCGTGGGTCGCCCCCGTTGGCACTCCCGTTCCTCACGGTGGAAGCCTGCCGATGCAGGGCGCCGCAGCTCAAGGGCACCTGCGCAACCATTGTCTCCTCCTCGCGGGCACTGGTCGACGGAGGCACAGTCCTCCGACACCGTGAGGCGGCTTCATCGGGAGTTGATTTCGGGGGCGGCAAAGAGGGGGGGGCCCAAGAGGGGGGGGGTGCAAATCATGACCGGCGGCATGTGCGCGGCCCAGCGGGGGGCCGGGGACGTAATGAAATAAGCAGAGGCGCCATGAGATCAGAGGAGAAATCATGGCCCGCGCCATGAAATCCCCCCCCCCCCTAGTCATCACCCCCCTCTTTTCCGCTCCCGATCGCGGGCACTGGTCGACGGAAGCACAGTCCTCCGACACCGTGAGGCGGCTTCATCGGGAGCTGATGACGGGGGACATCAGCGCGCACCTCCGGGACAGGCGAGCAGGAGGAGGAGGAGGAGGCGGAGGAGGAGGAGAAGGAGGAGGAGGAGGAGGAGGAGGAGGAGGGAGGAGGGAGGAGGGAGGAGGGATGAGGGATGAGGGAGGAGGGAGGAGGGATGCACTACATGCGAAGGCGCCGTTCACACCGGCGCTCTGCCAGAAAGCACGAGCGGCCGCCCCCGCCCACACGCCTCAGGGCCTCGGGATCGGCCACCGCGCCTCTGGCACCAATCCTCGGAGCCCCAATCCTCACTCCCAGGGGAACAGAAGGTGACATAAACAGAAAAAGTCGGAGGTCCGCTCGGATTTTTCGGATCGGCGCTGGACCCCCCTCCCTGGCGCGCGGAGCGCGCCAGGGGCGGCGCCGGAGGGCCCCAGCGCCGATCCGAGAAGTCCGCGCGGACCTCTGAGTTTTTATGCTTATGCTACTTTTTGTTCCCCTCACTCCTGAAGAATCCTTACCAGCCTCGAACTTATCCCTATCCCCAAGACTGACGCTGCCGAAAGGCGATGACAATCTCAGGGATGCGCCCTCAAAACATGAGGGGATCCCTGAGATTGGCATCGTGATGAGGAGATGCCAAAGCAGAGGGATGGGGATACGTTCCAGGCTGGGATCGGGAGCGGCCAAGAGGGGGGTGTCCAAGAGGGGGGGGTGCAAATCATGACCGGCGGCATGTGCGCGGCCCAGCGGGGGGGCCAGGACGTCATGGAACGAGAAGGGGCGCCATGGGATCTGGGGAACTATCATGGCCCACGCCATGATATCCCCCCCCCCCCTAGTCGTCAAACCCCCTCTTTTCCGCCCCCGATGGGAAAAACCTTCCGGGCCCGGAGCCCTCGCTCTCCACTCTCCCGGGGGGCTCCCCGCGTGCCCCCTCTCCGGCGCGGGACTTCTTTCCAGGGCCGCGAGGGCCCCGAGACTGGCCACGAGGGCCCCGAGCGGCCTCTCAGAGGGCCCCAGGAGGGCCCCGAGACGCCCAAAGGTCGGCCCAAGACGCCCAAGATGGCCCCCAGAAGGCCCAAAGAGGCCTCCAGGACGCCCAAAGAGGCCTCCAAGAAGCCTCCCAAGAGGGCCCAGAGATGCCAAAATCATTGATTTCCATTGGTTTGTGAGGGATGTTGGCGTTCTCGCCTTGTCGGCTTCTCGACGATCCCAGACAGCCCTAGAAGCACCCACCCCAAGACCGCCCCAAGACGGCACAAGAGGCCTCCAAGAGGGCCCCAAATCGGCACAAGAGGACCCCAAGACGGCCCAAGAGGAGCCCAATACGGCCCAAGAGGCCCAAGAGAGCCCCAAGACGCCCCAAAAGGGGCCCAAGACAGGGAACACAAACCAAACATCCAAGCCTTCCGCCCCAGGAGGCCCCCTGGAGGCCCCCAAGAGGCGCCCAGAAGGCCCCACGAGGCCCTCAAGAGGCTCCTAAGAGAGGCCCCCAAGGGGCGCAAAAGAAGCCCCAATAGGCCCCGAAACTGCCCCCAAGAGGCGTCCAAACTGCCTCCAACAGGCCCCCGGAAGGCCTCCCAGGAGATCCCAACGAACATCCAATAGGATTCATACCCTCAGCCCAGGCGCGGTGGCGGGATGGGCCGAAAACCATTCGATCCGCCGCCCCCTGTCGATTCATCACAGGGGTGCCTGGCGTGCTGAACCCTTTCGATTTTGGTTTGGTTCTTTTCCGAAAGAGCTCCCCCTGGGGCTTCGGCCCGTCCCGCCGGCCACCCGAAAAGATTGCCCAGGACCTAAATCCCCCAAAAAATCCTCCAAGACGGCTCAAGATGGCCTCCAAGTTGGCCCAAGATGGTCTCCAAGATGGTCGAAGATGGCCTCCGAGTCCGCCAAAGATGGTCCAAGACGGCCTCCAAGACGGCCCAAGAGAGTCCAAGATACTTCCAAGGTCGCCCGACAAGCCTCCAAGACGGCCCAACACGACCCAAGATGCCTCCAAGAGGTCCTCCAGGACTGCCCGAAGAGGCCAAAATTATTGATTTCCTTTCGGTTTTTGAAGGAAGTTGGCATTTGCTTCTTCTCGGCATTCCGACGGCTGAATACGGCCCAAGAGGCCCCCAAGGTCGCCCACGAGGCCTCCAAGATGGCCCCATGACGGCCCAAGAGGTCCCCACCCCAAGACGGCCCCAAGAGGGCCCCAGACGGGCCAAGAGGCCTCCAAGACGCCCAAGATGGCCTCCAAGACGGCCCCGAAGCGCCCCAAGAGGACCCTAAGCCGTTGCAGAGAGGCCGGCTCCGGACGGCGTCTGACGGGCCAGGAACGCCCTGAGACGGCCAACGAGGCCCCCGAGAAGTCCCCCAGAAAGCCCAAAGAGGCCATCCAGAGGCTCCAAGAGAGCCCAAGATAGCACCAACATGGCCTTCAAGACGGTCCCAAGATGGCCCAATCGAGACCAAGAGTGCCCCAAGAGGCTCCCAAAGGCCTCATCCTCCCTTCTCCTTCTTCTTCCTCCCTCTCCTCCCCTTCCTCCTCCCCGACCGTGTTCCCCGAACGCTTTCCAAACCAATTCGGGGAACACATGGTCCGATAGCTTGGCAGGCCTCCGGCCACAACGTTCGGCCACATAGGCGCTTCCGAAAGGGCAGGAGGCGGCGGCGATTCGCCGTAGGCGTGTTCGATACGACCAGCCGCCCCAAGAGAACTCAGGCAAGGCTGCAGATGGTTCTTCCGATTCAGTAAAGGCTCCCAGGTGCAGGTCGTGCGAGGTTATGACTTGGCCTGTTTCGAGAGCTAACAGCGGATCGTTCCGCCGTTTCAAGTGCGTGTGTGTGCGTGTGTGTGCCAGACACGCCGCCGGCGTGCTCGCACTGCGGGACTATCACGCACGATGACCAGCTGCTCAGCGCCAGGATGTGCAAAACAAGCAAAAAGGTTATCTGTGTCGGGCATGCTGGGTAATATTCGTTCTACCGCACAATAAAGACGGCTGGTTTGCTCGGTGCGATCGCAGATCACAGGCATGGTCCGATATGTTCCCCGGGCCAGGAAGCTAGCCCTCTTGATTCTATATTGCCCGCCCTAGCCTTTGGCCGTGTTCTTCCTGCACATGACACTGCATTCATCATTGCTGGCATTCTCTCTGCGGCAGACTATTGGCATAACTCTAAGTCTGTCCAAGCCCACTGCTTGCGGGGCATCCCCATTCGGCCTCACCCTTAGCCGGGCTCTCGCCCAGTCTCAGGTGCTCATCTTGCGGCTCAGTTAGCTAGCTATGTCTGCTTCGGTAGCCTGCGCTCGTCATCAGCTGGTGCGCGTTCAAGTTGTTCGTCCTTGCATCGATCTCTACGTTCCTTTTGGCCTCTGCTGTTCCCGGCCCGTCTCCACGGGCATGCCGCATGCCCAACGATTTGCCAAATCTTCTCTTCCAATTCGAGCCTGTCAATCTGCCATTGCCCCCCTCTGGGTCTCCCCCTTGCCCCCGTGCGTTTCAGGTCTCGCGCCGCTCAGGCCACCGCCACGAACGCTCGTTGCGGCTCGTTGCCGTTCATCGCTGCGCGACCCCGCTCGGGTGCTCGTAGCCATGCTATTGGGTTGGCGATGCCTGCTTGTCCGCGCACGGCTGGGTGACTTGCTGCTGGTCGGGCACCCACGGTCTCGAGCTCGACGTTCGATCCTCTCCTGGTCGCCTCCTAGCTGGGTGGGCGCACGCGCGTCGGGCCGTCGATGTGTGGTCTGCCTGTCGCTTTACTTTTTCTGTTTTGGACGCGTGCGAATATAAAACGCGGCTGTGGCCGCGCTGAGTCCCAGGTGTCTTGGCGTACTCTTTCTTATGGCCAGTCTGGTGGCTGGCTTCTTCTTTCCTGTGTTACCATACTCGGCGGCGGCGCAAGCTGCATGCCCCTCAGCAACAACGCCGCATAGCGCCGCCAGCCCTTATACGGATTGAGCACGCCTAGAGTGAAGCCAGCGACGAAAAACACCTCTCTGAACCTCCTCCCCCTCCACATCCTACCACTGGCTGCCCTTCTCTTCTTCCTTCCCTCTCATGCAGATCTACATGGGATGGCGTCAACGGGAGGGGCGAAAATTGAACGCGCCCGTGGACTGTTTTTTGAGTGAGCAACGGCCCGTCAAAAAGTTCTGGCGTAACAGCGTTGTCTGATGGCAAGCTATGTTGAGAGGAATTGCGAAGATTTAGAAGAGTTTGGAACGACTTGCGAGAAATCGCAATATAATGTCGCGGGGGCGACCCCAATTGAGAAATTGATGCAAACAGGTTCGTCTGGCGAGAAACTCTAAAACAAATGGGGACAAAGAAGGTCGTCTGGTTCAGAACGGTTGAGGCCGCTATTCGTTTGCAGCCGCGTAAGTTTGGCTGTGTGTTGTGCGCGTGTGGTTGCGTTTTGAGCGCCCCTTGGCTCACTCAGCAGCGGTTTGATCGCCCCCCCCGTCTCCGCCGCCCCCATGTGGATCTGAAGGAACCTCCTCTTCCTCTTTCCCTACTCTTCCTCCTCCACTCCTCTTCCCACCCCTTCTCCACATCCCCGTCTACGCCCTTCTCCTCCTGTCCTTTCTCTGCCTCCTCCACCTCCTCCACCTCCTCCTCCTTCTCCTCCTCATCCCTCTCCTCCTCATCCCTCTCCTCCTCCTCCTCCTCCTCCTCCTCCTCCTCCTCCTCCTCCTCCTCCTCCTCCTCCTCCTCCTCCTCCCTCCTCCTCCTCCCTCCTCCTCCTCCTCCTCCTCTTCCTCCTCCTCCTCCTCCTCCTCCACGGGGGCCTGACTCTAGCCCGCTCCCGTAAACAACAAACAATCAACGAACTAAAAACCATCGTTGCCACAGACCCGAGGCGCCACACTCTCCCCACTCGTTCCCCCTGCCCCTTTCTCTTCCTCCTCCACCTCGCCCACCATCCTCGCCATTCTCATCGGTCCACCTCTCCCTGTGAGGATACCTCGCAGACTGAAGTGTTACAAGTCTGCATGATGCTGGTGTACTTCGTGCTCTGGAGAATCTCCTTCACCCCCTTGCGAGCTCAGTTACAACGTGAAGCCAGAGTTTGGACCTGTTTCTGGAGCGGGGCCTCCTTCGATAAGGCCAAGGGTTTGCTCACGCACGTCAATCGTCAACATCATGCTCGCGTGCAGCTTATCAAGCGCATGCAGGGTGCATGCACACAATGCCTTACGTGCAGGCAACAGTTCGCGCACAGAGTGGCACTCACTGCCGCTCACTGCACAACTCGCTTCCGATGTTCCAGTTTGCGCTGTGGGGTACTATGCCTCGGGCTCGCGCTGCACGTGCGAGGAGGCGACCCGCAAGAATGAGGAGGATGTCGCGAGACCGGAGGCACAAGAGAAACCAAGGCAGGGCCGATGGCGCAGAGAACGTCCCGCTTTTCGAGGTGCAGGTGAACTCTCAACAATTGATCCTGAGGCTGACGCTCCCGCCCTCGACCCTCCCTTCTATCGTTACAACTCCCGGGGGGGAATTTGAGTCGTATTGCCGCGCAGCACAGATTCCTATGAGAATTTGTCGCGCCACCTTCCTCGTCCTCAACCTTCCCTGTGGGAGAAGGAGAACCGGAGATGTCCAGCTGCACATAGAATATTGGATTGCTGCCCCGTTGGTCAAGGCGATCGTTCTTGGTGTCGGCATCGCGATCAACGTCAGGTGCCACAGAAAGGTGAATACCGCAGGAAGCCGCCCAGTAAGACGTGGTTGGCCTCCAGATTATCAGCAAGGCTGAAAGCCCCCTCCCCCACCTTTCATGAAGCACGTCTGGGGCCTCCCACACATCACGTCTAGGCAGCCAGGGCAAGTACGAATTGGCTCGCAATTGTATTTCGCTCTTGTTCGTTAAGGGGAGAAAACGTTCGAGCTGGCAAGTAGAGCTGGCTTGAACGCCAAACTTGTGCTACATGGGCCAGATGAGCGCCGACATCATTCTGATGGGCCCGTTTCCACCATCACAACCACCATGAGTTGGAGGGGTGAAGGAGGTGGAGGATGAGGAGGAAGAGGAAGAAGAAGAAGAGGACCCCTTCCCCCTCCTTCTTATGGTGGTGGTGGTGGAAAACAAGCCCACCATCATTCGATGGCAAGCAAATGCAACCTATCTGGTCTTCCCCGTGCGCGTCACGTACGGGCTTGAACCAATGCGAACCCGCCCCTCCACAGCCGGAAGAGCACCGACCACGCCAGTGCCGGTCCGTATGCCCACTCTGGCTTGCATTCTCAAGGATGCTCCTGGCGCTGGGTATTAGGCCACGGGAAAGGGTCGCACATTACCCTCCTCGGAAAGCTATCCTCTGGGGATTTCAGAACGAACGCAATGTAGGTATGACCAGGGCTCCCAGGGGATCCGACAAGGTTCAGTGGAATTCGGTGTTGCTAGGAGCAGGGAACTCACAGGTTCCGAAGAGCAGCCATGCCAAGCGAAACTCGCCTCCGATATTGCCGGTTTCGGTTCCCGCAAGTCCGCCCGAGTCCGCGAGCGTCATCGCTTCATGAGCAAAGTCAGAAGTGACAAGGAGGCCTCCGAAGGAGGCGAGGAGCCAATCAAAACTCACCCTCCTGCTACTGCGTTCACAATGGACGCAGAGGATGAGCAGCACCTTGTTGACCAGCTTACGGGCTCCGCAGAGGTACGCGCGGCGACGACGCTGCTCATCTCAGAGTCTGGAGCGAGACAGCTGCAGAGCATTCCTGCCACACTCGCCGGATGGTGGTTCTTTGCGACTTCCACGTATGCGTAGATGGCACAGACAATAATACAACATGGCTCATTTCCAAAGGCACATTCATCACCAATTTGTTCCAATACGTTGAAAGCAATCTGGCATGGAACATGTTGCAGATCTACCAGGAGCGGATAACTCAGTCTTGCATTCGGCGTTGGTTTCGGCAGTGCCACCTCGATTGCACAAGTGACTGGACCGTGATGCGGTTTGGTGGCGGCTTCCGCACGTCTACAAAACTGTGAAGCAGAAGTGCTACCAAGGTTCGGAGAATTTTCGTCACTCCTGCCGTCGATGCGGCCACTGTTGTTGCGGAAATATTCCCAGCTTTGCAAATTGGCTCAAACCTTATGGTTGACAGCTTGATTCCAGGGAAACTGTGACTAAGAGACATACAGTTCTGGTTTCGAAGTCTGGCGTCTTCGGGACGCCGCCTCGGCTGTGCGTAAAGGCATTCGCCGCTTGGATGCCAGCGCTCCGACGGACTGTCGGTGCTGATCCTGGGATTGTAGCTGACGCTGGCCAATACTTCAAGAACGTCGGGACTTCGGTCGCAGACGTCGGCGTCCTGTTCGCTCTCAACCGCGCCCGGTCCGCTAGAAATCCAGAGCGCAAGACCGTTTTTAGGAAGCGACGCCCGCAAGCAATCTTCGGATGACGGGAAGCCAACCCTCGCACCGATCTGGCGTGCTTCTTCTTTTCCGGACTAGCAATGTGCATTGCCGCTTCAGTCCGTATGTATCTGACTTCAGTGGGAGATGGCCGAGTTTGCAGGAGTACCAGTCGGCGGATTCTTAAGCAAGATCGTCTGCTCAATGACATTATGCAGAGCGGATGCCGAATGGACAGTGAACACGTTTCGTTCTAATTGGGATGACTTGGGATATCGTTGTGTCAGCCCACCGTTATGCGTATATTTCTAGAATCCTCTGCAAGGGCTGATTGTGCGAAGTGCTGAAGTTGATCAACCCTGGGCAATGTCATATTGCATGTGCGTCTCGCGTTCCAGCATGGCTTGACCTCGTAACTCGAAGCCTTCCGACACCTGGCCAGCCTGGGCATCATCCCCGAGGATGCTTCGCGCCTACGTGCTTTCCCAGGCGGCGCGACGGTGCGAGGTCGGGCTCACTCTGGTCCACATGAGACAGCATGCGTCCCAAATGACGGTTGATCTGCGTGATTGTGGCAGGACGCAGTCGACTTTCCGACATGTGTTCTTCACACTCCGAGGTCGCCCAGCCACAGAGATTGTGGTAGCAGCCCACGCCGCCCGGATCGCAGCAGGGCAAGGCTCTAAACAGGGGGATGCCGCTTTTGATGGGTTGGTTGTTCGATCTTTCCCTCAGTCCCTCCCTCCCTCCATGCGACCCTCATCCATCCTAACTCGTCGCTGCCAGGATTTGAACGCTCGTGCCGTGCGCTGCCAAGTGCCAAAGGAAAGGAGTTGCAGTCTCCGTGACCATTTGGGCTCGGAGCGGCGCTGTGTGAGCGCAGTGCCATTCATGTTCTACATGTGCCGAGTCATCGCGATAGCACGCGGTGCTTAATCAGACCTGACTCGGGCCGCATCGAAGACCATCTGCATGCAGTGCAGGTCATGATCGTCATCACCGGCTTCTGCAGTGGTGCATCCTCTGGTTTCCTCTCCGCCCTCTGCCTCCCGTCCCCCCTCCCCGTGCCCTCCTCGCCATTCGCCCTTTCCAGTTGGCCAGGATCGACGCTAACCACGCCGAAGCGAATAACTAAGCGCCAACGGGCCAGAGAAGACCCGCGAGGAGGCGCTCCGCCGCCGGTCAACCTCTTCGCTGAGCCCGCCCCAGGGGACGGGGCGGCCAGAGGCCTACAGGATACGAGACTCGCCTGGACGAACCTGTTCTGGCAGGCGCGGTCTTCCCCCTTCTGGCCCTGTTCCTCTCCTCCCTTCGGAGTGGGAGCCGCAGCGGCTCCCAGCTCGGGCGGGTGGCGGAGGTGGCACGTCGTGCGCCGCCCCGCCCGAGCACACAGTCATCGAGCACGGGCAGGACACCCCTGCCGACGCTGCGCGCGCGCCCTCCCTCCCTGCCCTCCGTCCTCGTCCTGGCCTCCTCCCTCGGCGTGGGACTTCTCCCTCCGTCCTGCCCTCCACACTCTCCCTCGCCCTGCCCCCTGTCCTCGTCCTGGCCTCCTCCCTCCACTCTCTCGACGCAGGGCGAGCTGCGACGACGGCAGCTCGGCAGGGGCCCCTGGGCCCCGCCCAGCTCCCAGGGCCCAGGCGCACCAGTGCTCCGAGGGGAGGGCGAAGGGCCCGCCAACGCTGCCTCATCTCAACGCGCCCTCCTCCGCTCCTCCTCCCTTTGCCGTCGCTCGGACGTCCATTTCCCGTGTGTTTTTGTTTCGGTTTCGTGCGTGTTTTCTTTTGCGCGATGGTCCAGGATGGTCCTCGATGGTTCTCGCCGAGAAAAAAATACACACGTCCGAGCGATGGCAAATCCCCCCCCCCGCCTGCTGGCTTTCGGGCTATAACTCGGGCCGCCAGCGGCCCTTCGTGACGATGCGGGACCCCCAGGAAAGCTCTCCGCAGGCGCGGCTGCTGGAGCGCATCCCAAGGCTGGACAGCCGCCGAGAGCCGACGAAGGCGCCCAAAAACCTCCAACCTCGAGCCTTGCAGGGGGGGGGCTGCATCGGATGGGCCCCGAGACAATCGGACATGAAGGGGGGATAAGCCAATCCGTCCAAGATCCGTCCCCAAACCCCTCCCGCGGGGTCCATCTGGTGCAATTTTCCTCCTCTGATCCGTTTTTGACGGTCCCAGGGCCCGAAAACGGCTCGCGGAGGCCTCGAATGCAAAAAAAACAGGTTGCCGAACCCAGAACCTCGAACCTCCCCGTGCACTTCCTGCTGGCCGGAACCAGTGCTGGGCCATCTCAGACCCAGAGCTGGCTCCAACCCGAGCCCTCAACGACTGAAGCGGCGGTGGCGGCGCTGGCGACGGCGGCGGCGGCAGCGGCGGCGGCGGCAGCGGCGGCGGCGGCAGCGGCGGCGGCGGCAGCGGCGGCGGCGGCAGCGGCGGCAGCGGCGCCTCGCGGCGGCGGCGACACCGGCAGCGGCAGCGGCGACGGCAGCGGCGGCGGAGACGGCGTCGCCTCGCGGCGGTGCTCGCGCCGCCGCCGCCGCGGACGCGGCCGAGCCGCCGACCTGGCCGCCCTGCGCCTTGCTAGCGCGGCGGCGGCGCGCGCGAGCGAGGGCGGCTTGGGAGCACCGGGCCGCAGGCGGCGCACACGGCACGCGGCGCGCATTCGCACGCTGCGCGCAAGGCACGCGGCGCGCATTCGCACGCCGCGCGCACAGTGCGAACACGGCACGCGGCGCGCAGTCGCTCGCTGCGCACACGGCACGCGGCGTACACAGCACGCGGCGCGCATGCGCACGCTGCGCGCACGGCACGCACCCGGATAGGAGTGGGAAGCACGAGGTCGTTTGTTCTCATTTTGGGCGATCTACCAGGTGATCTGGGGAGGGGAAGGGGGGGTTCCGCTTTGGGCAGCCCCACGTATGCCGGTGAACGCAAACCTTACAACTTCGAACTTCGAGGACCGAGGATGTTTGGACCTCTTGGGGATTTCTAATCACCACTGCCGGATGTGCCCCCGAAATCGGGTCAGAACCCACCCCAGGAGAGGTCTGCGAGTTGATTTGCAAATCTCGGACTCAGACCCCATCGCGTCGAGAGCAAAAATCACGCTGGGAGTTGTTTTGCTATTTTCGGCTTCTCCTGGATTTCCTGCCGGCGTCTTTCCTGGATGTGTCGGCCTCTGGAGGCTCGATATATCAGGGACCCGCGGGGCCAATCAAACATAGATAGCCATGACGGAAAAAAAAAACACCACCCCTGGGAAGGGGCCGGAACGTCTGGGGCCGCGCATTGAAGGTACCCTTAGGTCGGGCGTCCCCCTACAGGCGTATTCTAGATGCAAAAATTCAAAATACCCCACAAATATTCCAAACATAAACAAATACTCAAGAAAATCGTTCCCGAACTATTTTTGCGATTCTTGAAGATTCCTCCCGTAAAGGGACACGCCCGACTTAAAGGTACTCGAGACGTACCCAGACCCCTATCCATGCGAGGCGACTACTTCTTCGAACGCCTGGATCTACGTGTCAATCTGCTCCGTTGCACCTCCTAGGTGCCCACGAAAAGTGGCGACGGCCGCGAAGTTCGCAGCCTCCCAGGGAGCCGCAAGGTGCCTGACGGGGCCCAAGGACATACAAATAAATACACAAATACCAGGATTCCCCATATTTTCCAATGTTTTCTGGGTGTTCGTCTCCCCCCCACTTCCCATATTTTCCAATATTTTCCTGGAAGTCGACGATCAATTGAGTCTGTGTGCTTTTTCCCCTCCTGAGTGTCGCCTGCCTACCGCCTCCGCTGGACCACCCCGGCGCCCACGAACGCGGTGCCAGCTGCGCAATTGGTAGCCTGCCAGGGAGCCGCGAGGTCTCCCCTGCCGACCGCCTCCGCTGGACCTCCCAGGAGCCCACGCCGGAGCCCACGCAGGAGCCCACGGAAGCGGCGACAATTTCGTAGTTGGCAGCCTCCCACGGTGGGCAGCCTCCGGGGAGCCGCAAGGGCTGAGTGGTGATGGCGCCCACAAAAATAGGGAGGCCAGAAGGCAGGAGGCAGAAGGATGAGGAGGAGGAGGAGGAGGAGGAGGAGGAGGAGGAGGAGGAGGAGGAGGAGGAGGAGGAGGCGGGAGGAATGGAGGAAGGAAGCGCGCTCGCCCTGCCCTCTTCAGAACGAGAACCCAACATGACCCTCGCCGGGCCCCGAGACCTCGGGGCGCCGACGTTGTGCCACAGAGCATGACGTCGGGGGTCTGGGATCCCAGCGTCGCATTGCTGTTCGCCCCCGGCGATGTCTCGCCCTCTTTTCTCGGGGCAAGCGTCCCCCCGTGGCTCGGTCCGGCTCGAGAGATCCCGCCGAAAGTCTGGGTCCAGGGTCTGGTCGTGGGGCGTCGACGCCGTGGGAAAAAACACATGACGTCGGGAAATCGGGAGCAAACGGCGCACGCACGTTCTGGCATCGTTCGGAGGGCCCCAACTATACGACTAAAACGCGTACAAGGGGTCCTGGCTGGGCCCATCCTTGGCCCAGGATCGGCGCATACCCCCTGCCTTGGCCAGGATCACCGTATGCAGCGATTTCGCCCCCAAGATTGGCTGGGCCAGGATCGGTGGAGGTCGGAGTCACGTGCACACCGATGCGGCGGAAGGGCCTCTGAGAAGCGCCCAAACAACGCCTCGCACACTCACGCGCACGCGGGTGCATGCTTTTCTCGGCAGGCTGGCGCGCAATTCCAAATGGTGCCCCCACCACGTCTGACATAGTCTTGCTCCAAACTGACCTTCCCCACGACACAAGACATGCGGTGCCGCGCCGAGATCCTCCGAATTAGGCCTAAAAGGGCAGTGCCCGCTACAGGTAACAGCGCTTCTGCGAAAACAAGATGTTCACTTACGTCTGGTCTGAATTACGCTTGGCGCGTGCGAGCCTCAGACATCACCACCCAACGTCCACTCTTATGTTGGCTCCGAATGTGGCGCTAATCAATATCAACTCGCGCGACCATAACGGGAAGAAAAGAGGCAGGGCGAATGATTCGCCCTTAGCCTCGAGCTTACCTCAGCGCTGTTATAGCGCTCGCGCACATGCGCGCGCGCAGGCTGAGTTACCAGACTGCAAGTGGGCACCTCTCCCCGCGCGCATGCAAGTGCAGCCCCAGGGCACCCCCCAAGCACCGAAGCGCACGCTGGTCGAATCTACAGCCCATGTCAGGAATCAGACACGTGCTTGGTGTTTGGTGTTTAATGTTCTCTCTGAGGCATCTCGCGCTCGGGAATACCTGGCGCGAGTTGGAGTGGGTATCTTGAGATGTCCCTGTGCACGAAATGAACATACATGTTTATGTAGCGTATACTGTGTGAAACTTCGGATGTATAGTAAATTCGTACATACCCATCACAGAGTTAGGCATATCTATGTATGTAGTTCAGACGTTACCTATATACACGCAGACTTGTACACTCATAATGTGTTATGCGGATTGCCGCTCATGGTTCCTCCCATGTCCACCCGCTTCCGTCCCGGGTGTGATCGTTGTCATTCCTGTCTCTTCCGTCCTCTCTCCTTCTCTCAAATATGCAGCCAGCATTGCATTGTCCGCATTCCTTTGCGTAGCATGACTCGCGAGAAGAGCTGGCATATAATGCGTAGTAGGAACTTAATCAGGAGCTGTAGTGCCAAATGTAGAGGCTGAGCTCGGTTGGGGTAGGATCCGTATCATAACTGCACTGATAGCTGCAACTAGGACACCTGCAAAAACTGTAACACGATCCATTGTAGAATCTGTGGTAAGAGCTGCGAAAGGGGGTTGTACGACTGGCTGTACAACGAACTGTAATACAACATGCTATGAAAATTGCCGGTTAGGGGCAGTCGTACGGGCTGCGTAAGGGCGACGACCCACTCCAGTAAGATCTGTAATGGCACCTGCACCCAATGCTGTGTCAGTGAACTGCAATAATCAATCGGATATGCATTAATACTTGTAGTACGCCTTGTACCAGGAGCCGTATTGACAGCTGTACTATGAGCTGCGCGACAACATACAGTAGGAGCGGTAGAGGAGACGCATTGTGAGCTGTGTCGGGGTGTGTTTTGATGGCCGCTCATGGACTCGCAACAGGAGTGTTACTCGGCGCAGCGTGGGAACTGCACCCCTGATGGCAGTGGGGATTGCCAGCAGAGCTGCACGAATATGCCACCGGCGATATTACTTGCAACAGGAACTGCAGCACAAATTGCATCGCGAACTGCACTGCGAGTGGCTGCAGCAGGAACTGTTGTAGGAGTTGGAAAAAAGGGGCATGTTTAGGAATTGC